>OX418227.1:2966061-3532299 GCA_948455865.1 Conomelus anceps
GAGCCATAGCAGGTATCTGTTCAATCAGATAGAGATAAGCTGCGTTCTCCTGGGCACTCTTTGTAAGGGTGATCGATTAGATTGGCCAGCAAAAAGGACGCTGCTCTCTGCTGTAAAATCACTTCCCGGTTGTTCGGAACCCACCTAAAACAGTAGGTCCAGCTCATCAATCACCATCATCCAACTCATTACCCACGCACAGGTCGCAGACCCATGTGGGCTTCATCTTAAAAAAAAAAATTATTAGCAAGATTAGCAATAATTACTATTATATTTTTTTATTGCAGATGATGCCCACATGAGTCTGGAGACTTGTGCGCGGGTAATGAGGTGAATGAGTGAATGATGAGAAACATTCATGGCTGAATGAGATTCAATTTGAACCCAAGACTGCAGAAAACGAAGCCAGCCAGAGTCTTATCTTATCACAGACAAGCGCTCCAATCAACTGCCCTACCAGAGCCAGCAGTCATACTGCTTTCATAACCTCTTCCAATCATTTTCATTTTCCCTATTGGTAAAAAATCGTCAACTAGCCATAAATAATGAGTGTCCCAGTAAATTTCAAATGTAATTCAAACGATTTCCACACAATAAATCCAATCAACTATGATTTCAAAGCCGGTACCTCGTCTCATAATTAACCTAGATCTGTGTGCCTGTGATATTATATCGTACATACACCGTACCTAATTATATGATCAGCTATTCCACATTGTATCGGCTATCATCGAATGATGAGAAAAATTCATGGCTGAATGAGATTCAAACCGAAGGCTACAGGAGACGAAGCTAGCCAGAGCCTTATCTTATCGCAGACAAGCGCTCCAACCAACTGCGCTATCAGAGCCGCCCACAACCATGTGAGTCTATTCCCACAACCTATCATTTAAAAATGATAGAAACATCCATGGCTGAATGAGGTTCGAAAGGCTGCAGGAAACGAAGCCATCCAGAGCCTTATCTTATCACAGACAAGCGCTCCAACCAACTGCACTGTCAAAACCGCCCCCACAACCATGTGTTTCTATATCCGGAAACATTTTAAATATTATAGGAACTCACTATCAAACCTTACCCCTAATTTCAAATATTAATTACCATAATTATATAAAGATGAAGAAAATGTACCGGATCTAAATTTAAATTTATTGTACTTCTACCTTGTTACTAGTATCTCTTGAGTTAAAAGGCATCCTTGAGGTATGTTCCGGCCTTGGGGCCATAATTATGAAAATTCCATCAGTAACTCCACGAATTCTTGAAATGCAATAAATTTATATACGCATTTCAAGAGAGCCTCGAGTCAAGTGACACTAAAGGAACGTTCATAAATGCATAAAAATAAATATAAATATAGATGATAAGAATAGGAATATATAAATTGAAATATAATACAGATATACGAACCAGAAATCTACTTCAGGTCCATGGTAGACATGATCCATGCTCCAAGATCCATGGTCCATGGTACGGAGAACCTTTGACAATCTCTAGTGAAGCAAACAGAGGACTGCCACAAAATGTCCCCAGTAGACGTGTTTCTTCAAAAACATTTGACAATCCAAAATCAGCAATCTAGAATCCACAATAAAAAAATTAACATTGAATAAATGATTGTAAAAGTAAAGGTTTTTCTAAATTATACATCAAGGAATGCTATACGTAACATGTGTTAAGTTTATTTAACATTTATGTAATAAATTGAAAAATGACAAAAAATTGTAATTTTCCCTTTTTATCTTTATCAGATACAGGACTATTTATGAACATATCTATAGATTTTGAAAATAAATATCCACGATTCGAAAACGTTTGACCTACGAGAGTAGAAATATTATTATTTTTTCAATTTTCAATTTTATTTTCAAAAAGACTACATGATGTGGATGCGATTAGAAGCCAATTAAATTTAATTCCCATAGAATAACGTCATTCTACAGAAATTAAAATTAATGGAGAGAATTTAGTTGCACAAAGGACAATTACAAGCGATAACGCCGATTAGTCTAACCGGCGTAAAAGATATTTAACCGTCCGATCACCGAGGATTAAATCTCAATAATGCCTGTTAAGTTACATTTTATAGGTTATGTTTATTGTACAAGAACACGGAACTGCAAATTAGGTCGTAGGTGTTAAAAAACCGGTCGCTTCATTATTTATTTATTTATTTATAACACAATCAAGTAAAGATACAACAGGCATAGCCCACAACTGCATTCTTTACAAATTTTTAAACGAAAAATCCAAATTTTAGGTTATGTCCAAGTTGAACTAGGAATTTCACTTCAAATACAATCACTGATTCATTCCAAAACAAAAATATCAATTTTGGAGTTGAATTTAAAAACGGAGCACTAACACAATCCAATAGTCCAGAGAAATATGGAAGTCCTTTCACAAAAATCTCCCCCGTTCAGTCCCTCCCAAAATAAAATCCTAGATCCGCCATTGCAAGATAGTCTTGAGGAAACTAAAAGAAAATCCTAGCTTAGATGAAATGCTGAGAGAAGGCTGTGTGTGTGTGTGTGTGTGTGTATGTGTGTGTGCAATCGTAAGATGATCCGTGATCTGATCATTGATTAATCCCCTGATTAGTATGCGACGTGACTACGCAAACACAGGCAGACACACAGCCGGGGCACAAACAGCGGTGCGAGCACAAGTCTCTCCGGAAAAACCACGAGGAAATCCTTATTTCCCTGAAAGATGTGGAAAAATCGGACAAAGCAATCGCAGGAATCGACAGAAAAAGAAAAAGGGGCGGCTGATTAGATTTGTCAGAATTAGTGAGAAGAAGTGAGGAGAAGTGAGGAGGTGGAGGAAGCAGAAGAAAGAATGGGGAGCGAGAAAAACATGGCAGGATATGAAAGAGAAATGGTGGATTGAGACAAAAAAGTGGAAGGAGGGTGAATGTGTGAAAGAGACGAAAGAAAAAGGAGAAAGAGAAGGAGGAAATGCAGTAAGACAAGAAAGAGAAAAAAGGAGACTAATAATAATACGTGACAGAAGAAAATGTAGTAGTGGACGAAGAAGAAGAAGAAGAAGAAGAGGAAGAAAGAAGAAAAGAAGAATACAAAGGAAATGAAGTAAGACAAGAAAGAGAAAAATAAGAATCTGGCTAAGGATACGTGAGAGAATAAAAGGAAGAAAAATAGCAAGGATAAGATGAAGAATAGCAAGGATAAGAAGAACAACGAAAAGAGAAAGAACAAGAACAAGAAGAAGCAGAGAAATGAGAAGAACAAAATGGAGAAGAAGGAGAAGGAGTTGGAGAAGAAGGTGGAGAAGGAGAAATCGAAAAAGGGAGAAGAGAAGAAGAAAAAGAGGAAGGAGACTAACAATAAGAAAGAGAAGAAGAACAGGTATAAAACCAAGAAGAATGAGAAAAAGAAATACAAGAAGAAATGGTACTAGGAGAAGAAAAGGAAGACGAAATAACAAGAAGAAGACGAAAAATAAGGAGACGACAAATAGAAAGAAGAAAGGAGGAAGAGGAAGAGGAGGAGGAGGATAAGGATGAGGGGGAGGAGGAGAAGGAGGAGGAGGAGGTTGAGGAGAAGGTGAAGGAGGTGGAGGAAGAGGAGGAGAAGGAGGAGGAGGATAAGGATGAGGAGGAGGAGGAGGAGGAGGAGGAGAAGGAGGAGGAGAAGGAGGAGGAGCAGAGGAAGGAAGGAAGGAAGGAAGGAAAAGACAGAGAGGGAGATCATGATAGAAACGGTGAGAGAAATTGTCTTTTTTTCGAGAGGAGATCGGGGGTTCACTGGTAGCTTACTCGTGGAAAACATATTGGTAAATAGATAGATTAATAGAAAGATGGTAGGAGAGAAAGTGAGAGAGAGAGAGAGGGGGGGCATAGAGTGTGAAAGGGGGGAGAGAGTGAGAGACCAATAGAGGGGGTGAGTGAGAGAGAGGGTGGGAACGAGAGAAGATTAAGAGAACGAAGAAGACTGAGAGAGATTGAGGAAGTGGGTGATGGTGAGAGAGTGGGGGGCGAACGAGAGAGTAAGAGAGAAGATTGAGAGAACGAAGAATACTAAGAGAGAGAAAGAATGAAGAAGAGATAGAGAGAATTAATGAAGAAGAGAAAGAGAGAAATAATCGGGAAAATAAAGAGAGGACGAACGAAGAGATGGTGTGTGTGAGAGAGAAGAAAAGTGCCGGATGAAAGTTTCTTCACTAATTTAATTGTGAATCTTTTCTAGCATCCAATCCAGCCAGCCTCTCACCGCTTCTGTAAGCTAAAATTGAATTAATGCTACGTGAAAAACAAGACGTGTCTGGGCCGGGTCTGTCTTTACAAGCCAGGTTCTTCAATTCAATCAGACCACTTTTAACCACTACCAACATTATTATTTACATTTTTGGCGGTAATTTTCAAAGTAAACAAAATGTTTAGAGGTTAGTGTTAGATGCATGGTTTTCCGTTAAGTGTTTGTGAGGTTTTTCTTCAGAGGATGAAGCCCACATAGGTGTGCGTGGGTAATGAATTGGATAATGGTGAGTTGGACCTACAGTTTTAGGTGGGTTCCAAACAAACGGGAAGTGATTTTACAGCAAAGTATAGTCTTTTTTGCTGGCCAATCCAATCGGTCACCGTTACAAAGATGGCACAGGAGTTTCGTAGCTTATCTCTGATTGAACAGATACCTGCTACAGCACTCGGCTATCACGTTCGGTTAGTTTGGAATTAGTCCAAATTTCGATTTGATTCCAAGAAAATTCCGATTTTTTATTAATACAGAACAATTACTTGTAGGTATAATACACCTTTGATCTTTCCCTTTGGTACAAAGAGAATACCATTATCAATTATCTATGGTACAATACACCAGGTAGATTGTTGATACAAAGATGCAAGGAAGAAGCGGAAATTATCATTCACGAATTACAATTTCCCTAGTTTATTAAAATTTGCGTTTCAGTATCACTATCAGAGTGCAACAGAATGTCGAAAATAGAATTTCTCATTTTAATACTTGAAGCAACACTTAACAATTCCACATCTTGTTGACCAGCAACTATTCTGCCAGCATTTGGTATGAGTTTCGGCGAATAACAGTTCCCCAGACACCAACAGAAGTAGTTACCTCTTGACCGGTTTTGAAAATTAGAGTACCAGCAAACCAGCATTAATTTGCATGCATATTGCTCCTCGGGGTGGCCTAGCTCTGCAACTTGGTCAATCTATGAACTTTAGGGTGGCTGTATAGTGAAATAGAAACGGCCTATTTGTCAAACAGGCTGGTAAATTGCTTGGCGTACCTAACGAGCATTACGTTGAACCCAAGTTTGATTTGCGGCGTTTTACGTTTTTCATTATTCATTTACAAACCTCATTCAGGTCTCATGTAATTGCATTTAGAACTAAATGATACATTTAGAACTTGGGAAGTGATAGCCGCGAGCCGTAGCAGGTATATCTGTTCAATCAGATAGATATAAGCTTCGTTCTTGTAGGACCACTTTGTAAGGGGGACCGATTAGATTGGCCAGCAAAAAAGACTGTTCTTTGCTGTAAAATCACTTCCCGGTAGTTCGGAACCCACCTAAAACTGTAGGTCCAACTCATCAATCACCATCATCCAATTCATTACCCACGCACAGGTCTCAGACCTGTGTGGGCTTCATCCTCAAAAGAAAAACTAAAATATATTTTATACTGCTGTAAAAAACTCCTTTATATTTTTTTTCTTTGTTTTCGGAGGATGAAGCCCACATAGGTCTGAGACCTGTGCGTGGGTAATGAATTGTATGATGTTGATTGATGAGTTGGACCTACAATTTTAGGTGGGTTCCGAACCACCGGGAAGTGATTTACAGCAGAAAAAAGAGTCTTTTTAGCTGGCCAATCCAATCTGTCACCCTTACAAAGAGCACCCAGGAGTTTCGTAGCTTATCTCTGATTGAACAGATACCTGCTACGACACTCGGCTATCACTTACTAAAAAAGTGATATAAAAAGTTGAACTCTTTCCCAAAAATTTTCACAAAAAAAGATACCACAGGTTGTTTTTTAAGGAATTGACAATTTATCAAACTGATATGTAAGTAATCGCATATCAATTTATCGCCTTTAATGAGAAAGAGCATTTTATTTTTACGGGTAAAGTTTTTTTAGTAAATCTGAATTTTCAGTGTGAGCTAACCTTAATGTTTTGCGGAATATAGGATATTCAACATTTTTGAAGAGGGTAGTGTTTTAAACTTGAGCCTTTGCAACCATTCTGAATGAAGAGGCGGTGATATGTTTTTTCAACTCGTTATGACCACACATCTCTCAACATTGGGGAAGTGATAGCCGAATGCCGTAGCAGGTATCTGTCCAATCAGAGATAAGCTACGAAACTCCTGAGCGCTCTTTGTAAGGTGACCGATTAAATTGGCCAGCAAAAAAGACTCTGTTCTCTGCTGTAAAATCATTTCCCGGTGGTTCGGAACTCACCTAAAACTGTAGGTCCAACTCATCAATCAACATCATACAATTCATTACCCCCGCACAGGTCTCAGACCTCTGTGGGCTTTATCCTCCGAAAAAAGTATAGCCCACCTAAAACTATAGCTCCATCGTTCATAAAATCAGGTCTGAGACCTGTGCGGGGGTAATGAATGAATTGGATGATGGTGATTGATGAGTTGGACCTACAGTTTTAGATGGGTTCCGAACTACCGGGAAGTGGTTTTACAGCAGAGAACAGTCTTTTTTGCTGGCCAATCCAATCGGTCACCCTTACAAAGAGCGCCCAGGAGTTTCGTAGATTATCTCTGAAAACTGTGAAAAATAGGTTCGATTTGGATTTGAATCTACGCCCCAAAGAATCAAAAGTTCAATTTCACTAGTCATTGCACTTGGCTGTTGAATGTTTCACCTGATTTCTTGCTGATAAAGCCCACATGCGTCTGAGACTTCTGCTTGGGTAATGAGGTGAATACGATGACGTTATGAACGATGGAGCTATACTTTTAGATGGGTACCGAACAAACCTACTCAAGTGATGAGCTGATAACGTCATGTAATAGCAGCTTGTAACCCCCCCCCCCCCCCCCCTTCACCCATGGCCGACGATTAGCGAGAGCAGTCTATCACTCCCAAAATGACAAAAGAGGTATGAACAGTTTGTAAATGGTGTAAATTTGTTTATTTTTCATTTCACCTAGCAGGAATTAAACTGCAATTAATCAAGCATCAGACATGTTGCACTCAGTGACAACATACACAGATAATCACCCTATTCGGGTGACATTGATAGGAAAAAGAAGAAAATTAAGTATAATAAAAAGAAGAAAACGAGAATTCAATTAACGTTTATTGCAGTAGCAGGTGGTCAGTCCAAATTGCGACAGTACTTGTTTAGTTTGACATAAACATGCCCTCTATACATAGATATACTAACTAGAGGGCTTTGTACAGTGTATATAGATATATTTAACGGAGACAGTAGTCGGTCCTTCCGTCGCATAGCAAGAGAGTGACAGTAATTGGATTTCTGTTCTTCTCACTTGGACAGCAATGCAATTAAATCGCTAGTAAAATTTCACATCCAGCTAAAACGTTGGCAGTAATCGACTGCTTGCGGTAATGGGATAAGAGCGTCTATTACAGGGGTGCACTATAAAAAAAGAGCGGGTTAATTGGAAAAAGTGCCTGGCGTTGTCTCAAGTCAATGGTAAAGCATCGATTACATTGGGCCAGTTTACTAGCTGACAAGCCAACGAGTAGCAACACCCCTAAAAAAAGGCCACAGGGTGCTTGGTCTTGTAATGTCAAGTCCCAGGAGTCAGGCATTTGATGGGGGAGCAAGGTCTACTTGTAGAATTTCTACTCGCTGAGTTGTTAGCTAGTAAACTCGCTCAATGTGATCGCCGTTTTTTGTGTTGAGATGTGGGAGCATTGGCTTCGGTGGAATAAAGTGTCAATTAAGTGGGAATTTGATGAAATTTATGTAAAAAAATTGTTTTCAATTTAGATGATTTAAAGATAATGGGGACGAGACTGAATTCCAACAGATTTTAGAGTGACTGGAAAAATATATAACTTATTCAGATGATAGAGAAAATGTAAAATCATTTAATAATACGGAGTGATTGTAGAATGACTCACTGAAGGTAGCCTCACATGTGAAATTACATAATTTTCAAGAGCCAAGAACGGTTTTGATGAAATTTCGAAGTGTGTAAAAGTACTTATTTAATTGTTTTATAATATTAATTTAAGTTATGATGAAGACAATATGAAATGCCATAAAGGAATTTGGAAGGACTAAACCAATGTTTCAAGAGACGTAGGTGTTATGGATGTTGAGAAATTTTCAAGCCCTGAAAAGAGAGTTGAAATAACTTGAGTGTGTAGGCTATAAATATATAAAGGTAATATCATTGATTGGATAGTAAGATGGTTCGTCTATGGTAATATTGACACAAGAATGTCTTAAGTTAAAGGAATATTGAGTGACTTCAGATCACAAATTATTTGACCACACAATTAAACAATTTCCTTGGTGAAATTAACAATTTCAAGATGAGAATATGGTAGGCTAACTGTGAAATCTGCTGTTACAAATGCTGCACGAATGACTAGAAAGATTCTCATAAAACAACTGACAATCAATGGATGTCTTGAAAATGGTTGATTCTACTAACTTTAAGCTGAAATAGTTAATTAAACTCACTTTACTGAGGTATACACCTTAAAACCAACCACTTTCAAGAAATACTGTGTGAGGTTTTATAAACGATTCTTCAAAAAGAACCGTATTTCACCAACAAAATTCCAAACTGGAATAAATTATTGATATAAAGATAAACAGATATTTCTATCAATAATTTATTTTGTCTTCCAGTTTTGAATAAACTATTGTAATTGCAAGTTTAATAGCTTGGGTATTAGACAGTAGATTTCGGCTGAATTAAAATTATTGTAAGTTCACATCAAATGCCAGATCTGTTTTCATCATATTTATGGTCTTAATCGATTTGTCATGGTACCAGTGGCGGATTAATGCATTTTTATGGGGAGGGGCGACATACTGAAAAAATACTGGTGGGGGGGGGGTTGATATGGAAGAACAATTTTGGAAATTTAGTAGCCTTTAACCGCATTTTACACCATTCTAGCACTTGAAATGGAGAAGAAATATTTTTTTTTCTGTCAATCAAATTTCCCCTAACTAGAGTATGGTAGTTTATTTCTGTATATTCATCTGAAATGAATAGAAATTGTTGTATATGTCTTGAACAAAAATTGCTTTGCTAGCTTAACTTTTTATCAAAATTTACAAAGAAATGAACAGAGTCTAAGCAATTTATTCATGATCGTGATGATTTTTAGACCTATATATTATATTTAAATTACTCTCAACATTCTCTCATGCTTCATAATACCAGTTCTTCAATAAATACGTACTAGGTCAAATACAAACAGAGATGTATAAGCCCCTACCTATTCTATAAGAGATTAATCTTTTTCAAAAGTATTTCACTTGATATAAGATTTCCTTCATTCTCTGTCATTTGTTAATTCTTCATTGAATTATAATTATATAGATAACAACAGTTAAAGATAAAGTACAGGTAATATAGAAAATAAGACAAGTGGGATGACATGTTATATTCCGTCAGTCTTAGATGTGGCGGGACAAATAAAATTTTACCGTGTGCGTGTCGCATGTGTTTATTTTTTTAAATGTGCAAGCCCTCGGAGCCCTTTAATCCGCCCTTGCATGGTACTATATTAATTCTGACTATAGAAAATATATACTCGCCTTTAGTCAATTAATAAACTGAATTCATTCAAGAGATGAGTAGATAATACTGTTAAAATTGTCAATAAAGGAATATTTGTAAATCGTTACAGTTATGAAGGCAAATAGCTAATCTAAATTATTGTACCTTCTGTACTTTACAGCGAATTACTAACCTTATGAATTCCAGCTCAGCTTCGTAGTGTGATCTATTATTTTCCAAGTTCATAATCACTGCTTCACTTAACATAATAAATTTTGATTCACAGCATCTCACATAGAATTAATACAGTAATCTGAAGACAACTTGCTTCCCGATTTAGAGGTTATACTAAAATGTTCCACACATGTCAATATCACGGCACTGTTACATCTTCGCAGATAATTTGGAATTTCTAGATTCGAATATAGTTTAAATAACGTGTGAAATTCAGCTTATAATAAACAAAAGACAATAAAACACAAAACAGAACAGTTTTAACACGAGAAACTCACGTGGTATCATGTCGTATGACAAATGCAGAACGCTTGAACGCAGAGGCAGAACATACATCGATTATCGATTCATGCATATCAACATCAAATGCTATCGATAGTCAACTTTTACCGATGAGATGAACCGGCAGTTTCAAATAATTATAGCATGCTTGGGAAACTTTTTGTATAGTAGAAACTAACTGAAATTTTATTTATTGGAAATATAATTTAAACCATTTATACTTTTACTATTAGAGAACATAATTAACCATTCCGTTCAATATTTGAAACAGGTGTGATTGAATTATGAAGAGAAAATTATTGTTTACAGAAACTATAAAGATCAAACATGACTTACTGAAATTTTCATTCATCAGCCAACAAATAATGATAAGGCAATAATTTGAATTTTAAATAATCTCTTACTATCACGATTCTATATAGTATCTCAACCCAATAAAATGTGTTATATTTGATATTATCTTCTATATTATTGTATATAGAAGAGCTTTTGTGAATGTTTGGTGACAACTTTGAACTAAATTATTGTCTCCATCACTACCTTATTCGATATTGTGTTCTAATTGTCATTGTATCAATAATAGGTCAATTTATAATAAAAAATTATTAATTTTATAACTTGATTCGAAAATGCTTCCAAATTTCAGTTCATTGCCTGTTTTGAACCACTCAACCACAGTATTTCTCCTACTGATTTGTAAAAGGAATTTATATTAACTTTTTATGTGAATTTAACGACTTGCAGTCAAATATTCATCAAGAATAAGTAAGATTTACTTACTCCTGTAGGCCGAGCGCTTTCGAATTTTTGAGATCCGTTTTCAGAGGCTTGATTATATTGATTATGATTATGTTGATTTTGATTACAAACCATGTTGATAGGGAAGGAGTGGAGGATTTTAATACATATTTTCCTCATTTAATGAAAGGCTTACCTTGCATCCAGTCACTTCCCATTATCATGTAACAAACACTTGTTTAGTTTTATTAGAAAACATAATGAGCTGCCTTTAAGTAGAAATTATCACTTTACCCCACATAATTTTTGTAATTCTTTATTTTTATCAGACACATATTACTTTATTATTAGACAACAAATCATCATTAAATATACTACCTAGAAAGCTACAGACTTCTTTTGTTGAACAACACTACTCTGCAATGTTTACCTTTTCACGTTAATAGTGCAACAAAAACTTTGCTTTTAGGAGAGAAAAGAACCATTTAGGCTTGAAAATGTTGACAGCATGCTAGCTGATTACATCACACAGCCACCATCAAGACCATAGCCTACTACTGATGGTCAAAAGTGTAGAAGGGTGAATCCTCGAGTATAGAGTGTGTGTGGTATGCTGTACTCTTATTAGATCTTTACTTTTTAAGAAGCTTTCT
This sequence comes from Conomelus anceps, assembly GCA_948455865.1. Taxonomy (NCBI): domain Eukaryota; kingdom Metazoa; phylum Arthropoda; class Insecta; order Hemiptera; family Delphacidae; genus Conomelus; species Conomelus anceps. The sequence continues at coordinate 2,977,695 of OX418227.1, forward strand.
AATAAGATTCTTATCGCAAGTTTCCACGGCTGTAGAGGTTCGGGGTTGTTTGTAGGGGGATGAAATTGTTGCAGAAAGGGTGTAGTGAGGGAGAGTGATGAAAGGAGGGAGAAAGAGTAGCAGATGCACGAAATGAACAAGAGGTAGCTAACAAAAGTTGTTGTTTTTCTCACTTTTAACCAAAAGTTTGGCTGAAACTACCAGATTTTCCATTCCCGGCTAAGTTTTCTCACCTTTGGTCTGCTATGAAAAATACAAAAGGGTATCCTTGCTTTGCAGTATCGTTGCTTTTCATAATTTAATAACAACGAATACTGTTATTCTCGGGTTGGAAACTTAACGAAGTGGCTGTTTTGCTGCTTGTTTTCCGGGTGATAAGAGTTTTGATCGAGTGAAATGAGGGATAAAAGAGTGCTGTTGAAAGATTGTAGATGAATTTTTTCTTGTAGTGGCGAAGGTGATATTGTGGAAGGTATCCATAATGAATAATAAGACGAAATTGTCACAACCACATTTATTAAAACTTTGAGAAACTAGTTTCGTAATATAACATTATCAATCTCAATCAAACTAAAACTAAAGTACAAAGAAGCTTAATATATACTGAATATGGAATATTGGCTAAGCGAGAAAGAGGCTGACCTTCATCGGAGGTTGTGATTGACTGACAAGTCGCGCCCCCTGGTGGGAGGAGTAACAAGCAAAAATACGAGTCAAATCAATATCTAGAAACTGTGAACATCTAGAAAGCAACAAAGAAGAAAAGTACGTAATAAGGCTAGAATTGAATTAAATTAAAACTAAAATTAACCTTTGAAGATCAGTCTCCAGGACTCGAAAACGTTTGGCCTGAGTGAGTAGAAATATTATTTATTCACAATTAAAATTAACTGCAAGTCGTTAAATTTACAATAAAAAGTCAAGTTTATATTCTCTGTGATGTTTTCCATGACGGAATACTTAATGAACAATCTAATATCAATAATATAAGTGAGTAAAGACAATATATTACATTGGAATACAGTGTCAGTTTTGATATTAGATTTATATTCTCACTTTCCGACTGACATATATACAACACTGTTTTAAATGTATAAGAAGTACAGAATGTACTCAGACTTATGATGAGAGACATAACAAATAAAAAGACATAACAAATAACATATAATATTTTTTTATTTCTACAATACACTCATTCAAATTGAGCACTAATAACTATCCCTGCTCCTATCACCACTTTTTCTGTGTAACCTAACCTATACTTTCTGAGCTTTCATACATACAACTTTCTGTTATGTTCACCATGATGTGTGTACAATCTGCGTACTGTCTGCCCCTTTTGCGGCCCAACTTCACCTGAGGATACAAATGCATCTACAAATTCCTGTCTCTGGGTGTAACCAAGAAAGAAAAGCCGAGTCAGCGATTTCCGTTCTCTATTTGCTGACTAGAGAAATTCCTATCAATATCCGAGCGCGACTCGAAGCTGATTGAAAGTCTCAAACCGAATCGCTCTACCTCGTTCTTCGTCCAAGAGAACAACCAAAGAGATAAAGAGAATACTCTCCTATCAGCAAACATTCTTCTGCTGACTGCTTTATCTCTTTGTTTCACAAACAATAATATTCCACCGGAAACAGAAGTGTAGCAAGGAGATGCAAACAGAGAATACATGACAAAAATAGGTAGCATTGCAATAACTTCATATAGGACGGATATGTTTTAGAAGAAATCTTTTTTGAAGAAATCATTATCAATATAGTTGTTTGTACAATACCATGAATATGATCTTTGTTGATATGTGGAGTATCTGTAATGGACTTACATTTTATGAGCTTCTAGTACTATACCAGTGGTGAATATGGATAATTTTTTTGTGGGGGTGGGGCAAGACCAGTAAGAACAATTATTCTGGTATTCCTTGTTTTAGTATAGTTTTTTACATAATTTTACAAATTCAAACATTCTATGACACCAGATTCTTGGAATTTAATTGTTATTTTAAAGGGATCAAGCAAATTGAATAATTGACTATATAAATTTGTTGGAAAAGTTGTTTTACCAAATTTATCTTTATTTGAAGGGGGCTAGGTCCACTAGATCCTTCCCTTGTATATGCCTCTTATAGTCACGGAATTATTATTACTAATGTTATTTATTATTATAATTATTTTTAAGATCAGCATTATGACTTTTGTTGGTGGAGAGATCCTTACAGGCTGTTCCACCTCCCATGGTGAAATGTATCAACAAATTGGGATTGCATTATTATGAATGGATTGTTTACAAAAAAACGTGTTTCTACTAAATTTTTCTTTAAATAAATGCAATAAAAGTACTACAGCAATAGCTGTATAATATGGAATGAAACCACAAATAGTTTTAAAATTGAATGTCATTTTTGTTTCAAATTTACACAATGTACAATTAAAAAAGAGAAACAATTTGAATAACTAACTTCAGTTTGGCAAAAAAGAAGAGGAAATGAAGATTTCTTTCACAAACACCAACATTTTATTTTGCAACAATGATTTGAGCTATACATAGGAGTAAAACATATTTTTTTATTTTTATTACTGATGATGCCCATATAAGTCCAAGACTTGTACGTGGGTAATGAGATGAATGATAGATAACACATAGATGCCAGACGGAGGAGAGGGATTCGAACCCGCGACCGCTGAAACGACAGCAAGTTGAAGTTGCGACGCCCCAGCCAACTGCGCTAAGCGGCCCGCCTTATTAAGTTTATTAATAATAAACTTGATGCATCAATATTTTTTGACTCTTTTGGATCATTATATCTACTCATTACCCACATAGAGGTCTCAGACTCAAGCAAACATTAGTGTCATAGTTATTTAATAGACGTGACATTAGTTTTTAGCTTAGGCCTACTATAACTTGATATTTCTATATCAAGTTGTTCTATCGTTTTGTTATGGAAACCATCTATCTGTTGCTTCCCTGTAATTTGTAAAAAAATATTAAATTATTCATTAATGCAGCACCGTATACCAATAAAATCATGAGACACTCTGATTTTGTTTGTATAAAATTTTACACGGTGCAATATTCCCATAAATAATAATTTATCTTCCCATATGAGTGATTTTCCAAATTAGACAGGTGGAAATTCGTGTGTTTATAAAAGGGAAAAAATCATCCCCCTCACACAGAAGTTCGCAATTTGGCACAAGCCCTTCATTTCTGTTACGCGCTCATTTGGGGTGAAAAACGCCAGGGGTGAAAGAAATGATTGTGTAAGCATATAGAGAGTTTTCACCAGTTGTAGTTTTTCCCCACCGCAACTTTTCCGAAAAACGATGTTGTCAGCCTTGGTACTGCCAAATCATGCTGGTTTCCCTCCCCAAACCAATGGAAACACAAGCGGAAATTCCCCTAAATAGGAAAAAGAGGGAAATTCCCCGGAAAACAGAGAAAAGGCGTGGAAATCACACATGATTCAGCAAGGTTACACAAGGTGTAGCATAACGTATTATCAGGGATTTTCCTGTGCTGAGAGTGAGCTGCTCAACTTCGAGTTCAGCAGTGTATGTACTACTTTTGAAAAACGCTGTTGAAAAATTCTGGATTGAATCTTCGAATTTTTATTTAAAGTTATATACAAACAGATAATTAACAACATGTAACCTTCAGTTGAATTATCATGCTCCAATGGAATTAACAGAGATTAATATCTATCCTGTATATACTTTAATATTAGTGGCAGTCGAACAAGATCAATGGATTTATTTCAATATAAATTATGTCACACGCACTTAATTTTATACTCACCTTTATATCAATTATGAATAATGAGACGAAACTGTTTCTCAAAGTTTTAATAAATGTGGTTTTGACAATTTCGTCTTATTATTCAAACTAGTTTCTCAAAGTTTTAATAAACGTGGCTGTGACAATTTCGTCTTATATTTCTTTATGGATACCTTCCACAATATCACTTTCGCCACTACAAGGAAAGTTTATATCAATTAGTTAAGTTAGCTAATTCTTTTGCCTCTGATATTGCCATATTCACTTGGTCTCCTCAAAACTTCTATAATTTTGTCAAGTCCTTGAATTATTCTTAGTAGATGCCTCCTATTAGATCATTCTATATAAGATCATTCTATATCATTCTTATATATTTAATTGTATCATTATTTTTTCTTCTATATTACCCTCAGTGCATTCTCTTTTTTCTCTCGTCGATGTTATTACTGTCAATATGTATTATTTTTGTTCAGTTGCAGAGTAATAAGAGCATAAAACTCTTTTCTGCAACTCTTGAAAATAAATAGATGATAATTACAAATTACAATGAGTGGAGGTGAAGTAATTTTTTATTTAGAAACTTTCTTTAAACAATTTTATTTACAACTATTAATAGAAAATTATAAAAAATACAATAAGATTAATAATTTTGAATGCGTTTTAAATTCAGATAATAGTTTCATGTCATAAATACAAAAGGTCTTCCACTGAATACAGGATACAAATGTTGATTATTATTCCTAAAATTGAAAAAAATTTTCTACAAGATATTAATTATAATTAATCTTTGGTGAATGGTAAAATATACTTATATTTTTCCAATAACATAATTATATACAGTAGTAAGTAAATTTTGGTGCAAAGAGATTTCTGCAGTTTAAATAAACAATAAAGCCATTTATCATTTATTTGCTGCAATATAAAATTAGGAATGAAGCAAACAAGAATATATGAAAATAAACGGTGGTTCGGAACCCACCTAAAACTGCAGGTCAGACTCATTAATCACCATCATCCAACTCATTACCCACGCACAGGTCTCATACCTATGTGAGCTTCATCCTCAGGAAAAAAAGAAAAAAATGCATGAGTAGAAATATTTTTTATAATATAATATCAAAACTGACACTGTATTTCTATTTAATATATGATTTTCACTCACTTCTACTGGAGATACTGGAGGGATGCATTTCACTTCTAAAGAGAAGCTTCATCTGATTAAGCTTCCATTACGAAGTGGAATGCACCCCTCCAGTATCTCCAGTATAAGTGAGTTGAAATCATATATTAAATAGAAATACAGTGTCAGTTTTGATATTAAATTATTCATCATGATAATTCATCACTTGCAAGTATTTCGTCATGGACAACATCACAGATATTTTTTTGTTGAAAGTCTTGCTTGGAAGCTGGTTCAGAGCTAAAAGAACAAACAGCTTAAATGACAAACAGCATTTCGATGTCATACTGAATGAAATAAATGAATAAATGAAAAAATGTAAAAATCATTCCATATCAGAAAACGCTTTGAATGCGGGACATCTAATTGATCTGCTTCCAAAAGGAAATTGTGGATAAATTTTCACATTTTATAATAATATTATAATTATTTTTAGATTCACAAAAGGAAACAATAGAAGTAATGATGATATGATGAAATGAATGAATAATATTACAATGCATAAGATATAAAGAAGTGTAGACAGTAGATGAAATATTTATGTTATAAACACACAACGCGACAGTAAATTGAAGTAATACATAGAAAAATAGTTAAAAACAAAAAAGCAGTTTCTAATATATAGATAAAAAATATTTCTAATATTTAGAAGAATAGTTAAAAGCAAAAAATAAAGCAGTTTCTTAAATAAATAAAAGTATAGCAAAACTTTGAAAAAAAATCTATAACAATGAAAAATAACAAGTAGCATAAGGTATAAAACATAATATAAAACTATTAACTTTTCATGTGAAATTTAACGACTTGCAGTCAAATAGTTAATATTAACTTTTCATGTGAAATTTAACGACTTGCAGTCAAATAGTTACTATTAACTTTTCATGTGAAATTTAATGACTTGCAGTCAATTTTTATATTTGACTGCAAGTCGTTAAATTTCACATGAAAAGTTAATATTAACAACGCAGTTCGTCATGGAACAAGAAATCCAGAAATAATATAAAACATTTACAATGGTAGGATACAGAACGATTGTTTGTACAACTCATGAAAATTTCTCATTGTTATAGTTTTTGTGGTGCAAGAAAAATCATTTAAGTCAATACTTATACAAGTTAATAGATTACCTCGTATAAATAATAATATTATAATCCAGTTATTCAAATAGAAGCTTCAACTGAAGTAAATATTGATTTCATAAATCCACTTATACTGGAGGGATGCATTCCACTTCTGAAGAGATAGCTGACGAAGCTTCTCTTCAGAAGAGACAGTTGACGAAGCTTCTCTTCAGAAGTGAAATGCATCCCTCCAGCATCTCCAGTATAAGTGAGTGAAAACAATATTTTAATAGAAATACAGTGTCAGTTTTGATATTAGAATGTTTTATTCCTGTAACATAACATTGTTATGAAAATGAAAACCTATTGATAGATATTAACTTTTTATTGTAAATTCAACGACTTGCAGTCAATTTTAGTTATTTAAAACTGAAAACTCGAAAACGTTTGGCCAAAAGTGAGTAGAGATATTATTTATTCACAATTAAAATTGACTGCAAGTCGTTTAATTTACAATAAGAAGTTGATATTAAAGATTAACAACGCAGATTGTTATGGAACAAGAAATTTAAGAATGTAAATATAAATTAAACTTTGTTAAATATAACACTTACATTCAACACTTAGCATTACTTTGTGGAAAGTTGTACAACGTGGTTACATAACAGCGTTCTGTTACATAGTTGTAACACACCCATAGCCTACGCTTGACTACCATGAGCAACATCTCTAGAGATTACATTTCCTCGACAACTATATACATTTAACAACTACGCAATATTCTTTTAAAGTTTTCCAACATTTACTAAAGTCAGTTACAATTGTTCAATTTCTGTAATTTATATTTAAATTTTAATTTTATAAATAGAACTTTGACAAATCACATGTCAAATGGGAGTCACCCCTGATCATGATGTGCAGTGACGACTTTTTAATAAATAAATGAATAAAAAGGAAAATTTTTAGAAATGTAGTACGAATCGAATGGTAATTCTACTTTGTATGGGAATATAAGAGCACTGTTACCATATTTCATTTTAATTTCGTCACTCACATGATGTAGAAACATTGACCGCTCAACTAGACTACTGTGCAACTTGGCAGCATTTTTTTTTTTTTTTTTTTTTTGGAGATTACGTCTTGGAGACTCCAGTTACGGAGTATAAGACAAGTCAAATTAACAAAAATATACAATTTTATACACTAATTACCATAATTACTACATCAATTGAAGTTGAGGTGAGGCTTAATTTTGATGTGAAATGAACTCTTGTACACTATATAAAGCTTTATCAATTAAATATTTCTTTTTTAAATATTTTCATACTTTGAATAGCCTACTCTTTAAAAACTGCGGTAGCTTGTTGTAGAGTTTCCTAACAATACAACTAGGATTTTGTTTGAATAAGCTACTATTGTGACTCACCAAGTGATAATCTCCTCGGCTTCTTGTATTTTAATCGTGTAAGTCAAGATTTTGGTTAATATCACTCTTTCCTACATATAAAGTAGGTTCATACACATATAAGCAGGGTACAGTTAGGAGACCAAGTCTCTTGAACAACGATCCAAATGAATCTAATCTATTCACTTTTTCCATATACCTTACAGCTTTCTTTTGGATCTTGAACACCCTATCAAGGTTTTGTTTTGATGAATTACCCCGTACTAAGATAGCATACCTAATATGTGACAGTAAAAGCCCATGGTAAGCTGTAAAAAGTAACTTTTTGTCATTCAATCTAGCGAGCTGTCGCAGGACAAATACCCCAGATGAAATTTTACTACATATTTTCTCAATGTATGGAGTCCAGGTCAATCGTCTATCCAACAAAACTCCTAGGAATGCAATTTTTTCTTCCTGGTCTAATTGATTATCCTTTACAAACACGTTTATAGCCTTATCTTCATTTGAATTATGTTTGTTTTTGAATTGAAGGTATTGGAATTTTTTACTATTTATAGTTAATTTCAGCTGATTTAAGAATTGGACAATGGACTGCACACCTATATGGGCACTGTTCTCGATAAAATAATAACAATACCGTTTGACCTGGCTGACTCAGGTCTGTTGTCAGAGGTCAGAGTTATCAGGTTGCACATGTACAATTCAATTTTCTTTTTTTTCTTTCAATTTCAATAAAGTGAACACACTTGTTCTACCGAACAAAACTCCTAAAACTGTACCAAATAAGCGTAATACTGCAATATAAGGTTTGCACAGGCTTAGATCTATTTCCTTTATCATGATGTTGTCAGTGGAAGTTCAGTCCTTTTGAGAATCGCTTTTCTAGATGCGCAGATACATCCGACCGGTATTCTCCTTGTGGCAATGCTCATCGTCTTCAGGGTGTCATTCATCAGGACAGAAGACACAGTGTCATAAATTTCGGTGCACTTATGGGGACCACGTCTGGAGCAGTGCTTGTTCCTGCATACTCCATCACACTGGGCTGTCAAAAATATGTCAGGCACGAAACCGTCCGGTAATTTGATGAAACCAAAACGCATCGGACAAAATCCGACGTTCTCATCGAAACCAAGTGAAGGTCTAGGTGTTAGAGACACATTTCGTGGACACTCTGTGTCATGATTTGATGTCAGGATGTTCATCAAGTTTAAAACGGGACTCAGACCACTGGAAGATGTCGGGAGATGATGTAGCTCCAGGATTTGGTCATCTATGATACTCATAGAAGTACAAGAACTGATGAACGTAAGGTAAAATGGTAGAGAAAGTAAGTTGTACATGTTTTTCGTCTGAGGTTGTTGATATTTATACAAACTTTTCATCTGTAATTATTTATTGTTGATTTGATAAACAAAATAAGAGCATTAAAATTCAAAAATACTAGCAAGAGTTGAAGTGGTAGTAAATATTAAGAGCTCAAAGAAAATTATAGTAAAGATTTGTTAGAAAATGATAGAGCAAGTAAGTTAATTCAAACTAGTAACTTTTTAATAGATTATATTAATTGTGAGTAGTTGTTAATTTGACAACCAAAATGGTAAGGTAGTGAGAATTAAAAATGGTTTTATGAATAAAAATTGAAAAATTATACTAATAATTGATGAATAGTGGTAAAAATTGAGAGATGGTGGTAAATATTTAAAACAAAATGATAGTAAATGGAAGCAAAAACTTATCAATGAAAGAGTAGAGTATAAGTTAGTATAAATACATGTACTCATAACTTAAATACATGTACAATAACATATACTTGTTGAGTTAGCAAATTCTAAAGTCTCACCATCTCAACCTAGTTTTAGAATAGCCTATGGTGTTTAGTATGATTAATTAGTTCTAAGTTACTTATTAGAGTTGAACAGGTAATGTGAAATTTTCACCCAAACCCTGATTTTTTTTTTTTGTTTTTTTTTTGTAATGAAATTACTAGATCTTGAAAAATGTATTTCAATCAATAAAATTGTTGTAATGATTTAAATTTTTAGTGATTTCAATAATATTTGTAGCCTATTTATTCCAAATTGACTGAATAATAGAAATTGTATTAATGTTTAAAAAATGTACTAAAAATAACTAAACTCTGCCATTCAGAAGTAATATAAAAAAATTGATAGTAAAATATCTGAATAGTAAAAAATTAATTGCCAACTGCTATTTTTATCAAATTTGATATTTGTCTATTATGCGAATTTTTCTATATCTATATCTATACTTAACTACATATTAATCAAGTACAATTTTTCTGGAAAATAAGCCCATAGGTTACTAAACCTGTTAGGTCGAAATAAAAACAACCTGTTCCTACTGAACACCTACTGAATTATAACTGTGATATTGTTTAAATACAGTTTATACACAACACTCAACTAGTATAGCAATTTTCAACTCTTACTGAGCACTACGGGAGGTTCACACCAGGTCTGATGTTGATTGAGTCTCCTCACTGATGTTGATTATCCAGAAGCTGGATCAAGGGTTGTTTGATTGATCAACGTTTTGGTGGTGATGCCGGGCCTCTCCTTATAACTTTGCTGCTAATGTGTTGAAATTGTACAAATGCACTGATCAGTCATCAAAATTATACACAAAGAAATTTCGAGATTCCAGTCTTCAATCATCCACAAAGATACACATACTCTATTAGAGCAGTCAATTTGTTGTCAGTAATATTAATTAATAACAAATTAATGTGTGAGATAGACGTTGTTGAGTAATAATTATTGTCAAAAGATTCTATCATACACAACTAGTGGAACTATGCCGGTAAGCAATATGATACTGTGATAAGATACTAATATGAGTACAAGGTACTGATACTGATACAAGTTGATATGATTAAATCACACTGCAATTAAATTATTGAGAACGAAATTGCATGGACTGTATTCGCAGAAAACAGCATCAATATTTATATTAGAGCCAAATTTATTGCATATTCTTGAACCTCAGCACACCTATCAAACGATAAGAACTGTGGGAATCACTTTTTTTTTACAATCATTTTTAACAATGATTGTGCAAGCTCTTGCCTACCGAAGATTTTAAAAGTGTGTTCAACATAATCTGGCTAATAAATTTCAAGTGTTTCTATGGATTTCACTTGAAAAACATTGAAGAAAACTTGAAGAGTTTCACTTCTGAGCTGTTGTCTATTATGAGAGTTATGACTAAAGCTCTGTATCTAATTGCCTTCTGTCTGATCTGAATCATCCACGTTATCATACTTGAGATAACTGTCTACAGTGCTTGTGAGATGATACCGTCCATTCATCAATATTGTGTCAATATTATGAATGAATTCATAGTAAAAACAACTTGGCGCTGTCTGGCAATTTGTGCACTATAGGTTTAAAATAAGAAGTGAGGGTACGGAATAAATATATAGGAACATTAGTGTTTCATTTGTTGAATCAAATATATTTTCCAAATTTTATTTTGGGTATTTGAAGCATTTGTAATGAAATATGATACTTATACTCTGGTCAGTGCTTGTAGATTAATTAAATTTTAGAGCATAGATTAATAGCATTTAATTTAAAAAATTTGCAAGTCAGTACTATGAAAAAATGCATAGTAAAAACCAGTCAGAGCTAGCAGAAATTTGACAAACTGGTAAAGGCTTTCAATTAATCTGAAAAGTTCTTATTTCCAGTAAGTGACTATTTTATATTACATTTTTATAGTAAATTCAACGACTTGCAGTCAATTTTAATTGTGAATAAAATAATATTTGTAGTCACTTTTTGGCCAAACGTTCCCTAGATGACCTTTGAAGATGAGTCTCCATGACTCGAAAACGTTTGGCCAAAAAGTGAGTAGAAATATTATTTATTCACATTTAAAATTGACTACAATTCGTTGAATTTACTATAAAAATATTAATATTAACAACGCAGATCATTAAAGTGCAAGAAATCTAAGACTTAGTTTTATGATGTTGAAGATACATCATGTTTCCACTAATAAAATAAAAACTTTAAAAACTCTTTCAAGTGGAAATTATGACTCACGTTTTGGCGTGATGCCCATTTCACTCTGTTGTCAAGAGGATCGTCAGACGACCCACAGACATAATTTCCATTTGAAAGTGTTTTTTAAGTTTTTACTTTATTTTATATTTTTTCAAAATCCCATGTACCACAATATGCTTCAAATTCTATAAACTGGTTGATATATTCGACATAATCCACAAAAATTGCAATCAATCCAACAACCTCAGAAATCATGAGTTTCAAAAGATCAATCATTATCGCAAGAAAATGACAGGCTGATGAATCTTCTCTTTGAAAGCGAAATGTATCCCTCCAGTATAAGTAAGTAAAAATCATAATTTAATAGAAATGCAGCGTCATTTTTTATAATATATTAATCACAAGTTGTCAGATTACAAGGGGTTTCTAGAACCATGGATAATAGTCTTCTATTCTATGATGTGATTATTACTAGTCATATACTAGAGATACCATAATTACCATATCAATTAGTTGAGGCGAGGCTTAATTTTGATGTGAAAGGAACTCTTATACACTATAAAAAGCTCTATCAACTAAATATTAAAAGAAATATTCTTTCCAAATATGTAATTTTTGAGGGCCGACTGTGACCTAACTCCGCCCTCCAGGTAAAAATAAAGGCAGACATATTATCTTAATTTGGAAATTGTTCGAATCAATAACCATGCACTGCAATACTATTATTTTGTTAACATGTTAACAGTCACTTTCGTAAATCTCAGATAATTACTTTCTGCTTTGAAGGGTGCGGTTGTAATGAAAGTCAGCAGTTTATTTGGCAAGCCACTTCAAGTGAAGGGGCCGTAAAAGATGCCCTAAGGAAAACTCTACAGCTACCCGTACTGCTTCTCACTGTCTTTAAATCCACTTTCTTCTTTTTCTTTTTCTCTTTCTTGTTTTTCTTTTTCCTTCTTCTCTTCTTCATCATCACTACCATCCTATTTCACTTCCTTCTTCCACTTTCTATTTCACTTTATCCTACTCTTTCATTTCTTCCCATTTCTCTCCAACACATCCTGCTTTCTGTTTTATGTTAAGTTGCTTCATCCACTTCTCTTTATTTCCTTGTTCTCATCCATTTAATGTATTTGTTATTATGTTATGTATATTTTATGTTATATGTTATGTGTTATGTTAGTGTTATGTATTATGTTATGTATTATGTTATATGTTATGTTTATTTGTTATGTATTTGTTATTAAAACGTATGTATGTGATTCCGATTGTTCAGTAGTGAGTCAAACGGATAATGTAAAATACGTAGGTATATTTATAGATACATAGGTATATAGGTACTATATTAGACTAAGAACTCAACTGGAAAAGCAAAATGAAATATCTAAAATCTAAATTGAATCATAGCCTAAGATACTTTTATTTTTCAAACCCTATTTGTATTGAGAGGATTCTGAAAATTCTTTATTTTTCCTTGATAAACATTAGAATTGATCATGGCATTGTATGCTGGGGTGGGGCGTATGAATCAAATATTAGACCTATTTTTATCTTACAAAAGAACTTTTGAAAAGAATAAGAACTTTTTTACAAAGAATAATTGCAGAAAAAATATAAGAGAGAGCCACCATATCCACTATTTAGGTCAAAATTAAGCCTCACCTAAACCAATTGATATAGTAATGATGCTAACTAGTGTATAAGATAGTATAATTGTTAATCTGACTCACTCCATAACTGGAGTCTCCAAGACGTAATCTACAAAAACAGGAATACTTCCACTAAAATATCTCTTTATCTTCAAGGTATCAAAAATGTATTACTCTAGAAGTGGAAATTCGCCAATGAAAAAGAGAAGCTTTAAAGATGAACTCAGAAATCGGGAGTATTTTCAAGTTCTAAAGCATAACTTAACATTTTTCCAAAAATGCTGTCTCTTTGAGACCTAAAATAATAGGTTGCCAGGTACTGAAAAGTAAAAGTTTCTCTATTTTCAAGAGAATTGAAAAAATGGCTTGTCATTGGATAATGTAGAATTCTTGTTAAATGTTCAAGGGTAAAATATTGGTCAAGTATTGCTAGTTTTTATTTTTTCGATTTTCCCTTTTTTGATTTTCCAACATTATTAATTTATAAAAGATAATAATACGTTAGAATTTTATGGTTTTTTTTTCAGTTTCTAATGAGTTGAAAAGGGATTAATATTTTTTTAAAGATTAATGTGCAATGTATTGGCTTTTAACCCTACCTTCAATTATTTATATGTAATGTAAAGGAACCTCTACACAGGCTGATCCTTAGAGGCCCTACATTTTTCTTGAAAATGTTTCCAATTATCGATTTTCATTTTTTCCCCAATTTCTTTGTTTAATATATTTCAATGTTCTATTTCTTGTGTTGTAAGATACAACATAACATATTTTTTGTTATATCTGAAATATTTTTAAGAAAATAAATTTATTTCTTTCTTTTTTTATTTCCTTTCTCATCTTCTTTCAATCTTTTAATTCCCTCATTTCTCTTACTCTGACGTCATCTTCTTTCAACTCACATTTTTTCTCTTCATTTTCTCCTTCACCTTCCACCTTCTCTTCTACTTCTTCTTATTCTTCTTCATCGGCATCATCTTCTATTTTTTTTATTGTTTATTTTCTCCCACTCTTACTTCATAGTCTGCTTCTTTTCGAGCTCTTTCTTCTCTATCTATCCTCCTCTTCTTCTACTTCGTCTGTTTTTTCCTCTCTTTTTCCCTCCTTCATCATGTTCTTTCTCCCCACTTTTCTTTTTCTCCCTTAATCATCTTCTTCTTACACTTCATTTTATCCTCTCACCCTCCTTCATCTTCTCCTTTCTCTTTTCAATTCCCTTCACTTTGCTTTCAAATCCTTTCTCTCACATTTCTTCTTCCTTTTTTTTATTCACATAATTCTCCCTTTTCACTCATTCTTATCCATCTCCCATTGTCAACATTCAATTGACTCCGACTTCTTCAAGTAGGGTAGTCAGTAGTCAGTAGTCACCCTCTTAGGAGAAATGTAAACAGTTTGTGCAAACTGGCCGGCCACTGGTCTATTCAACCTTTTGTTTCACCTTCTTTTCCCATCTTCCTTCCTTTTCTTCTTCTTCTTGTTCACCTCTTTGTTCTTCTTTTTCTTGTTTTCTTCTCTTTCTTCTTTATCATCTTTTTCTTGCCCGTCCACTCTTCTTTTTCTTGTCAATCTATATCTTCTTTTTTTTCTTCTTTCTTTTCTCTATGTTCCTTCTTCTCATCTTCTCCTCCTTCTTCTGCCTACCTTATTTCATCCTTCTTCATCTTCATCATCATTATCCTCTTCCTCGCTATCTTCTTCTTTTTCTTTTTTCTTCTTCTCCATTCTTTTTCTTCTTCTCCATTCTTATTCTTCTTCTTTCTTCTTCTTTCTTCTTCTTTCTTCTTCTTTCTTCTTCTTTCTTCTTCTTTCTTCTCTCTTCTTCTTCTCTTTATTCTTCTTTTTCTTCTCCGTTCTTCTCTTTCTCCTCCTCTTCTTTTCCTTCTCGTCCTTTCCTTTCTTCTTCTTCTTATACTTCTTTACTTTTTTCTTCTCCACCTTCTTCTTTTCACCACCTCCTCCTCTTGTTTTCCTTCTCGTGTTTTCCTTTTTTCTTCTCCACCTTCTTCTATTCACCACCTCCTCCTAAATCTGCTCCTTCTCCTCCATTCGTTTTTTCTTCATCACCTTCTTCTTTTTCCTCTCCTTCTTATTCTTCTTCACTTTCTTCTTCACCCTCACCTCCTTCTTCACCACCTCCTTCTCCATCTGGTCCTTCTCCTACTCTCTTTTTCTCCTTTACCTTCTTAGTTTTCTTCTCCGTTCTTTTTCTTCTTATTTTTCTCCACCTTCTTCTCCTCCACCATCTCCTTTTTCTTTTTCTTCCACGTTCTTCTTCTAATTATTGTTATTCTTCTCCACCTTCTTCTTCTTCCTTACCGTCCTTCTTTTTCGTCTCCTTGTTCTTCTTCTCCTTCTCATCCCGCTCCTCCTCATCCTTCTCCTCCTCCTCATATTTTTTCTTCTTCACCTTATTCTTCTCCACCTCCTTCTTCCCCACTTCCTTTTTCGTTTTCTTCTCCGATCTTCTTTTTCTTATTATTATTCTTCGCCACCTTCTTTTTCTTTCCCATTCTTCTTGCTTTTCTTTTTCTTATTTGCCACTTGTAAGCGTGTGTGTGCCGTCTACTTGCACACAGAGTTGGTATAGCAGCCAGCCAGCCGCTCGTTAGACAAGACTTGGCCATTAAAGCAGTAGCAGGCGGCAAATACTCGACTGGGGCCCCAAAAAGATTGAAGGTCCGAGGCGTCTCCCCCTCCCCCTCCCCCTCCCCCTTAATGGCCTTGCTGTGTTCCTTGAAGTTGCCTTAGTGCTTAAGTGAGTGAATAGTGCCCTTTTTCTTTGCGAAAATCCACTCGGGTTGTGTGTTTCTTGGGGCCACTTGATGAATCAAGCAATCACAATTAGCTCGTTTCACGTCTGGGGTCCCGGGCAGCTGAAATTGCATCAAGCTTGCTCATGGTGTAGACTGTAGAGGATAGAGTAAAGGATAGATTTTTGTTTGTAGATTAGTGTAGATAATGTATGGCATGGTCAGTGAACATTGCATTTCTAGGAGTTTTGTTGGATAGACGATTGACCTGGGCAAACATTGAGAAAATATGTTGTAAAATTTCGTCTGGGGTATTTGTCCAGCGACAGCTTGCTAAATTTAATGCAAAAAAAAAATACTTTTTACAGCTTACCATGGGCTCTTACTGTCACATATTAGGTATGCTATCTTAGTATGGGTTAATTCATCAAAATAAAACCTCGATAGGGTGTTTAAGATCCAAAGGAAGCTGTTAGGTCTATGGGAAGAGTAAATAGATTAGATTCATGTAGGCCGTTGTTCAAGAGACTTGGTCTCCTAACTGTACCCTGCTTATATGTGTATGAAGCTACTTTATATGTAAAAACGAATGATATTAACCAAAATCTTGACGTACATGATTGTAATACAAGAAGCCGAGGAGATTATCACTTGGTGACTCACAATAGTAGCTTATTCAAACAAAAAACTAGTTATATTGGTAGGAAATTCTACAATGAAAAACAAAACGAAGGAAATTAAAAGGCTGATGTTTAGCCCAATTTATTTTATTTACAGTGCAAGCATTGACGTTTTCATTCTTGATTGTAGAAATCATTTTTCGTAAATTATTTTGAATCGACATATTGAAAAAAATATTTATCCATGATTTATGAGACTTGTTTTACAAAAAAACGAAACAAAACTCTTTTTCAAGCCAATGTGCATTTTTTAAATTCACTCTGTATTTTTATTCAAATTATAATTTTTACTTAATAAAATAAGCAAAAATCATAATTTAAATAGAAATACAGTCAAATTTGATATAAGATTGTTCATCAAGTATTTCGTCATGGATAAACAACACAGAGTTCATAAATACTCATTTATGGCAGAAAATGATACTATATTATTGCTTAAAAACAGAAAATAATTGAGCTTTATAAAATATAATTTATGAATCAGTAGGCCTTTGTGCTTAACTAATGCTGACTACGTCAGTATAGGAATCGCAATTCCGGAATAATTTATTACTTGATTTTGTGATATATTGGTGGGGGCAGGCCACTCCAGGTGGAAAGAGAAAATCAAATAGGACTAGGTAATAGTAAGATTAAATTTAATGTTATAGTATTAACTGAAACGTGGAATACTGATGAAACTGTATTTGATTATTTTCTTGATGATTATAGGGCAATTAATAAAAACAGTAGGTTCAACAAATGTGACGGTTTATGTATATTTATTAAGAAATACATTGAATATGAGGTTCTAGAGGTGGGAATTAACCTGGCAAACTCTATCTGTATTGATCTTATAATTGAAAATAAAATATTTAAGCTGGTTTAGTATTTCGTCATGGAAAACATCACAGACAATAATATTAATTGTGAATCCACACAAATAATATCATCTGAATCATGTTTCAGTAACTGCAAGTACAAGCACTAATACTATTAGTTTGTACTTTGTTATCAGATGTGCTTCTCGTCAAAGAATACTTGCCACGCAGGTGTTAATAAAAAAGGAATGTTATTTAAACAGAATTTGTTAATTTCGAATTCCTTTAATTGCTATCAGTTTATACTGAAGACTTCCGCAATGGCGGATATTGACAAAAGTATTTAATAGCTGATGGAAACCGATGAATGCTATTGTACAAAAATATCAGTCACCACCGGGAATCGAACCACGGACCTCCCAATTGCCGGTCGGGCGCCTTTGTCAGTTTGTTCAATTGTCAGTAACTTCGAACTAACTTGTGAGATACGAGCCGATATGGCCAAGTTAAAAATGAATGCTACTGTGCAGAAAGGTCTACATGGTCTAGTGGTTAAGGCGCCCGACCGGCAATTGGGAGGACCGTGGTTCGATTCCCGGTGGTGACTGATATTTTTGTAAAATAGCATTCATCGGTTTCCATCAGCTATTGAATACTGTTGTCAATATCCGCCATTGCGGAAGTCTTCAGTATAAACTGATAGCAATTAAAGGAATTCGAAATTAATAAATTCTGTTTAAGTAAATTTGTCAGTTTGTTCAATTGTCAGTAACTTCGAACTAACTTGTGAGGAATGTTATTTTCGCCTTTAGATACCACTTCAGTCGAATTTAATACATTTGCAATATAATTTGTATCGATTAAAAATTCCTGTTTACTCAATCAATTCAGGCCAGACTTCTGTCCAAAAGGCACTAGATAATTCATGAAATAGAGTGAAGGGCAGCTTGAAAGACATGGGCAGAGATCAAACAAGTTACCAGAGTCAGTGGTTCTGCTTCACAACTGCTATTGATTGAAAGTGTGAATATTTTATTAGAGCGCAGCATTCCTTGCTTGTGACTCGATTGGACTTTGATAGAGTTCATTCCTGATTGATCAAGCATGACAAAATAAATTCCGGAAATGTTAAATTTTTGACAGAAACTTTGTTGAGTTTCTATAAAAATATAAAAATAATGTTGAAAGAGACGTTATAAGATGCTATAATAATGTTCTCTGCTGTAAAATCACTTCCCGGTGGTTCGGAACCCACCTACTGTAGGTCCAGCTCATCAATCACCATCATCCAACTCTTTACCCACGCACGAATCTCAGACCTATGTGGGCTTCGTGCTCAAAAAAATATTCTAAGAAAAGAAAAAAAATTGAAAATCCGTTCAAAAATCTCCATTTTAAACAATAGAATTGAGAAAGTCCTGAAACTGAAGATTCAATTTCACAAGTGTGAGCCCTGCATAGTCCTAACCATTAATTGTGTAACCATTAATTGAAAAATATACATAAGTCTGATCCTTGTGCGTGTGTAATAAAAAGGGGTTTTATCCTTTAGACTCTTTTAGGTGTTGGACCCCTTCAGGTATGTAGTTCTACGAGGGTTCTGAATCACCACGTAAGTAAAAATAAAGTATGTTATAGCTACCGGTCACCCATCCAAGCGCAGTTTTGAGCGCTCTTGACTGAACATCATGATCGCGAGTGGTTAACTAATACTTGAATCTCTCAGAGATTACAATTTTGATTTTTTTTTAGGATGAAGCCCACATAGGTCTGAGACCTGTACATGGATAATGAGTTGGATGATGGTGATTGATGAGCAGGACCTACAGTTTTAGGTGGGTTCCGAACTACCGGGAAGTGATTTTACAGCAGAGTACAGTATTTTTTTGTTTGCCAATGTAATCGGTCACCTTTACAAAGAGTGCCCAGGAAAACGTAGCTTATCTCTATCTGATTGAACAAATACCTGCTACGGCTCACGGCTATCACTTCCAAATAAAAATACAAATCTATAAATAAAAATTCCTTTAAGAGTTCCCGGTAATTACTAATACAAGTAATTAGTACAAGTACTAATAAAACTAGTTTGTAAATTGATATTTAGAACCCTATGAGTGAATTTTTTTTTAGAGAATGAAACCCACATAGGTCTGAGACCTGTGCGTAGGTAATGAGTTGGATGATTGTGATTGATGAGCTGTACCTACCCCTTTTAGGTCGGTTCCGAACCACCGGGATGAACCATTAATGATATCACATTGTAAATAGATTTACTGCATTTATAGGTGTACAGGGTCAAATCCAGAAATCTCAGTAAGTATATGAGATATATTAATTATTCAATCATATTGCAGTTGGGTGAAGACTGCACATCTATGAAATCTTCCAAAAAAATCACAAAGCACATAAATAAATTCTTGAATATTTGTGTAATTCACAGAGCTTGATAGTATACAAATCGACCATCATAAATACCGCTAAAAATTGTTTTTACAAGTGGATTTAGCCTATTAGTAGGTAGTAGCACTTTCTTCTTATGTTCAAAATACAGAAAATTTAAAAAGGTGGGAGCTCTCTCACTCCCACTCACTCCCTCTTATTCTCACCTCTCTCTCTCTCTCTCACTCTTTCTCTTTCTCTCTCTCTCACTCTCTCTCTCTCTCTCTCTCTCACTTTTTCTCTCTCTTGATATCGTTAATATAATAAAAAATATTGCAGCATTCCATTGCAGTGAATGGGTTTGGTGATCTTGTTCAAAATGCAATAAAATACTTGATCTATTTTTGGAAATTCTCTTCTAAAAGGGGGTTTACAGACAATTCTTCTAAAGAATTGATTACAATGATCTAAAATTGCATTTTTTATATTGTAAAACATTTTTTCTATTTAAATAACAGGAAATAATAGTGCCATTATTAGGATATTTATTTTCATGAATGCCACAATGAGAGAAGTATATAAGTGTTTTTTTTTTTTTTTTTGTATTTTTTCTTGGAGATTACGTCTAAGGCAGTCTAAGGCAGTCGTAATAGGCGGAGTAGAGTTGAGACTGCGGAGAGCCTTCCATAAAGACAATAAATTATTAATAAAATTACTGTGAATAATTTTCTAGAAATTATTGGAGCACAAGTTAATTGAAGAAGACACATTTAATCAAATTTCTGAATATGGTTTAAAACAAATTTAATAATAGTCTGAAAAATTGGTAAATGGATGGAATGAGAAATGGATCCTCAAAAAATAAATTATAATTAATTTAATATAATAATTCATTATTCTCGTCATACAAAGATGGCCACTTGACATGAGAAAAATACAAGAAATAGTAACATTACAGTATATAAAATCACAGGGTTATTAATTACACAGCAAATAATTATAAATCAATAAAAAGATTGATCATTTCATAGAACAAATAGTAATAACCAGCCCAAGTACTAGAATTAAATTCTTGGATTTCTTGTTCCTTAACGATCTGCGTTGTTAATATTAACTTTGTATTGGAAATTTAATGACTTGCAATCAGTTTTTGTAGGTGAATAAATAATAATTGTACTCACACTTGGCCAAACGCTTGTACTCACACTTGGCCTAACAAGGCAGTCACCGACTGCTTGAAACAGTCCAAAAGCAGTCGAGCCGACTGCAAACCGACTGCTTTTGGACTGCTTCAAGCAGTCGGTTTGCAGTCGGCTCGACTGCAAATCGACTGCACTTTTGCAGTCACTTACGACTGCTTGAAGCAGTCCGTCTATTGCCGGCCTTAGGGATTCAAGTTAAGGAGTATAAGACAAGTCCGATCAACAATTATTAAACAATCTTATACACTAGTTACAATAATTACTATATCAATTTCTTGAGGTGAGGCTTAATTTTCATGTGAAACGAACTCTTGTACACTATAAAAAGCTTTATCAACTTAATATTTTTTAAATATTTATATATTTTCAAGACTCTTTAAAAACTGCGGTAGCTTGTTGTAGAGTTTCCAACCAATATAACTAAGTTTTTGTTTGAATAAGCTACTACTGTGACTAACCAAGTGATGATCTCCTCGGCTTCTTGTATTATAAAAGCATTATTATCTTGCATTATTCTTGTATTATCGTGTACGTCAAGATTTTGGTTAATATCACTCTTTTAACATACAAAGTAGCTTCATACACATATAAGCAAGGTACAGTTAGGAGACCAAGTCTCTTGAACAAAGAACTACATGAATCTAATCTATTATGTAATCTACTTCAATAAGTTGCCTTTTCACAAAAAAAAAATACTCTTTCCATACACCCAACAGTTGTGTTTGTCAATGTATGCAAATATGCTGATCTGTACTTGACCTAAGCCTACTATGACGTCATTTGCTTGCTCTGCACTTAATATTACTATTTCCATTCAGTTTCACTTATAATAATTATTTACAATTTTCATTTAATTATAATTCCAATTTTGATTCAGTTTCACTTATTAATAAATAACGTTCTTCACTCAGCAGATTTTCATTATCTTCAATTCGATTACTATACATAACACCTCAACCCAAGGTTAATAGAAACAACATTGTTTCGTAACTCGTTCAAATTAGCAAAATAAAGAAGTCATGACGTCACTCTGTTCAGAATTCCCCATAACTTGCAAATTTCAGCTCTATTTGTACATTTTTTCAGTACAAAAATGAAGTTTTTTGCTTATCACAGATTTGAATCGATATCTTGATCAGCTGTCAATGATATGGATTACTCAATGCCACTGAACTGAATTACGTCATACCCCACCATTTCTCTAGTTCTCTAAAAACACAACAAACTTGTTTCCAATAACCTTGACCTCAACTTAAACTGAAAAATATCTAGAACATTTAGTACAGATATATTTTTACGGGAGTGGCCGTAGCCGAGTGGGTTAAGTGCTGGTTTGCTAGCCCAAAGGTCCCGGGTTCGATCCCAGTTCTGACCGAAAGTTTTTAACTCAGGCCACTCCCGTGTTTCGGAGGACACGTTAAGCTGTCGGTCCCGGCTGCCTAAAAAACAGTCGTTAAGTCACGTCAGAGGCCCTGAACTTATTCAGGTGCGACCTGATAACTCTGACACCAGACCTGAGCCAGCCAAGTCACACGATATTATTATTATTATTATTATTATTACGGGTACGGGAAGTGAGAGCCGTGAACCGTAGCAGCAATGACGTAGCCAGGGGGGGGGGGTCCTGGGGGTCCGGTCCTAAATTTTATATAATTTTTCATTAAATTAAACGTAAAATAAGACAAAGCACTGATGTTGGTGTTAATTTTCAATGCCAGGAGAGCTAAAAAAGACTGTTCTAGGGCCTCTATTTTTCAAAAAAATTTCGGGGAAGTACCCCCAGACCCCCCCCCCCCGGTCAATCGACCCCCCCCCCCCCATTTCAAAATCTTTGCTACGTCACTGGTAGCAGGTATCTTTTTTTCTCTTTTTTTTTGAGGATGAAGCCCACATAGGTTTAAGACCTGTGCGTGGTTAATGAGTTGGATGATGGTGATTGATGAGTTGGACCTACAGTTTTAGGTGGGTTCCGAACCACCCGCAAGTGATTTTACAGCAGAGAACAGTGTATTTTTTGCTGGTCAATCTAATCGGTCACTGTTACAAACATGTCCTACGAGAACGCAGCTCATCTATCTGATTGAACAGATACCTGCTACGGCCAGAGAGAATAGAAGTTCTTATTCTATACTCTCTGGCTACGGCTCACGGCTACCACTTCCCCCTGTTCAATCTGTTCAATCAGATAGAGATAAGCTGCGTCCTCCTGGGCACTCTTTGTAAGGGTGAATGATTAGATTGGCCAGCAAAAAAGACACTGTTTTCTGCTTTGAAATCACTTCCCGGTGGTTCGGAACCCACCTAAAATTGTAGGTCCAACTCATAAATCACCATCATCTAACTCATTACCCACGCACAGGTCTCAGACCTATGTGGGCTTCATCCTCCAAAAAAAGTAGTAGTGGCCTGTCATCTATCTGCTGATAAACTGAACTGAAATCCAGCCTGGCAATAGCAGTAGTTGTTTGGCAGCGTCAGTTGCCACCTGTCTCTTTCAGGTTAGAGACTCCGGCTCCGGCTAGACCATTCCAACCGCCATGAAATCTTAATTGTGTGGCACTCAACCTCAGTAGCTTCTGCACACGCACCCGCACCAGCACCCGCAAACCTCATCCCGAACCTCATTATCAATTGAGCGAGTCCAGAAATGAGATCAATCCTTCTTCAGGTCTCTCTCGCAAAAGAGGTCTCAGGTGGCACATCTCTAAAATTTCTTCTCCTCCACCGCCTCTTTCTTCTTCTCTTTCTTTTCCTTCTCCTTCGTCTTCTTCTTCTCCACCTCCACCTTCTCTTTTTATTCTCCTTCTTCTCCTTTTCTTTCTCCATCTTCACCTTTTCTTTCTCCTTTTCTTTCTTTTTCTTCTCCTTTTGTTTCTCCTTCTTCTCCTTCTCCTCCTTCTTCTTCACCTCCTTCTCTCCTTTTTCTCCTCATTCTTCTCCTCCTCTTCCTCTCCTCTTCCTCCTCTCATTCACCTCCTCATACTTCTTCTTCTTTTCCTCCTCATTTTTCTTCTTCTCCTTTTTCTCCTCCTCTTTCTTTTTCTCCTTCTATTTATTTTTCTCTTCCTTTTTCTTTTTCTCCTCCTTTTTTTGATCTTCCTTTTTCTTTTTCTGTTCCTTTTTCTTTTCTCCTTCTCTTTCTCCTCCGTCGCCTCCTCTTTCTTCTTCTTCTTGTCCTCCTTTGCTATCCCCTCCTCCTTCTCCACGTTCTTCTCCACCTCTTCTCCTTCACCTTCTTCTCCTCCTCTTCCTTTTCTTCTTCTCCTTCTCCTCATCCTTTTCATCTTCCCCCTTTCCTTCTTCTTCATGTTCTCCTTCTTTTTCTTCCTCTTTACCTCCTTTTTTTCTTTTCCTCCTCTTTCTTATTTTTCTCCTCCCTTTTCTTCTTTTCCTTCCTCTTCTTCTTCTTCCTTTTCTCCTCCTTTTTCATTTCCTCCTCTATTTTTCCTCCTCCTCCTTGTTCTTCTCCACCTCTCCTTCTCCTTCTTCTCCTCCTCCTCCTCCTCCTCCTCCTCCTTTTCCTCCTCTTTTTCTTCCTCTTTTCACCCTCCTTCTTCTCCTTCTTCCTCCATTCCTCCTCCTGTTTCTTGCTCTTTTACCTTCCTTTTTCTTTTTCTTCTACATTGACATTTTCGCCGGTATGTCATCGTTGCTCTTCAAATGCATGATGGTCTACATTTTTCAGCAGCAACTGTCAACTATTGCCCGACCAACGACTACTGGCATCTCTCGGGATTTGCAGTCGAAAATAAAATTTTCGATACTTTCATATCGAGGATCGAAGCCAAACTTCACCAGGTGGTCAAGAAGACAGTTTTGATGCTTCTGTCCAGTTAGATATCCTCCCAGGCAAAATCGCAATGAATTAAAGATTCTTATTCATTTTTAATAATTTCTGAATTAGGTCCCGGAGATGGAGACATCTTGGTATCGTTTTCTTCTTATTATTCTTCTCTCTCTCCAAATTCCTTTTCCTCTCTTGCTTCTTTTTCATTGTCATCTGTCCTCTTCTTTTATTGCTTTAACCTGTCAGTTGTCAATGAATCTATCTATCTATTTCCTTCCATCTTCTTTCTCCTTCTAACTCCTTTCAAACAGAAACAAAAATAACTGCAACTAAATGCAAATAGATAGAATAACTCTCTCTTAAACTTTTCCTGGTTAAGTGTCAAAAATGGACGAATCTTTGTCCAAACTTTTCATGTAATAGCATCACTTAGATTGTCATTACCAAAGTTAATATCATACAAATGAGTTCATTGTACATAATATCATACACTATAAAAATAGCATTATCTAAATTTACTGTAGTATGTGATGTTGATAATTTTGTTTTTCTACTTGTATGCAAAATTTGTAGATTTACATGAAAAAAATCCTATATAATCTAATCTTCTTTTAACTTGATTCTTTTTCTGACGTCAAAACGTCTTAATTCTTTTTCTGAAGTCAAAACGACTTGATTATTTTTCTGAACGCAAAAACATAATTCAATGCCACTAGAATCGATAACTTGAACCCTAAATATTCACAATATTCCTGGATTTCTTGTTCCATAACGATGTGCGTTGTTAATATTAACTTTTCATGGTAAATTCAACGATTTGCAGTCAATTTTAATTGAGAATCAATCAATCAATTCATTTATTGCCAAGATACAGTTACAAAAAGTCTCTAAGATAAACAAAATAAATTGGCAACAAATACTTTCATGCTAGGAAAGCAAAAAGCTCCTGATCGCATGGAGGAGTTGCTGATATAATAAATTTAATTTAATAAAACTTAGTTTAGAGACAGAATCACAAACACTAGATCAAGCTGAAACAATTATGAAAAAAAATTATTATTAATAAATAATATTTTTGATCGCTTTAGGCCTTTGAAAATTAATTGCCATGATTCGAAAACGTTTGGCCTAATGTGAGTAAAAACCTTTTTTATTCTCAATTATTAAAATTGACTCCAAGGAGTTGAATTTACCATAAAAAGGAAATATTAACTACACCATATTCCATCTACATTACCTCACATTAGAAGGATTTCACCTGATCTGAAGCATTACATTCCAATTCCATTGCATTGAAATAAATGTGAGTTTATAT
Organism: Conomelus anceps; assembly: GCA_948455865.1. NCBI lineage: Eukaryota > Metazoa > Arthropoda > Insecta > Hemiptera > Delphacidae > Conomelus > Conomelus anceps. Next base: position 3,003,714 of record OX418227.1, read on the forward strand.
TCTAAACGTAAGGTTGAAATGTCCGTTTTCTTTAAAAGATCTCTCGAATACTAGGCTATAAAATAAGTTTCATGAACTCAGATCTTCAAGAACAACACAATTTTTATTTTTTATTATTTTTTCGAGATTAAGTCTTGGAGACTCAAGTTAAATAGTAATAATAATAATAATTATTATTATTATTATTATTATTATTATTATGGTAACTAGTAAGATTGTATAATTTTTGATCTGACTTGTCTTATACTCTTTACCTGGAGTCTCCAAGACGTAATCTACAAACAAAATTAATAAAAACAAAAATTGTATTATTCTTGAAGATCTTATAAGATATGATGAGCATTACAACATTACTTTTACCACAATAAAATAGTTCTAGTCATTAGCGTAACTAGAGTTGAACTCACCCCCCAGTCAACCATTCTTACATATTAATCCCTTCAAAAAAATTCTCATAATGTAGTCAATATTATACAATATTCATGTAGCTTCAAATTAAATAATCTTTAATTTTTTTTTAAATTGTTCCTTACATTTTTTTAAATTTCTTTAAACAATGGGGGCTGTTACGTCCCCAATTACCCTCCCCACCTCGCTACGCCTATGGTTCTAGTTATTTATTAGGTAACATCATGATCTTTCAGATCTATATCATGTACCATAAATGCACAAAGTATAGCCCACAATTTACAGTCCTATATATAGCATTTATTTATTTTTCTATAAACACACAAATACATATTATTCTATAGATAACATATTTAAAGAGAATCTCTACTCAAAAAACTGTTATAAAAAGTATTTTTCGATTAATTATGATTAAATATAATACTATGTACCGGGATGATCACAAAATTTCTAAATAACATATTTCTCTTATATATAAGCAAGTAGTATTATTATTTTATTTTATTTATTGTGACAAAATCACAATGAATGTGAAGGTGCAATAGACTCAAGTCCAAAACTGCTCCCTTCACAAATTTTGAATAAGTTACATTGTCCAAAACATTGAGGTTAACACAGACTAAAAATTTAAGATTTGCTAAAAACCATCACTCAAAAAATAACAAAATGAATCTTCTCCCTATTAATTTAAAAGTTCACTTGAAACGAAACACTGAAAAAAGTTAAAAATAGTTTATAATATTAAATATTTATGAAAACTTTTTAGCCGAATAATATTTTCTTGTTGCTATGGTTATATTATTATATACAAAGTGATGCAGTACATAAGCTATTTATACTCCCTACTCCTCACATAATTGGGTGATAGGGGAAGTGTGGAGAACAAAAGGGGAAAGGGAGTAGGAATGCAATAGGGTGGAAGGATTGAGATGAAGGAATGGAAGACAGTGAAGGGAGGAAAGACAAGTAGAAGGACAGGGAAAAGATAGGAAGGGAGGACAATAATATAGGATGGGAAGGAACTTAGGAAGAAAGGATAGGTTGTTAGGTAGGTGGGAGGGGGGTAGAAAATAGCAAGCGCTCGATGCACTCAAACACCCCCTCCCCCCTCACACAAACTCCTGGACCTCACTAGACTGGACCCCCAAACTCCAGTTATTAACTACTGTTGTCGTCCTGTAAGCAAGCAGGTCGTGGTACAAGTTTGAAAGGAAGCTTATTATTTATGAAGTGATGCGGTGCGCAGCTTTCAGTGTCACTGATAAAAGTGAACGGACGAAGGTATTAATAAAGCACGAACTTAGAGGCGAGCGTTTACACGCACGATGGTGGTCCACTCTACAACATCAGTGCAACTCTCCTGCGCTCGTGAATTTATCGCTCTAACAGCATGCGAAGTGAGTGACATGAGTAAACAAAGTCATTGATTTAGTAATGTGGCTTTTAGCGTGTGTGTTGAAGTTATAGTTGCACAGTTGGGATTTGTGTTTGCAGAAGGTAATTTTATGAATTAAATCTACTGTCACTTATGGACTGTTACAAGTGTCAATAAAAAAAAGCACTGTTCCTCAACAGCCCGACCAAAGATCGATTTATTTGATTCAAGATTCGCGTTGCAGAAAGGCCGTCAGTTTTTAACCATCGATTTTGATTTGACCACATATTTAAAAAAAAATCAAATTTGGTCATTTTATATAATTATTTTTTCATATTAATAATAAATTATAAGTCAGTTTGAAGTAACTGGTAATTTTGAAGTAATAACTGGCGGGCCGTTTGGCGCAGTTGGTTGGGGCGTCGCAACTTCAACTTGCTGTCGTTTAAGGCCCTTCGCACACGAGTCGACTCATTCGCAATTTGAGTTAGCAACTTTACTACACAACGCGCAATTGGAATCGTGCGATGGGAGTTGTGCAACCTGTTTGCAACTTGAGTCCGCATACGTGTTTGCAACTTGATTTCGCAACGCTTGGCTGATTTCGATTTCAGTTGGCAAAAAGCTTGAACGGAAGAAAGTACATTTCTACTTTTTTCAAGTGCCAGTTTTTCAACATGCTTTCTAGCAGCAGTGAATCGGAAGATGATATGATAGATTACTACCAATTCAGACGACATCGTAGAGAAGAGAGAAGAGAATATTGGTGTCATCCTTACATTCAAAAAAACTTAAGCAGCAGGCTGTTTGTTGCTGCAGCAGAATTAAAAGAAACTGAATACCTCATGCTTCTCCACCTCTCCAACGAATAAAATATTAAAAGCTTGATCACACATGATAATTCAATGCTTCAATTCAATACTGCTGTACGGTATGCAATTAGAGGGGTTTCACATGGACCACAAAACGCCGACAAAACGTTGGAAAATGTTGTTGGCCGTAGCAAGAAATCGCAGATTCCTTTCAGATGACAAACGCGGGTTTCAGCAGTTCTACTGCTATTCTTTCCACCCAATATTCATTCAGCAGTCAGCTGTTCATGAGATAAAATCTCAACAAGAATGATGAAGAATGTTTTTTTTATACAAGTGTCAGCTGAGATGCAAAAGTGCCGAGTACTTTCCCGTGTGAAACCGCTTTACGCGACTGAGATTGCAGGCGACCGGCTGCCACCATTGCGTGCAACTCAGACGATTCACTTTGCCGGCTGGATTTGAGTTGACGACTGGCAGTTGGCCCGTGAGAGGACTCCCGCTGTGATACACAGACAAGGTTGCGCGCGACTCCAGTTGCCAATTCAAATTGCAAATGAGTCGACTCATGTGCGAAGAGCTTCATGCAACTACGCAACTGAGATTGCAGGCGACCGGCCTGTACCGTTGCGTGCAACTCAGACGGTACACATTGCCGACTGGATTTGAGTTGACCCATGAGAGGACTCCCGCTGTGAAACACAGACAAGGTTGCGCGCGACTTCAGCTGCAAACTCAAATTGCAAATGAGTTGACTCGTGTGCGAAGGGCCTAAGTGGTCGTGGGTTCGAATCCCGCTCCACCGTCAGCCATTTATGTGTAATCATTCACCTCATTACCCACACACAAGTCTCGGACTCATGTGGGCATCAGCAATAAAAAAATAAAAATTTAACAAACGAAGAAAAATACAGAAACAGAATTTATTTAAAAAATATATATAATTGTGCTATGACAGCTGTGACTGTTCCATTACAACCGCAGCAGAGAGAGTCGTCATGGTGACAACCAAATATTATGCTGAGGGGTAATGATTGAGTAGAGAGTTTGTTTCGCTTGTTGTAATAAACGAGAGTTACTTTTCAAGTTGCATTTATCTTTATTGGTAGAAATACTACATGGTGTCAGGTGTGTTACCAAAATGTCAAAGAAAACGAAAAGAAGAGGTCGACAAATTAATGAAGATGAATTTCACGGAATCGAAGAATCTACCTCTCAATCCGTAAGTTACCAACCATGTTCCGTTCAACGCGGATTTTCATTCCAGGGTCAACCCCCACAATGTTTCAAGTTCGTTGATTCCGAATGGGAGGCTTGGTTCCGTTCGTTCGAAAGATATAGATCAGCCTCAAAATTATGTTTCGAACCTGATAATATTCAAATTGACACTTTAATCTTGACAATGGGATCTAAAGCCGAAACTATATTCGAGAGTTTTCACCTTTCGAATGAAGATCAAAAGAAATACAATTGCGTAATTGAGCGTTTCAACAATTACTTTTCAAAAAAAACCAACATAATTTTCGAGAGGGCAAAGTTCAACAATAGAACTCAAAAGGAAAATGAATCTGTCAGTAATTTTATAACAGATCTTTTCGAATTATCTAAGACTTGTAAATATGGTGATCTCAGAGATGAATTAATTCGTGATCGTATAGTAGTTGGTATACTTGACAGTAAACTCTCTCTCTCTCTCCAAATGAATGCTGAGCTAACCTTAGAAGGTGCTATTGATCGCGCAAAACAATCGGAGTCAGTTAAGGAACAGCAAACGGCAATCAGAAAAGAACATAACAACGCGTTTTCTACGTTAGCCATGAAGCTTAGGCCCGAATCGAAATCCAGACCATTTACTTGCTATTGGTGTGGCTCTCTCAAGCCTCATGAAACAAATGTTTGTCCGGCAAAAGAAGCAATTTGTCATAATTGTAAAAAGAAGGGTCATTTTTCTAGAATTTGTAGATCTAAAAAAATTCAAATGGTTTCTAACAACAATGACTCCAGGAATGAAAACAATGAGCGTATATTAGATTCAATCACAATATTGAAAGTTGATTCAAAACTTTTATCTATACCCCCTTTGGTAGTCAAAATATCAATAGATGGAATTCCTGTAGTATTCAAAGTTGATACGGGAGCCGACATCACATGCATACCAGTATCACTACTGCCAACCTTAAGAAAATCTCAATGTGATTTAGAAGAGTTCAATGGAAAAATTGAACATGCTGGTAGAGGAAAACTTTCTTGCATCGGTACCTTTAAGGGAGAGTTTAAAACATGTTCCGGTACCTCATCTAATCAAACGGTTTTTGTTCTAAACGAGTTAAGAAATCCTCTACTTGGCAGACCTGCAATACATTCTTTAAAATTACTTGCAATGTCATCCGAAGTTTGTCAAATTAGTAAAGACAAACATCTAGAAGCCGATGAAAAGTTTACAACTCTGTTTTCTGATGTTCCTGGAGTAATGGTTGGCGGATCCCATCATATACGACTCGTTGAGGATGCTAAACCTTACGCAATTTCAGCACCTAGAAGGATCCCTCTACCCTTGTATGAAAAGGTTCGAGAAGAACTTACGAAAATGGAAAAAAATTGTATTATCTCAAAAATCGAAGAAGCTACTGAGTGGTGCGCCCCTATTGTTGTAGCAACAAAGAAATCTGGAGCTATTCGTCTTTGTGGGGATTTCACAGAACTCAATCAACACATAGTAAGAGAGCGGTTTGTTATGCCTTTCAGCAGAAGAAATATTTTCAAGAATTTCCAATGCTCAAATATTCAGTAAACTTGATGCTAGAATGGGATTCTGGCAAATATCACTGTCAGAAGAGTCTAAACGTCTCACAACATTTATAACGCCATTTGGAAGATTTTGCTATAACCGAATGCCATTTGGAATTTCATCAGCACCTGAACATTTTCAGCGAAGAATTTCCCAAATCTTAGACGGACTTGAAGGGTGTGCTAATATGATGGATGACATTCTTATTTGGGGGAACTCAAATGAGGAACATGATGAGCGCTTAGAGAAAGTACTTGAAGCTCTCAAGAAAGCCCATGTCACTCTCAATAAAGAAAAGTGTGAGTTCAGAAAAACAAGAGTGAAGTTTTTGGGGCATGAATTGAGTGAAAGAGGAGTGTCGATTGATCGAGAGAAAGTACAATCAATTTTAGAATTTCAGACCCCAAGCAACAAGAGTGATCTTCTTAGATATCTTGGTATGTTCAACTACCTGACAAAATTCATACCAAAAGCAGCTTCAATTGCTCAGCCCTTAAGAGATCTACTCAAGAAAGATATTGATTTTATCTGGACCCAAACTCAAGAAAATGCATTTTTGGAGACAAAGAAAGCAATCACAACTTCGCCAGTTTTAAAACCATATGATGTCAATGCCCCAAGTAGAGTGTCCGCAGATGCATCTTCATTTGCACTTGGAGGTCTACTGGAACAAGAGCACAACGATAAATTCTACCCTGTAATGTATGTTTCAAGGGCTATGACAGACACTGAGAGAAAATATGCTCAAATTGAACGAGAAGCTCTAGCATGTACTTGGGTATGTGAGCGACTCCAAATATACCTGATTGGAAAAAGATTCTCACTCCAGACAGACCATAAACCATTAACCACACTGCTTGGCAGGAAACCAATGCATGATCTATCGCCAAGACTGCTTTGACTACGACTCAGATTGGTTAGATTTGACTATGAAATTTCCTATGTTCCAGGAAAAAACCTAACCGTAGCAGACACACTTTCTCGTCAAACCAATCTCATGGTTGGGGAAATTATTGATAATCCTCCACACGAGCTGGAGGAAGAAATTTCAGAACATTTAGCAAATCTGCCTCTCCGCGACCGTCTACATGAACTTATTAAAGTTCATTCTACCAATGACGAAACTTTCAAACTTTTGAGGACCTATATACAATCTGGTTGGAATGTAATAGATAACCGCTGCAATGCATTTGTAAAATTTAAGGATAACCTGGCTGATCACAATGGATTGATCATGATGGGAAGTAGAATTGTTGTCCCACGCAGCTTGCAAGACCTGGTTTTAGACAGAATTCACGAAGGACACCTAGGAATATCAAAATGCCGGGGCCTAGCAAAGGAGACCGTCTGGTGGCCTGGAATAAATAGAGACATCGAGAGAAAAGTAGCTAACTGCCTCATATGCTTGAGAAATAGGAACAATCCAACTTTGCCACTCATGCCTTCAGAACTACCTAAGTTGCCATGGTCTGTGATAGGTGCTGATTTACTTACCTTCAACAAAAAGAACTACTTGGTTGTTCAGGATTATTTTTCACGCTACTTGGAAATTCTTGGACCACTACATTCCATAACCTCGACTACAATGATTGCATGTTTTAAGAAATTGTTTTGCCGGTTTGGGGTCCCTCATTGCCTCAGATGTGATAATGGAACCCAACTCTGCAGTGAAGAAATGATGAAGTTTTCTGAAAATATGGGTTTTGAAATAATCACTAGCAGCCCCAAATACCCCCAGTCAAACGGCCTCGCAGAATCAGCAGTTAAGACAGCAAAAAACATTCTAGCTAAATGTGACGACATGGATGTTGGTCTCCTTTCGTACAGAACAGCACCTCTTGAAAATGGATATTCGCCTGCTGAGTTGTTAATGGGAAGAAAACTGAGAAGCACCGTCCCTATCGCAATGAATAACTTGCATCCACAAGCACCAGATCAAGAAGCATTGCGTAATAAAGAAGACCACATCAGAAGGGGGAGGAAGAAAAGATATGATAAGCGACATGGGGCCAGGGAACTTCCAGAACTCAACCAAGGTTGCAAGGTTTGGATCCCTGATTTAAAACGGGAAGGTTTTATCAAGTGCAAACTCCCACAACCTAGATCGTATCTAGTGCAATTTGAGAACGGAGCACTAGTGCGAAGAAACAGGGCACACATTGTACTTTCAACTTGAAAGGGGAGGATGTGCTATGACAGCTGTGACTGTTCCATTACAACCGCAGCAGAGAGAGTCGTCATGGTGACAACCAAATATTATGCTGAGGGGTAATGATTGAGTAGAGAGTTTGTTTCGCTTGTTGTAATAAACGAGAGTTACTTTTCAAGTTGCATTTATCTTTATTGGTAGAAATACTACAATAATAATATTGCATTTAATAATATTCCTACTTACATTTTGCCGAACGTTTTCGAGTCATGGAACCTCAAGGACTTGAAGATGAGTTTCCATGACTCGAAAACGTCCGGCCAAATGTGAGTAGGAATATTATTTATTCTCAATTAAAATTGATTGCAAGTCGTTAAATTTACAATAATAAATTAATATTAACAAGGCAGATTAATATGGAACAAGAAATCCAAGAATTATAATAATTATAGTTCTGTACATCGGAGGTAAAGGACAACATGTCCATTTTTTGAGATTCTGAGATTATTGCACAGATGTATGTAGTTTTTAATGCTCACGACCGCTCAAGACTGCGCTTGGATGGGTGACCGTGCTTCAATGACTTGATGTTACAAGCTTTATTATCACTTACCCGGTGGTTCGGAACCCACCTAAAATAGTAGGTCCACCATGTTCCCCGTAACATGGCACAAACGGCGAGATGGAACTACCCGTCTTTAAGGGTCTCCCCACCATTAAAAGCCATACGCTTATTATTATTATTACTATTATTATTAATGCTCTATGTACACAGAGGTATAGGAAACTATGTATACAACCAATTGGAAGGGTACTAGATAGTAGATACAGCTTTCTAAATGAACTCCAAGTCAATTGGAGTCCATTAACGCTTGGAGTTATACAACACCATGTATGGACTTGATGTTCTATACCCCTAAGATTTCTTCCATATATCACCAGCTGGACATAGTGTTGTATAAACATTGCAGATTTTTAGAAACTAGCAAAATAAAATTAATTCTTGTAGATATTTTAACTGCTGCTAATGAATTATTGTTTGTTTTCAATGAAACCACATAGAGATTGTAAAATTTGTATTTTGATTGTTTCAAACCCAATACTGTGATCAAACTGAGAGGTATACAAACACTATGTCCACTTTGAAAATTGAAATGTTTCTGATGATATAATAGAATATAATGAAGGAAGAATATAGATATAACATTGTGCTATGTTAAGGCTCCCAGGAACACAGCCAATTAAATCTCCAATATAGTTTTCTTCCAACGAGCATGATTGCAAGTTTGAGATTATTCCTTTATTTATTCATTTGACTAACATACAATCAATGTGAATACAACAGGCTATTGCCCAAAACTGCTTTTTACAAAATTTCAAATTAGAATTGAAATCTTAGGTTAGGTCTGTCTGTTTCACAAAAATTTTACCTTGAAGCACAATAATTGACTAGTCTTTCTCAGAAAAAGAATAATAATTTTGATTTCACTTTTAAGGAATACTATCACAGTCCAAAAAATAATAATATAATTTTGAATTTTGAAATTTCTGAGCCAAACATCAGTTACATTCATCTTTATAAGGAGTCATGACCTTATCGATCAATTATCTAGCCTCTTAAGTATTGGTAAATCTTTGATATCATGCAAGTGAAAAATGCTTCACTCAAACGTTAGGGTGCTTGCACAGTGGAGCAGCCAATAATCGAGGGTAATCAATCACCATCCCAAGATCAGACATGAACTATATTCACGCGTTCCAATGTGTCATACACCATTCCACAACATGTGTTTGATTTTATGATGGTGATTATCATCGAGTATTGGTTGCTTCAAATTTTCAAGAAATGGACAAGGAAAAGCACGAAAGGTGTGAAATACTTAAAGAATGTTTCAGATTATAGTTTTATTAATAAACTTATCCAAATTTACAAGTTTTTTCGAGTAGTTAATTAGGCCTCGATTACAATTTCAAAAAATAATTCGTTATATATACTTAATAGTTATAAATATGTTACACAAATTTTTAATGCTTTAGTTTATTGATTATTTACTTCGTTGAATGATACACTACACGATTTTTATCTGGAAATTAATATAGCCTAATTAAATAAATAAATTGAATAATTAATTTGAAAAATTGTCAATAAAACGATAGAATTACAATTTTTCTCCAAAAAGTACTCCAATTTTATCGAATTAATTAATAATTCATACAGTCTCAATTGAAACAGAAGATAGAATAATAATAATAATAATAATAATAATAATAATAATCTTTATTTCCGCAAATACAAACAAGCAAAAAAATTTTACATGATAGAAAATAATAATAATTATAAAACAATCAATTATTAAGAGAAAAACCAAGAAGTTACAAAGAAAAAAATACTTAGATCAACTTAACTATCATGTACAAGAAATAAAATGTTACAAAAAAAATATCTGCAGAAATAATACTGTATGCAAATAATTTCATTGTGAAATTATGTCCGCATACAGGAGCATCATAGGATCCAACAAAGATGCCATAGAAATAATAACCAACAAAGAAATTTACAATAGAAAAATCTTCAGAATAAAACTTTATAAATGAGAAGTTATACAAGAGACAAAACCTCCAAGAGTTGGAACAGAATGGAGTGAAGAGAGAAAAGCTGAATTTGCACAAAAAATGAAAAGCTGGTGGGCAAACAAGAAGAACAAGTCCAAAAAATGAACCATTTTCACTCAGCGTCTTCTACTTTGGGAGTTTTACGTCTAATAATAATAATAATAATATTTTTTTTGTTGGTTATCATTTTTTTTATTCTATCTTTTCTTTTGTTTCAATTGAGACTGTATGAATTATTAATTAACTGGATAAAAAATGGAGTACTTTTGGAAAATAACTACGTATTATTATTATTATTATTATTATTATTATAATAACTCGTATTATTTTATTGACAATTTTTGAATTACTGATTTAATTAATTCAATAAAAATAATAATGATAATAATGAAATAAAAATAAAAAACAAGGACTGTACATAATACATATTATCAACAAATAATAATAGAATAGATACAAAAATATAAATAGAGTGACAGGTGCAATAAAGAAATTATATTCTACTGTAATGAACAATAATTTAAAAAATTACATTTTTGGCTTAATTTTTCCAACTTTTCTACCAATATTACTGCAAAAATATATTTTAATCTATGAATTAAAAAAGTAACTAAAACACTAATGTGAGATTAACTTTATAATTGCATCAGTGTTATTTGCTTGTTATAAACTAAATGTTTGGTAGTATACTAATGCCCGGTTTCTGAGTTGTTGATTAAGTTTATTAACCCATTGCTCCAGCATTGAGTCAATGGTCTATTAAGTTAATGAACAACTCAGAAACCGGGCATAAAACTATTAATTAATAATACTGTACTGTACATTATTGACTTATGTCTATCAAATTATTATCAATCTACATACAAATTGAACAAAACAATCATGATTTTATATGAATTATAACTTTCATATTTTATTATAGGCCTACTAATACTGCAATTTTACTACATTTGACAAACTGTCAATTTTTAAAACATTAAATAATAAATGTTTACTCTTGAAAGTTTTTTCAACTCATTACACCTAAATTTCTCAGTCCAGCACACATTCTTAATGTACAAATTCATTACTTTACATTATTAATGTATATATTACTATACATTATTGTAGCAGTCTATCATATTACTATTTACATCCCCATTATAGTATAATAGACAACAAGCATGTTTTAAAAGAATCTTACTGGCAGTTTAACCCAGGCTTAACCTGAGTTATATACAGTTTAACCCGGGTTTAACCTAAGGTATGATACAAATTGCACAACTTAAACTTACAATTTTTTATTGTAGTAACAGTATTGTCCAACAATCAAGTCAATGTCATATTTTAGTTACATTTTAAGTAAAATTATTTTCTCTCGTAATCCAAAAATATTTCCTCAAGGTCGGTGCAAACAACGAGAGCGGTCTCTGCAATTCAGTCTAGCTAGATCAAAGCTAGTGGTGTTTACTCAACTGACACTGCTCTAGGACTAATTAGTTCTACACTAGCTCTCATCGTTTGGACAACCGTTTAGAGTAAAAAACATTGAGCAAGGTTGAAGTAAATAATGAGTAATTTTTCAAGAATTTTCACAATTAGAATTATTTTTTGTTAATTATTCCTTGAAAGGTTGAATCAGGATAATTAATGATTCATAAATAATTGCAAGTAAAGTAATTTTCCTAGATTTTTCAAAATTGTAAATCATTGATTATTAATTATACTTTTCCTTTTTGAAAAGTTCTATAGGTTTGAAAATCATTGTAATAAACAAGAATAAGAATTCATATTCATAAGAATCAACGTTAGAGAGAGTGAAAATGGGAATATTCTGCGGAAATAAATCTTATTTCATAAATAAATTATTAATTTCATTTTATAAATTTTATAAAATCATTAAAAAATCATATGATCTGGCAGGGGAGAACATGGACATTGTTTTCGGGGTAATTATCAACCACCCCATATCAACGAATTAAGAAAGAAAATATATCGACAGGGTAATATTACCAAATAAAAAAAGGTCCTTACCTCCATAAAAGATGCAAATTGAGCTTTTTTAAAGTTTTTGTTAAGAATATTGGGGAGATACTTCCCCTTGAATTCCCCTCGGTTGAACCTGTAATTTGGTAAATCCTTGGTCAGACATATTATTGGCTTTCCTGACCCTATAAGACACTATATTAAACTAGTTTTTGGATGTAATTTGTTGTCATGAATATAAATATAATATATAAAATATAAATAAATAAAAATGAGAATTCAAATATTATCTTGATAATTATTGTCAAGCTATCAATAGTTTTTCAACCTTGCCCACACATTTTATAAACAATTTTTTATTATTATTGAGATCATAATATTAAAAGCAATCAATTTTGTCCATTACCAGTCTACTATCTCATTGTAACGTCGCTTGAATGCGGTTCTTGCTGATTCTTTGCATTACTGTTCGACTCGAATCCTTGGTCTATCACCTGGGCTAGGTTGTACTGCAATCAAAACCAAACAAACAAATATTATTAACATTAATTAATCAATAATATAATTATCACAGTAAAGATAAGATGAGTTTAAATGTAGTTTCATATTTCTTGATCACTGGTAGGTGAAAACGATATTTTAACATATTTAATTTATCTGTGATGTTTTCCATGACGAAATACTTAATGAACAATCTAATATTAAAACTGACACTGTATTTCACTTTTAAATAATGTTTTACTCACATATATTGGAGATGCTTGAGGAATGCATTTCACTTCTGAAAAGGCTGACGAAGCTTCTTTTCAGAAGTGAAATGCATTCCTCAAGCATCTCCAATATATGTGAGTGAAACATTATTTAAAAGTGAAATACAGTGTCAGTTTTAATATTAGATTATTTAATTTAGGCCTTATTTAAACAAAAACGATTACTGGAATAGGTTAGTTTGAAGTGAAGATTGTGAAAACTTACTATTTTTGTGTGATTTTCATTCACATTCACTACAAAAAATTATAGTATCAATTTATTCCTGGATTTCTTGTTCCATGACGAACTGCGTTGTTGATATTAACTTTTCAAGTGAATTCAACGACTTGCATTCAAATTTTTATTAAGATTAAGTAGTATTTTACTTACTCTGTAGGCCGAACGTTTTCGAGTTATTAAAACCCATCTTCAAGGCCTTGAATATGGGTTTTAACAACTCGAAAACGTTCGGCCTACAGAGTAAGTAAAATACTACTTAATCTTAATAAAAATATAACTGCAAGTCGTTGAATTCACTTGAAAAGTTAATATTAATTTATGTTTAAAGAGGAGTTTAGGTTGGGCTTACTTAGGGAGCCTTTAGGGCTCCATTCCAGGTGAATTACCCCAGTAAAAAGAAGCTCATGGCGAACAAAAAATGTTACAAAAAAGGAATTTTTAAAAACACTCATAATTTGTTTTCGGTTGAGTTTGTAATGATTTCTGGGCTGTGCCAGAATCTTCTCAAAAACAGACCTTAACGCAGGTTTCTATAGATGCATTTAAAATGACACACCCTTATATTCATGTATAGGCTACTCACCATTGATAAGTTAATTTTATAATGTTTTTCCATGTAGTAAATTTATTTATTCATCTACTTATCACAAATCACAATCAAGTAAAGATACAACAGGCACAGCCCACAACTGCATTTTTACAAATTTTCAATTAGAAAACCAAATTTTAGGTTAAAACATTCAAGTTTAGCTAGAAATTTCACTTAAGCTGGGCATTCAGTACCACTTGCAGTCCAACCTTCAAGGTTGGATCCGAAAACGGAACGTGAATGGGCTTGTTGGATGGTTGGAATTGTAGATGGACGACTAGATGGACCACTAGAGGGACGACTTACGAATGTCGACGGTGTTGGAGCGTGTGTGGGGCAGTCGGATCAAAGTCGTCCATCTTATCTCAGTCAGTGAATGACCTTCGGGTAAGTTCGGACAACATCGGGCAACTTCGGTTACATTTTTCGGCTCAACAGCGACGTTCACAGCTGATTAGGAATAAAGTTGGATTGCAAGTAGGAGCGTGAGTGGAGTCGACTATCCATCTAGCAGTACTACTAGCAGTACTGCAAGTGGTACTGCAAGTTGGAATGTGAATGCCCAGCTTTAGAAGGACAATTCCCAAATCTTTCCAAAGCATGGAATTATATCTGTATATCAGGGCAACGATGGGCGTCATTTTGAATGTAATTGATATATCTATATAGGAGCCTGTATTATTAAGGTCTGCATAGAGTCGGTATTGGCTGTGCTTAACTTTTAAGAACCCAAAAATGTTCTAAATTAAGGACTTTCAATGTAAGGTTAGGTTGGAAAGGATGAAGCTTGGAATGCAATGAAAAAATTATTTATTAGATGGAGTTGAAACTGTAATTATCTCTACCACTTGACCATAGCAGAAAATGAATATAAAATTCACATAGTACTATAATAATCATAGCAATGAAGTGCTATATGGTAGTTGAAAAATACAAAATTTACAAATTAGTTTGAAAGTAACTGACAATTTAACAAATTGACAAATAAACAAAAACAGAATTTTTTAACAATCTAATATTAAAACTGACACTGTTTTTCACTTTTATATATTGTTTCAATCTTCGAAGATTCTTTTCAGAAGTGAAATGCATCCCTCCAGCATCTCCAAAATAAGTGAGTAAAACAATATATAAAAGTGAAATAAAGTGTCAGTTTTAATATTAGATTGTTCATTAAGTATTTCATCATGGAAAACATCACAGAATTTATTAATTTCGAATTCCTTTAAGTTTCCTTGACAACATTTACTAGTCAAATTACAAATAAATACTAGTAAAAAGTCAGTACAAAGCATGATGAATGTAATTCATTGCACAACAAAATGTAATAGACATCAGAAGAAAAATCAAGATATATGAAAATGAGAAAAACAGAATAAAGCTTCAACTCAGAAGCAAAATGCATCCCTCCAGCTTTAAGTAGGTATGTAAACATGATGCCCAATAAACAATATGATAAATACAGTGCCAGCATCAACATGGAATTGTAAATATGCAAATCCCATTACAAGAAAACTCCAGCGACCCTTCAGATCTGATTGGAAAACGTTTATCCGTCTGTGATTGTTAGCGGTTTGAATAATGGATAAGAATCAGCCTAAATGAGCCAAACTACCCTTCCAGACTTTGGAACAAGTTTGCAGTGTCCACAGTAGCATCAGCAGTAGTAGACCGCAGTTGTATCCACTAATTGATAGATTGAACCAAGATAGCAGACCAGTGTAGCGCTCTTCAAATTGCCAAATAATGTCACCCAGTAATCGGTGCGCTGTTAGGCAGGGCAGCATGCAATGGAACCTTCTCCATTCTCCATCGGCCGCCATTAAACCGATTGTCATGGAGAAGCCATTATCCCAATTCGCCATCGAATTCCACTTAGCACCGTTTAGATGATGTCAGTCTAGCGGTTAGGTTAGGTTCTTTTATGTTAGACTTGACCATGTCAATTTGAATAAACAAAGGCGATGGTGGAGCAAAGAGGGAAAAATTAATTCGGAGTAGGTTGACTGTTGTCTTAATGATTTATGTATTCTACGTCAAACTTCTCATTTGAATCTTGTTATGAAGTTCTTCTAAATGATATATATATATCATTGTGTATCATTATATATATCATAATGATATATATATGCTATCTATAGACTGTACAATGTATTTCTATTCACTCACTTATACTGGAGATGATGGAGATGCTGCATTTCACTTCTGAAAAGAAGCTTCCTCAGGGTCGGGTCCCTCCAACATCTCCAGTATAAGTGAATGAAAATAATATATTAATAGAAATACAGTGTCAGTTTTGATATTAGATTGTTCATCAAGTATTTCATCATGGAAAACATCACAGATATACAGAGTGTCCCACAAGTAACCCGACAAACTTCTAAGGTGGTTTCCTCTCATCAAAATAATGAAAAAAGTTTATATAAACGTATGTCCGGAAATGCTTTGTTAAGGGAGTTAGGGCTAGCGAAAGATTTCGCCTGATTTTCTGGGAAAGGATGGAAATAAGGCCAAACTGATTTTTTTATGGCGCTAAGTTAGGTATTAAATTTATTGTATTTTATGTAAAATGAACTGAAAAATTGAATAAAACACGTCCCAGACCTCTATAATGACCCATATTTGAGATATCAGATAAAATACTCAAAATTCTGTCATAAAAAACATGCTTCATTTCGATTTTTATCTACATTAACTTCGCTAAATGGGTACTAAACAAGGAAACCTTATGAACAAAACTTGTAGTGATTTTAATTATGAAGATAATGATGTAAAATAGGCCAATAATAAACAAACACAAAGTTTAAAAAATTAATGTAATTATCTTCATATAATCCTATGTGTTGATTTTGAACTCTTTGTAAATGTAATATAAACTTTAAAAAACTACTTTTAAATGGAAATTAACTCACGTTATGGCGTGACGGCCATAACGTACTGTGTACTGTGGGTCGTCTGACGATGCTCTAGACAACAGAGCGAAACGGCCGTCACGCCATAACGTGAGTTAATTTCCATTTAAAAGTAGTTTTTTAAAGTTTGTATTACATATTAGTGGAAACAAGATTGATCTTCAACATCATATCTTTGTAAATGATATGGATAAACGTTGCTTTCTTTCAATGTTCTCCAGACTGTACTATGAGATATGTTTAATCTATTTGAAAGTCGGCGAGTAGGTTACTAAGTTGAAGACTATGCTGTATCATGCCAATGATATTATTTTGTTCGCGTACAGCCATTACAAGACGTTCACTCAAACAAGTAACGGATGGAAAAGACCCATTTGTTCGTAAGTTATTGAATACCGATACAAATGTTTCGTAAGTAAGTGTTCTATTCGGAAATCGTCTTTCATATTCAGGTTTAGCTGCCCGACTATTTCCATTGGCAAAACCATAGACGAAAACAATATCTGCGTACTCTTGATTTGAAAATGTGAATGGCATCTTATCAGTAAAAAAAAAAAACACGAATAAAGTACAAATAATAAAAACCGCACATACACTGCACAAATAACAGTTGACAGACTATTTATTGCGACCGCTGTATCATTGTACGGCTGTACAATAACTTGGATTCAGGTATTGTTGCAGAAGTGCTGCCAATTCTTGATTTTCAATAAACTAAAAGCATTTCACTTGATGCTGTATTTTTATCATCTTATTTCTCAACCAACAATTTTTTATACTGTGAATTTTTTGTAATTGTTTAATTGAATAAATACTGTATTTGCGAATAAACCACATGCCTTTTCAGTAATTAAAATTTACAGAATCGCAACATCTTACAATGTTTTGTTTAATTTTTGTTTTGGTGTTGTCTTATTTTTCGTATTGATTTAACTAAACATTAATTTTTTAACTTTCTGTTTGTTTATTATAAACCTATTTTACACCATTCTCTTCAGAATTAAGTTCACTACAAGTTTTGTTTATAAAGTTTCCGTGCTTATTACCCATTTAACAAAGTTAATGTAGATCAAATCTAAACGAAGCATGTTTTTCGAGACAGAATTTTGCTTATTTTGTCTGATATTTCAGATACGGATGATCCTAGAGGTCTGAGACGTCTTTTATTCAATCTTTCAGTTCATTTTACATGAAATCCAATAAATGAAACACCTAACTTAACGCCATAAAAAAATTATTTTGGCTTTATTTCCATCCTTTTCCAGAAAATCAGGCGAAATCTTTCGCTAGCCGTAACTCCATAACAAAGCATTTCCGGACATATGTTTATATAAACTTTTTTCATTACTTTGATGAGAGGAAACCACCTTAGAAGTTTGTCGGGTTACTCGTGGGACACTCTGTATGCATTCTACTTCAAATTTCTCATTTGAATCTGATTATGAAGGTTTTTTTAATGATATGCATTCTAATTTTAAACTTCCCATTTATTTAAACTCATTAACTATTTTAAAGCTCAAATGAGAATTTATTATTTATTTTATTTATAAAGTTCTACAAAATAAAAGCCAGGTACTTAAAAATTGTTACAGCAGAGCATTCATGACTTAAAGTGAAATAATTTTACTTAATAATTATTATTATCAATAATTTATTGTGCTAGCTGATAGTGAGTATGCATAATTAAACTATATTTCAATAATTATTTTTCACAGGATGAAGCCCACATATGTCTGATACCTGTGCGTAGGTAAAAGAGTTGGATGATGATTGATGAATTGAACCTAGATTTTAGGTGGGTTCCAAACCACCAAGAAGTGATTTTACACTAGATGACAGTCTTTTCGGATAGGCTATGGAGCATCTTTGGATCGCACTCTAAAGTAAAATTATTATCAATAATTGTGCTAACTGATACCGTGTATGCATAATAAATTAAACTATGATTAACAATTTTTTCGGAGGATGAAGCTCAAACAGTTCAGAGACATGTGCGTGGGTAGTAGGTAATGAGTTAGCTGAAGATGATTGATGAGTCGGACCTACAGTTTTAGCCACCAGGAAGTGGTTTTACAACAGAGTGTAGAGTTCTCTTTTCTAATCAACCAATCGATCACCCGTACAAAGAGGGCCCAGGTGGGTGCTCGTGACTTATCTTATCTGACTGAACACATACCTATCACAACTCGCGGCTGGCTATCTATTTGAAATCGACCTATTTGGAAAATTATTATGATTTTATAATTCACATTTATGAACATGTTTATGCACATGAAGAGACGCAAACTGAAAGAAATAAGATTACAACATTACTTTAATCATGTAGATAAGAAAAAATTGCATAATAATAAGAGAGTGAGAAAGAGAGAGATTCAGATGACTTTATTTGTGTGAATTTACAATGCACATGAATGATAACAGTATTATTAAGATTAGCAACTCTCAGATCCCCTATAGTTCTAGTAGTGATGGACAGTGATTTTTGAAAAGTGAATGGTTGAATAGTTTGAATAGAAAAGATTATAAATACAACAAATATATTATTTTAAGGTACTGTAGAGCAGAAATTATTGATGTAATAGTTGAAAAGAAAAAAGAAAAAGAGAGCTTGGATTTTTTTTTTTTGAGGATGAAGCCCACATAGGTCTGAGACCTGTGCGTGGGTAATGAGTTGGATGATGGTGATTTATGAGTTGGACCTACAGTTTTAGGAGGGTTCCGAACCACCGTAAAGTGATTTTACAACAGAGAACCTAGTCTTTTTTGCTGGGCAATCCAATCGGTCACCCTTACAAAGAGCGCCCCGGAGTTTCGTAGCTAATCTATGATTGAACAGATACCTGCTACGGCAATCCAGCCTCCAGTTCTCCAGCCCGGGTGGCTCCCAATTTATTTGAATTTGGAGTCATAAACAATAAGACCATTTTTCTAGAGAGAACTATGACTATGAATGGCCTTGAAATTTACGCTTCTCTACAAGACATAAGTATATAGTATAAAAAATGAAAAATTGACTCTTTTTATAACATTTTAAATCACTTTCCCTGAAGATCTTACAGTAAAATTTGAGCAAATTGAATAATTAACAATATAAATTTGTGGGAAAAGTTGTTTTACCAAATTTATCTTTATTTGAAGGGGGCTAGGTCCACTGGACCCTTCCCTTGTATATGCCTCTTATAGTCACGGAATTATTATTAATTATGTTATTTATTATTATAATTATTTTTAAGATCAGCATTATGACTTTTGTTGGTGGAGAGATCCTTACAGGCTGTTCCACCTCCCCGTTTAGCCTTGTTATGGGAAACATGGTGAAATGTATCAACAAATTGGGATTGCATTATTATTTTTTTTTTTTTTTGGAGGATGAAGCCCACATAGGTCTGAGACCTGTGCGTGGGTAATGAAATGGATGATGGTGATTGATGAGTTGGACCTACAGTTTTAGGTGGGTTCCGAACCACCGGGAAGTGATTTTCAGCAGAGAACAGTGTCTTTTTTGCTGGCCAATCTAATCGGTCACCGTTACAGCAGGACCTACGAGAACGCAGCTTATCTATCTGATTGAACAGATACCTGCTACGGCTCGCGGCTATCACTTCCCTAAACTTCCGAGGTTGTATTTTGGATAAATTGATGAAAAAACAACTCCTAGTGGCAATTAATAGAATTTTAATAACTAATATCT
The DNA here is from genome assembly GCA_948455865.1 of Conomelus anceps. Lineage (NCBI taxonomy): Eukaryota > Metazoa > Arthropoda > Insecta > Hemiptera > Delphacidae > Conomelus > Conomelus anceps. The sequence goes on from OX418227.1 coordinate 3,024,006, forward strand.
GAGAGATGAATTACACAAAGTGGCGAAGTCTTGGCCATTGAGGCCATTCTTACACTTAACCTTTTACCTCAACATGTCCTACTAGTTTATATTGATAGAAAGAGAGAGAGAGAGAGAGAGTGATAATGAGAAAGAGATAGGATGAGAAAGAGATAGGATGATAAAGAGAGAATATATAGAGAAAAATGGGAAAGACTGGCGAGAACCAAAAGAGAGGAACAATCAGAGAAAGAGTCAAAGGAAGCAACCAAGCAACAAGAGAATTTGAGAGAGAACAACAAAGAGAGAGAATTACTGTGGTACGTATATGTACTCGTATATGGCCTAAGTTGCCAGATCTCAGGTGTATGTTGTACTCATTAATTACGTCTCTAAACCCATGGCAAGGTAATTGCCTCCTCAGAGGGGGGAGGGGGACTCTCCTCCACATCCTCCTTAACCACCACCTCCTCCTCCTCCTCCTCCTCTTCCTTCACCCTCCTCAAACCCAGAAACCAACCCCTTCTTGGCAAGGAAGTTTTGCTTCACCCAAAACCAACATACCCTTGATAATATTGTAAACTATACATCGAAATTATTATGCTCTCATAGAGCTGCACCCCAGGTGGCTGGCTTACTCTGTTCGGCAACACTTCCTAATTGATGGTTCCGTCATTAGAATGTCACAGCTTAGCAATAAATTTCGAGAGAAGTGTCTGAGACTCTTGAGACTGAGACACTGATTTGTTGGAAATTAATGGGAGGAAGGGTGCGAAGTCCAGGGAGCTTTACAAACGTTACTATTTATACGATGTTAGTCGTATGAACGTTATTTAGTACCTTATAATTCATAATAATTAATCGAAAGTAATCGTTTTTGAAATGTTCACTCGAAAATAGATAGATAAAAATGGAAAGTTATGTATTTTTCTTAGGGTCATCTAATGAGTATATATTGAAAACACAAAACACACTCAAGTAAAAATACAACAGGCATAACCCACTTCTGCTTTCTTAAAACAAATTCAAATGAAAAATCCAATTTTTAGGTTATGTCCAAGGTAAATTAGGGATTTCACATTGAAGTAAGAGGAAGAGGAAAGGAAAAGGGAAGAGGAAGAGGAAAGGAAAAGGGAAGAGGAAGAAGGAAAATAAGAAGAATAAGAAGAAGGAGAACGTTCTTATCTAAAAGTAGAGAATAAGGAATTGAAGGAGGAGAGGAAGATTGAGGAGGAAGAAGGAGTAGAAGATAAAGGAGAAAAAGAGAAGGAAAAGGAGGAGTAGTAGAAGGAGAAAAAGAAGAAGGAGGAGAAGGAGAAAGAAAAGGAAAAGGAGAAGAAGGAGATGGTGGATGAGAAGGAGTGGAAGAGGAGGAGAAGAAGAAGAAGAAGGAGAAGGACAAGGAGAGAAGGAGAAGAAAAAGGAGATGGTAGAGGAGGAGGAGAAGAATACGACGAAGAAGAAGGAGAACGATGTTATCTGTCGACGATACTCTAATAGTGGAGAATGAGGTATTGAAGGAGGAGAGGAAGATTGAGGATGAAAATTACGAAGGGAGAGAAGAAAAAAGAGAAGGGAAAAAAGAAATTTAAGATAAAGGAGACAAAGAGAAGAAAAAGGAGAATAAGATTAAGAATAAGAATAAAAACAAGAATGAGAATAAGAATAAAAACAAGAATGAGAATAAGAAGAAAAACGAGGAAAAAAGGAGATGACGAAGAAAAGAGAGGAAAAAGAAAAAGGAGGAAAAAAGAAAAAGGAGGAAAAAGAAAAAGGAGGAAAAAAGAAAAAAAGGGGAAAAGAAGAAGAAAACGGAGGAAAAAAGAGAAGTAAAAGAAAAAGGAGGACAAAAGGAAAAGGAGAAGAAGAAAAAGAAGAAGCAGGAAGAAGAAAAAGAAAAAGGAGAAGAAGAAAAAGAAGCAGGAAGAAGAAGAAGACAGGAGGAGAATAATAAGGATGAAAAGGAGAAGAAGAGGAAGAAGAAGATGATGATGATCGAGTAGGAGGAAGAAGAGGAGGAGGAGGATGTGAAGAAGTAGAAAAATGAGGAAAAGAGAAAAAGGAGGAAAAAATAAAAAGGAGGAAAAAAGAAAAAGGAGGAAAAAGAAAAAGGAGGAAAAAAGAAAAAAGAAAAAAAGGGGGAAAAGAAGAAGAAAAAGAGAAGCAGTAAAAAAGAGAAGTAAAAGAAAAAGGAGGAAAAAAGGAAAAGGAGAAGAAGAAAAAGAAGAAGCAGGAAGAAGAAAAAGAAAAGAGGAAGAAGAAAATGATGATGATCGAGTAGAAGGAAGAAGAGGAGGAGGAGGATGTGAAGAAGTAGAAAAAGGAGGAAAAGAGAAAAAGAAGAAGAAAAAAGGAGGAAAAAAGAAAAAGGAGGAAAAAGAATAAGGAGGAAAAAAGAAAAAAAGGGGGAAAAGAAGAAGAAAAAGGAGGAAAAAGAGAAGCAGTAAAAAAGAGAAGTAAAAGAAAAAGTAGGAAAAAAGGAAAAGGAGAAGAAGAAAAAGAAGAAGCAGGAAGAAGAAAAAGAAGAAGAAGAATGAGAATAAAAAGGGAAAGAAGAGGAAGGAAAAGATGATGAGGATGATGACGATGGAGTAGGAAGGAGAAGAGAAGGAGAAGGATGATAAGAAGTAGAGGAAGAAGAAGAAGATAAAGGAGGGGAAAAATAAAAAGGAGATGAAGAAAATGAATAAGGAAAAAAAAAGCAGAAGAAGAAAAAGAAAAAGGAGGAGAAAAGAAAACGGAGAAGAAAAAGAGGGAGCAGGAAGAAGAAGACAGGTGGAGAAGAATGATAATAAAAATGACAAGAAGAGGAAAAAGAATATGATTAAGGAATAGAAGGGAGAAGAGGTGGAGGGAAAGGATGAGCAGAAATAGAGGAAGAAGATGAAGACAGAAAGATGAAGATGAAGAAGTAGAAAAATAGGAAGAAAAGTTTGACATTTCAAGTTATAAAAATGTAAGATTTTTATCAATAAACTACGCAGGCAAAAAATAGATTAGAAAAAGTGATAATAATTTGAATAAAAAATGATACTCACATGACAAATGACATGGGAGACGTGGTTGAACTGTGACGTAACTTGGCCCTGCTTGTACAGATCCCACGATCCAAAGAAACCCTCCTCGCCAACCTCTGGCACGCCTCTCGTTCTTGTCTTTGAATATTTGAACGACCTCATTCTGGTGGGGGGAAAAAGGAAAATTCATCAACATTTGGAAAATTGAATATTTTTTCTATAGGTGACGAATGGTTAGGTTGGGTTGGTTGAGGTTAGGTTAGATTAAGTAAGGTTAGGTTAGGTTCGCCTCAATAAGAAATAATTCATGTTAATTGATACCATTCTCATGGCGCGCCATCTATACAGTAGGAACAATTAGTCTGTGCGCACGGCCGTTTGGTAGTCAGCCATGGCGAGGGGAGTGTTTATCGCTCATTTCTAAAAACATGTGGCCCGTGCGACGCTGCAGATGTCTTCAAGGTCAACTAGTCAACTTTTACAGGACGGCTAGTAGTGAAACCAGAGCCACGCGCCCAGACTAATTGTTTCTAGTGTACATTTGAACTGTTTTAAATTGCTGTTAAAAAGGAGAATCTATCAGGCTTTATTGGAAAAAATGCAAGCACAGTAAAAGATTACAGAAAAAATATATACTGAATCACATTATAAATTTTTCACAGCCAAAACCATTTCTGCACCAATGTAAAAAATTTTTTAATTAATATAAATACAATTTTTTATTGCGGATGATGCCCACATGAGTCCGGAGACTTATGCGTGGGTGATAAGGTGAATGGGTGAATGATGAGATTATTATGAGTACACTCAACTTATTATTATTATTATTATTATTATTATTATTATTATTATTATTATTATTATAAACCTGATTAAATTAAATTTAAAACTTAGCAAATCACCCCAATACAAGCTAAAATTAGCTTCTGGGGTTGCCACCACTAGAATTATTATCATAATTACTATTTATATATTGAATTTTGTAAAATTGTTGTATATTATTTATTAATTGCATGTACTGTTATTTACATTCAATAAAGCTTAAAAAAAAAAAAATTATTATTATCCACTTTTGTTTTTTGAATTTTTCACTTTGCAGCCGGGGATATTGATCCCAAGGCTACAAAGCTGCATCGCAAAGTAGAGACAGGTCTATGAGGGTCCCTCTTACCCTGCTATATTACAGTGAGAGAAATTTTCGTACAATATTTGCTGTACTAAGCACTGCAGCTTTTTGCATAGTTCTAAGGTGCCAGTTTTCCAGAGCTAGCCTTTCTTTTGCATACATCCATTCTTTTGATATCAGTCCATTTGCAGATACAACAACCGGAATAACTTCAACTTTCTTTAGCATATACATATCCTTTAATTATTATTATTATTATTATTATTATTATTCAGGCGGTCTCTAGGTTTGGAGGTGGTTTCAGCCAATAGTTCATGCTCATGTACATGTCAAATGGCAAAACGCCTTAATAAAAGAAATTAAAAATTATTATTATTATTATTATTATTATTAATATTATTATTATTATTATTATTATTAATAATAATAATAATAATTATATATTAATTATTATAATAAATTAATAATAATAATAATAAAAAGTACCTCATGGAGAGGTGGGGTACTTTGTGACACAGTTCCTGACTGGTCATGGATATTTCCGATCTTTTCTCCATCAGTTGGGCAAAGCAGATACACCTGAATGTCTTTACTGTCCTAAAAGTAGAGATGATGTTGAACACACCTTCTTTCTGTGTAGCAGGTGGGAAGAACTAAGAGAAAGAGTGCAGGCAGAACTGGGTTGGTTATCCCCAGAAAACGTTGTTTCTGTTATGCTCCAAGGCAAGCAGCAATGGGTGAAGATGGCTAACTATATAATCACCATACTACAGACAAAGAAGAGAGATCTTGTTGCAGCAGGGTAGCTTGAATAAGCTAAAGGAATGAGAGGCCGTTCTGAAGTAATGTGATAAACAGTTCCAGGCGGTCTCTAGGTTTGGAGGTGGTTTTAGCCAATAGTTCATGCTCATGTACATGTCAAAATGCCTTAATAAAAGAAATTAAAAAAAAATTATTATTATTATAATTATAATATATAATTATAATTATTATTATTATTATTATCAAGACAAAATAGAATATATAAAAGTGGAAATGGAATAAATAAAAATATAAATAAATAAATAAATATGAAATGGAATTGGAATAAATAAAAATCGGGCACAGTAATAAATAATAATTATAATTTCTATTATTTTTCCAGGCAGAATAACTTATTTGGTTAATGCATCCCAGTTCCAATGTTAACATCCAATAAATGAATTTTTTTTAAATACTACAGTATTAGTAGTTTACCCGTGCTTTGCAACGGGATGTTTAAATTAAACAATCTAATATTAAAACTGACACTGTATTACACTTTTAAATAATGTTTTACTCACATATATTGGAGATGCTAGAGGGATGCATTTCACTTCCGAAAAGAAGCTTCGTCAGCCTTTTTTCAGAAGTGAAATGCATTCCTCAAGCATCTCCAATATATGTGAGTAAAACATTATTTAAAAGTGAAATACAGTGTCAGTTTTAATATTAGATTGTTCATTAAGTATTTCGTCATGGAAAACATCACAGATTTAAATTAAACATGTGATACACATGGATTTCAACCACCAATACCAATACAATTCCGAAAAGAGAGAAGTGCTGCAATATTGATACGGAATATTTTTGCATCACAGTGACGTATCATGTATCAGCTGATTTATAAGCTTCCTGCATCTGAACACATTTTAAAACATTAATAAAGTAGTTCCCATATTTTGCCTTTTTTGAGAGTATTGCTACATATGGTATGATACTGTGAGGTAATTGTAAATATTATACAGAAAGAAATTTATTATTGCAAAAAATGTGGTCAGGATATTGACAGGTACTCATAGATTAGCACATGCTAAGCCTCTTTTTTTTGAGCTTAAAATAATGAAAATTGTGATCTGTGATGTTTTCCATGACGAAATACTTAATGAACAATCTAATGTATATGTACACTAATGTACAATCTAAACTGTGTATATGTAAAAATTTACAATTTTTAATCTAATATTAAAACTGACACTGTATTTCACTCTTTATATAATGTTTTACTCACATATTTTGAAGATGCTTGAGGGATGCATTTCACTTCTGAAAAGGCTGACGAAGCTTCTTTTCAGAAGTGAAATGCATCCCTCAAGTATCTCCAATATATGTGAGTAGAACATTATATAAAAGTGAAATACAGTGCCAGTTTTAATATTAGATTGAAAATTGTAAATTTTTACATATACACATTTTTTTTGCATGCTAAAAGAAACTTTTTTATGTAATTGTTCAGGAGGCTCGTGTTGTGCTGTGAGCATTATGGTTTGTGCATTGATGATTCACATGTATTGTGTTAAATGTATCACTGACTCACAAATGGATCAGCTGTTATGATATTCTAGGACTTGTTTTTGTACTTGTGTAAACAGTTAATATTTCTGTAAATCTATTTTATTTGTGATTTGACGTTGTTTATTGTTCAAGGAACTCAATGACGATAAAATTCTATTTATTTATTATCTATCATAAGTGAAATTTGAACATTAATTTTGAAAAGTCGGAAACGAAAATAAAAAATCGTGCTTCGAAGTGCACTGAATTAATTTTAGAGGAAGATTTGTACCAAATTTATTGTTCCAAATCTTTGCCGTTTTTTTTTTAATTCATAAGACTGAAACACACACACACACCACTACTCTCTCTTATTATAATAGAATAATACATAGATAGATTGAGGTCATAAAAATCTTGTGAAATATCACACCGCTCTATTGATAATTAAATTCTATTTCCGAGCTCTACAAACTCATTTTTCATATTTTTCTTCTTTCTGTTTCTTTTCTTTTTCAGTTCTACAGTACCGTATTTTACTTGATGAATCTTCCATTTTCCCTTATACATCGTCTCTTGTAATCTTATTATTTTTTGTTTTAGTTTTTTTGATCTAATGAAGTATTTCTGTTTCTTTTGTTTGAATAGTGCTAAAGTAAAATGTCAATAATGCTTTTAATGGACTTTCTGTTTATGTCTGTGAGCTTTTTCATGAATGCATTAAATAAATATTTTTATCTACGACCATGTCATACTGTATACATTACAGTTTCACAATTGATGCCAAAACAGCTGTCTTTTCGAAATCTTTTTGAAACCCGTTGCATAATGAGCTCATTATAGTACAGGTTCTACATTATAACATGGGTTCTGGACCAATCAGAAGCATTTTTGATGGAATCAATATCGTAATTCAATATTTTGAAACTATCAGCTGATTTGATCAAACTGCTACACCAGCTGCTTTAACCTAACAATCTACTATAACTTCTCGTATTTGAGATGAGAGGTTAGGTATCTCTGACAGTCACAGGTAAAATGAAATTGTTTTAATTAAATGTATACTAGTGGTCGTAGATAAAATAGTGTATGCAACGATTTTATTTGGCCATTAAAGCACTTGTGAGATATTTATAACACTCGCATTCCCTTGTGTTATAACTTACATCTAACTCGTGCCTTAATAAGGGTCAAAATCGTTGCATAAACTACTATTATTGAACAGGAAAAATTGTTAAGCAATATTATTCATTGTTTCACATCAAAGCTCAAATGGAAGAAATAAATTTTTTTTTTAAAACTACCATCTAAAAATGTAGCACTGGATTGAGAGACAGGGCATTATTGGTATCATATGCGACATGAGGTGAACTGGAGAAATATAAATAAAAATATTTCTATAATGGGAAACCTTGTCAACTGAACCATGAAATCTCACCTCATGAGCATGTGATACAAGTACAGAGATCTTCCTTTAGATCGGAGACACCTGACCCAACCGTTGAAGGCAGCTTTGTGACTACTCTGCAGTATCATTGCTCTTGTGTAAAAGAATATGGCTTCCTCTGTTCGTTCTGCAAAAAAAATCAATCAAATCAAATAATTTTTATTTGTTATCGAGAATACACTCATACAAATAGAACTTGCTATCCGCATTGCAATAAAAACTTTACAAAAGAGTGCATACAGGGAATTAGAAAAACGAGTATTGCCTAGCCATTGAATGATATAACGTTAACAGAAATTTATCAATATAGAAAATAATTATACAATATAGAAATATAACAATATGTGAATACTGCAAAAAATCAATAATCATATATTTATTTATTTTTTTTATTTATTTTTTTTTTTTTTGTAGATTACGTCTTGGAGACTCCAGTTAAGGAGTATAAGACAAGTCAGATCAACAATATTATACACTAGATACCATAATTACTTCCAATTAGTTGAGGTGAGGCTTAATTTTGATGTGAAAGGAACTCTTGTACACTATAAAAAGCTTTATCAACTAAATATTTCTTCAATTGTTTTTTAAATATTTCTATATTTTCAAGACTCTTCAAAAACTGCGGTAGCTTGTTGTAGAATTTCCTACCAATATAACTAGGTATATATTTATATATTTGACATAAGTATATATGTGAGCAGAAGCATATAAACAATTAAATGTATCAAGAATTTGGGTAAATTCATGATAATTAAATAATATTGTAAGAAATAAGTTGATATTTTTATGAATGTTTAAACTATTCAGAGATGTGGGTTAGCTTGGGTTAAAATAAAATAGTGACTCACAAAACGAAAACTGTGACTATTTTTGTATCCAGTTTTGTAACCTACTCTCAACAAATAATAACACTGTTTCAAACAATAATAATTACACTATTGGAATTGTTTCGAGTTTGAAACCAAACTTCAATTCAATGCTTTATTTTCAGAAACAAAAATTCAAATAGAAATAATATATTTCTGAAAATTACTCTTCTGATATGGAGCAAGTCCGAGAAAAAAAATATTTTGTTGTTTCGAAAGATGTACCACCAAAACATTTTGACTTTAAAGTAGAAAACAGAACACACAAAAATAAGTAAATAAATTTATAAGTATTTGGATAAATTCATGAAAATTAAATAATTTGATATTACTAGCAAGTTGCCAGATACTATTGAATCTGGATTACTAGAATGTGTAAAGTGTAAAATAACCTATCTAGAAATTTAATATAATAGTCTCTTTTTCCTTTCCTTCTTCTTTTTCTCCCTTCTCTTCTCCTTCATTTTTATTCTTCTTATTCTCCTCCATCTTATTATTTTCCTCCTTCTTCCCTTTTTATATCATTCTTTGCTACTCCATCTTCTTTTTATTCCTCTTCTTCCCATTCTTCTCGTTCTTCTTTTTCTTCTTCATTTACTTCTCCTCCTTTTTTTTCATCTTCTTCTATGCTTCTTTTTTTTGTCTTCTATTTTTTCTACGTTTTCCCTGGTTTTCTTCTTCTTTTTCATATCTTTCCCCTTCTTTCCCCCCTTCATTTCCTTCTTTATTTACATATTCTTCTCCTGCAACATATTTTTTATCTCCTCCTTTTTTCTTTTTCTTCTTCTTATTCTTCTTTCTCTTCATCACCTTCTCCGCTTCATCTATTTCTTGTTCTTCATTATTCTGACTTCTATGTTTCTACGTTTCCTTTTACTTTTCCTTCCTCTTCTTTTTCTTGTCTTTCACCTTCATTATCCCTTCATTTTTTCCCTCATTCTTCTTCCTCTCTTCGTTCAATCCCTTATTTCCCAATTCTTTTTCTTCTTCATTTACTTATTTTTCTCCTCCACTTTCTTTTTCTTTTTCTTCTTCTTATTACTATTATTCTTTTCTTCATCTTCTTCTCTGCTTCATTTTCTTATTCTTCTTTTTGTCTTCTATTTTTTCTACCTTTTCTTTCCCCTTTTCTTTCTCTTCTTATCTTCCCCTTGTTTTCATTCCTTTTTTCCTCATTCTTCTTCCTCTCCTCGTTCAATCCTTTATTCTCCAGCGTTAAAAGTATCGTCAACCGATAACAGCCAGTACTTGTTCATTATATAGGATAATTACCTTATATTTAAACTATTAATAATATTTTATTTAAAACTATTAATAATATTTCATTAAAACCTATCACCTTACCTAGATAACAGAAGTAACTGTTCATTAAATAGGATGATTACCTTATTTAACACTTATCGCACGCCCATCAAATACATGAATTAAATGTCAAAAACCTGACTCATAAATAAAAAAATCATAAACTTAGAACTGAGAAATACTTACGATTCTCATGCAGCCATTCGGCGTAGTGCGATAGAATGTCGGGGTTGTTGGGATGAAGCCGCGTCACATGCCTGAGAAGCCTTCCTGACAGGGCACCTGGCTGCAGTTTGGCCAGCAGTAGGTATGCGGGTGTGTAGGAGGCATCCAAACGAAGGCATCTTTCCAGCATCTCAACTGCTTGCAGGCTTCTGTTCATTTTTCTAAAAAAAAGTTACAAAATACAAATTTAGCAACAAATACAAGATTATTAGGTTCTATACAAGCTGTTTGAAAAAGTACTCCCTCGTTTTAAGTATAAATGAATTGGTGAAATTAATGAAAATCGACATCAATGATTACATACAATGAAAGAGAGTACCTTCAAGTTTTGTTTGAATGTTAGTAGACTTCAACGTGGGATCCATTTGTTGCCCTATACACGTCAATATGATATTCCACTTCTCACCACGTATTCACCAGCATATCAGCACGCACATGGGTGCCACGGCACCCATGGACGTTTTAAGAGGGCCCCGATTTGGGGGTTGGAATATTATTGTACCTCTGAAAAAATCTCTAGAGACTTTACGAAATCATCGTCTATGATTATCAACTTATAATCTTTGAAATATACACCTAAATACAATATTTTAATGCGATAAAATAAGAATATTCATTTTTAAAATTGGAGAATCTATTTCTGGAAAACGGGTAGAGAAGAACAGAGTCCTTTTTTTCCTCTATGGAGTGTTTTTACTAAATAGTTCAACGTGATTCAACGGTACGAGGGTGGAGATATGTATAAGTATTAATATTTTAAATACGGGGGGGGGGGGGGGGATTTTCGTCGCCGGCACCCATAGGAGTCAAGCCCTGCGCACGCCTATGGGTGGGGCGCCATCTTGTTGGAAAAACACAAGCCCTTTTCTGCCTCAATATCTTTCAATTGTGAAAAGACATACTCTGTCAACATTGTAATAAATGTCCCCTTACACATTAAAACTAGGAAGTTCTTTTTCAAACATGTATTACTATAATAGGGCCACAGACAAAAGAACCTTCGCGCATTGTATCACTGTAGTTACCACTCCCCCACAGCTCCCACTCTTGTGCGAGTGAGAGCGACAGCTTTATTGCCCTCTCACTCACTTGCTCGACCGATGACATCATACCGGAGCGTTCTTTTCAATTCATACATTATTAGTACCGATGTTCACTGTAGGACAGCCAAGCGTTGACTGACCCCCTCCACTACTCTAGTGAGCGAGTGAGACAAACTGCATAATGTGCTCTCTCTCTGCGCAGTAGAGTTCATATTTTGAAGGTTCTTTTGTCTGTGGTTGGATTATAGCATAGAACTAAGTTCTAAGAACTAGTTTATAGTTCTATGATTATTAGGTAGCTTGGGACCAGAACTTAGAAACAATGAAGTGCATTTGATTTTCAAATCTACCCTTCAACAGAAAATGGACACTATTTGGTATTTATGTAAAAAGGGAAGAATAAATCTATGGAAATTCACATAACTAGTGACGAACAAGAATATTATAAGTTGGTTTTGAACGAACTGACAATTTATAAAACTGACAAATAGATAGAGGAATTCTAAATTAATAAATTATGCAAGAATATTAGTGTCCAGAAATTCAAGATTAATAGATAGTTGGGAAATATATATTTTTTGTAGATTACGTCTGGGGACTCCATTTAAGGACTATAAGACAAATCAGATCACCAATTACACAATCTTATACACTAGTTACCAAAATTACTATTTAAATTTTTTTATAAATTTTTTACTTTTTTAATTTCTAAATTATATTAGAACAATGGTTAAAAAACAAAGCCTTTTACTCTATTGAAGAGTTTTGAAGCTCAGATATAGTGAATTTAAAATTCTCATAAAAATAACTGTTTATAGTTGTAATTTCTGTATAAATGTCTATAGTTGTAAGTAATATTTATATTGACTAGACTTTATTGTATAAGTAGCAAGTAGGTTGTTAGAATAGAATAAACAATATATTTTAGTTGTACTATCACACTGCACTTCTATCCCATTTCTGACTTATCATTCTCTCTTCTTCATCCATTAGAACATCACAAATAAATAAGTCTGTATTATCACTCATCCCCTCACCATCACCTAGGCTTAAAATACTTGTTCAAAGTTGCCTTTGTAAATAAATAAATAAGTAAATTAATTGAGAGGCTTAATTTTTTTGCGAAAGGAACTCTTGTACACTATAAAAAGCTTTATCAAATATTTTTTCAGTTGTTTTTTTAAATATTTGTACATTGGGATTAGAACTTAGAAAGAGTGAAGTGATTTTATTTTGAAATAAAATCATAAATCATTTAATATAAATGCAGAAAAGGATAAATTTCTATGACCAAATATGTAGTGCTGTTTGAAAATAATAAACATATTTCAAACATTTATTGATTTATTCCTCCCAGCCTATAAAAGGTGGAACAACATATCTTAAACGTTTATAGGAAAAGGAAAGTTTAAGATTTTCAACAACCCAAGTGAAGTGGGTTTGGGGAAGTGATAGCCACGAGCCGTAGCTGGTATCTGTTCAATCAGAGAGATAAGCTGCGTTCTCGTAGGTCCCGTTCGTAACGGTGACCGATTAGATTGGCCAGCAAAAAAGACACTGTTCTCTGCTGTAACATCACTTCCCGGTGGTTCGGAACCCACCTAAAACTTTAGGTCCAACTCATCAATCACCATCATCCAACTCATTACCCACGCACAGGTCTCAGACCTATGTGGGCTTCATCCTCAGAAAAAAAAAAATCATTCCAATTCCAGTTCCAATTACGGCCGCATTGACGCTCTTGTTTTTTTCTTTTGTAAGATGGCAACAACACCACAGGAATAAAAATTTTGTGGGCTGCAATTGGCAAAATTAGCATTGCAGCCAACAATTACACCGTTTGTATGGCTTCATGTACAGATGATATTTCAAAACTCGCCAAAATTGATTCACGAATCAGTCCCACGTTGAAGTTTACTAACATTCAAACAAAACTTGAAGGTACTCTCTTTCAATCTTTCATTGTATGTAATCATTGATGTAGTTCTCAATTAATTTCACAAATTCATTTTTCACGAGCTGTTGAGGTTGATTTATTTTCTTGTTCATGATGTGGATTTTTGTGGGCTCAAAAATACAAAATGGCGTGGTCGCAGATTTACTATACCATGATTGGAACTTCAAATCGGGCTGATTTCCATGAACATTGGAATTACATTTCGTAGTTTGAACAAAACCAAGATTGGAATCTTCTCCTTCTTTTCGAATAAATTCTCTACCATAAGTAGTAAGTCTAGAAACTCATTTGCTAGGAACTGAATACTTTCTAGCTTTTTATGGTAAATTCAACGACTTGCAGTCAATTATAATTGAGAATAAGTAATATTTATACTCACGAAGGCTGAAACGGTTACGAATCGTAGATTGAGTTTCAACAGCGAATCTCCACGAGTCGAAAACACAAAATGGCGTGGTTGCTGGGGTGTTGTTGATATTTTACTACCATGATTGGAACTTTTAGCCTTCGTGAGTATAAATATTATTTATTCTCAATTAAAATATACTGCAAGTCGTTGAATTTACCATAAAAAGTTAATATAAACAAAGCAGATCGTTATGGAACAAGAAATCCAAGAGCTTTCTATAATAGCTATTTATTTCACTTCATTTCTTTTTCATTTCACTCTAGCTGCAAATTCTAGCTTTAATTTTATAAATTATTCTACTCACCGATAAACCTGTCCGAGATTGTAGTGTGCATTGACGTGTTTGGGTTGAATTTGAATAGCTGACTGAAAGTGATTCTCCGCGTCTTCTGCACGCGTCATCAGTGTGCCCAGGTTGTTGTGGGCACTTGCATACGTCGGCCATAACCTACAAAACAATATATAAAATAAACAAAATTTAACAGAAAACAAGAATTGCGAACAAACTTTAATTGTAATCAATTGTAGACATATTGAAATCAATTGTAATCAAATTGTAAACAAATTTTAATTAATTTTATGCAATTTTAACAATAATATTGTAAAAAGAGTAATTGACAAACTCAACCATAAAATAATCACCAAAAAACAAAACACCAACAAAAAATACATCACAATGACGTACACAATGACTCACAATCAAACAGACTAGCCAAAATCTTCAAAAAACCTGATCACACCATCGCATTCAGAACAAAAAACAAAATAAAAAATGCACTTGCACCAAAAACCACAATGAACACGAACAAATACGATCTCCCAGGGATCTACAAACTGAACTGCTCTGACTGTAACAAATTTTACATAGGACTAACAGGCCGCACATTCAAACAACGCTACAAGGAACATTTACAAGCTTTACATACAAAAACAGAATCGACTTTTGCAGACCATATCATTCAAACTGGACACACTTTTACTGACATCACTACCAACTTACACATTCTCGTATATATGAAATCTAAAGGACACGAACTCAACACCTTGGAACAATTTGAAATTTACAAACACACCAAACACAATAAACAAAACATCCTCAACGAACAGTTAAATTTTAAATCACACAAACTTTTTGACCACATTATACAGAAACCACAGTTCTTCTAACCAACAAACCAACATCGATATTTAGGATGCCTTGAAGATGGGTTGTAACAACTCGAAAACGTTCGGCCTACAGAAGTAAGTGAAATACTACTTATTTTAATAAAAATTTGACTGCAAGTCGTTGAATTCACTTGAAAAGTTAATATTAACAACGCAGTTTGTCATGGAACAAGAAATCCAGGAATTTAAAAAGAGTACTTTATGCATAGATTGTATTATGGCTGCCTTCTAGTCATGAGTGAGATTAAGTTAGGACACAAGCAAAGCGAGAGTTCAAAAATCACACAAATTATTTATTTTTTGGGTGGGGGATGAAGCCCTCATAGGTCTGAGACCTGTGCGTGGGTAATTTTTCCTGTAGATTACGTCTTGGAGACTCCATTTAAGAAGTATAAGACAAGTCAGATCAACAATTACACTCTTATACACTAGTTAACATATTTACTATATCAATTAGTTGGGGTGAGGCTTAATTTTTATGTGAGAGGAACTCTTGTACACTATAAAAAGCTTTATCAACTAAATATTTTTTTAATTGTTTTTAAAATATTTCTATATTTTCAAGACTTTAAAGACCGCGGTAGCTTTTTGTAGAGTTTCTTACCAATATAACAAGGTTTTTGTTCGAATAAGCTACTATTGTGACTCACCAGGTGATACTCTCTCCGGCTTCTTGTATTATAATCGTGTATGTCAAGATTTTGGTTAATGTCTCTCTTTTTTACGTATGAAGTAGCTTCATACACATAATATGCAGTTAGAAGACAAAGTCTTTTGAACAAAGTTCTTCATGAATCTAATCTATTTACGCTTTCCATACAACTAACCGCTTTCTTTTGGATCTTAAACACCCTATCAAGGTTTTGTTTTGATGAATTACCCCATATACCCCCATGTGACGGGTGGCGTCTGGTCTGCTAAAACTCATAGACGTTAAAAAGATTGAATAGACCAATCAGACGCCACCGGTAACATTTACCAGTTACCGGTAAAGCTCCCAGGAACTCAACCATTACCTAACAACAAAAACTACTTTATAAAATAGCGGCAGATCTTATTTTTCTAAACTGTACATCGTTTAATAATAATTTTTGTCATGTCTTTCGTTACGCCTTTGAATAAGTTACACCATAGACGAACCATCAACCATCAATAGACTCCCTGATCTATGGTTAACCCTTATTACCACTCCTTTCATGTATGTATATAGTAGCATAGCTGATTCGACTGTAGGTGACTCTTCAGACCTCAACGTTATGTTTTATCTAATATTAAAACTGACACTGTATTTCACTTTTAAATAATGTTTTACTCACATATATTGGTGATGCTTGAGGAATGCATTTCACTTCTGAAAAGAAGCTTCGTCAGCCTGACGAAGCTTCTTTTCAGAAGTGAAATGCATTCCTCAAGCATCACCAATATAGGCTATGTGAGTAAAACATTATTTAAAAGTGAAATACAGTGTCAGTTTTAATATTAGATTGTTCATTAAGTATTTCGTCATGGAAAACATCACAGAGTTATGTTTTAGTTCAAAGAGCGTACTACACAAACGAGGAATGAGCTAGTTTGTGATTGCTTTTCCCACGCCTTTCATACCTTATTACAATTAATATCATTGGGAAAATGCAATTGAATAAATAAATTGTCAATGGAAAAAGCATTCCAACAATGAAACGTAAACCTACTACAGTATTTTATGAGCTCAGAACCGGCAACACAATCCCTTCCTCTGTATTATTTCCGACTTCAAAAACTAATCGCATTTGCTTCCCAATACGAAAGCCGACGTAATAATAGGGATGATACGCAATTGATTTAGGCGTTCCAGTTGAAAAGGCAAACAAAGGACACTGAAAAAAGAGAAAGAGAGAGAAACAATGGAAGAATGTGAAAGAAAAAGGAGAGAATGATATAGTGACGGGAGCGTCTAGTTTTAATATGGAAATTGGATATTGATATCATGGACCAAAGTCACCACATTGGAAGCATGTAGTAAACAAAAACAAAACGAATCTTCTCTTCTCTCTATCTATACTATTTTTTATCCACATTCTCCCCTCACATACACGTCTCCCCTAGTTTTTTCTCTCTTTTTTGAAAATTTCAAGCCATAATTCCCGGAACTCGATTTTGAATTATTCAAAAACTTTTTCCTCCCCCACATTTCAAAGCCATTGTACACGTGGCCGATGAATTAATTCGAACGCTATTGATTCAGAAGTTTCAGCATTTAGAGATTAGAATGGAATAATATTAGAAATCCACTCACTGGATTTTGAGGGGTGTTTGGCTGATTTAACATGAAGCTAAAGGGAAATGAATTGGAGGATTAATTCATTAGAAGTGTAGTGATGAATTGTTCGAATTCATCATTGAGCTGTTTAAAGCGGGTGTTTTATGAGTTTCGAACAAGCAAGATTAATGTAATCTATTTGAAAAATACACTTTTTGGCTACTTATTCGATTTATTATTGTGACATGTATTGTATTTTTGTATTATCAACATTGCTATAACAAATAACAAATTAAATAATAAATAAAATTATGAATAATAAGACGAAGTTGTCACAACCACATTTATTGAAAGCCGTGAGATACTAGTTTCCTGGATTTCTTGTTCCATGACGAACTGCGTTGTTAATATTAACTTGTTATGTGAATTTAACGACTTGCAGTCAAATATTCAATAAGAATAAGTGAGCTAGTAATAATACTAGTTTCGGTTGTTACACCATTATCAACTAACTAAATAAATAAATTACTAATAAATAATTTTTTTTTTTGGAGGATGAAGCCCACATAGGTCTTAGACCTGTGCGTGGGTAATGAGTTGGATGATGGTGATTTATGAGTTGGACCTACAGTTTTAGGTGGGTTCCGAACCACCGGGAAGTGATTTTCAGCAAAGAACAGTGTCTTTTTTGCTGGCCAATCTAATCGGTCACTGTTACAAACAGGACCCACGAGAACGCAGCTTATCTATCTGAACAAATACCTGCTACGGCTCGCGGCTATCACTTCCCTAAATTATGAATAATATGATGAAGATTTCACAACCGCATTTATTGAAAGCCATGAGATACTAGTTTCGGTTGTTACACCATTATCAATCTCAAACAAACTGAAACTAAAGTAAAGGGTAGTTAAATATATACTAAACAGGGAATGATACTATTGACCGAGGGTGAAAGTGTCTCTAATAGGCAGACCTTCATGTAAGTCTGTGATTGGCTAAAGGCCCTAACAAGTCACGCCCACTGGTGGGAGGAGCAACAATGTGTCAAAATCAAGAACCAAAATGTAACAAACAAGAAAAATAGACAAGTAGGCTAGAATCAAACAAATAAAAACATTAAAATAAAATAAAAAAAGAAGTCACTGAAATGCAGTCAAGGTCAACCGAGTAAAACAAGAAAGTACCGCTATTAAACATTAGGTGAGAATTGTAATAAATCAAGTTAGTTGTATTGAATTGGTTGAAATAAATTTGATCATTTAAACTAGTATTGGAATCGTTTTTTACCGACCTAGTTATCTCCAAGCCCTCTAAAATGTTCAGTTGTCTGCCTTGCCAATCAAATGCAGAAATTCAACATTTTCTTCAGCCTTGAACTAGTGTCCATTAGTAATGAGATGATCTGCAAAATTTGAGTCTCCTTTTTGGGTTTTCCAATCTTTCATTGGCAAAGGCAGACAACTGAACATTTTAAAAGCTTTGGAGATAACTATGGTTGGTGAAAAACGACTCCATTACTAAATTAAATGATTTTATTTTAATTCTAGCCTTCTCTTTAATAACGCTACTTTCTTGTTTTTCTCTGTTGACCTTGACTGCATTTCATTTCGCCTCACTTTTTATTTTATTTAACGTTTTCAACTGTTTAATTCTAGCCTACTTGTGTATTGTTCTTGTTTGTTACTTTTTGGTTCTTGATTTTGACACTGCTTATTCCTTGTTGCTCCTCCCACCAGAGGGCGTGACTTGTGAGGGCCTCTAGCCAATCACAGACCTTCAATGGAGGTCAGCGTATGAGAGGCACTTCCACCCTCAGCCAATTGTATCATTCTTTGTTGTATAAATATTAAGCTAATCTGTACTTTTGTTTTAGTTTGTTTGAGATTGATAATGGGGTAACAACCGAAACTAGTACCTCACGGTTTTCAATAAATGTGGCTGTGACAACTTCAAATCTTTTTATTCATTATCAAATATCTCCCTGGTCGATCATGAGGTTCTCGCTCCAATACAATTGGGTACCTTAATAGTCAGCTCACGACAATAATACTTTTTCTGGGTGACTGAGTATCGTAATAATGGGAATTGACAACATAATCTGTCCTCAATCTTACAATATTATCCCATCATTTGATTTTGACAGATATAAATCTCCTGTACACCTTCCATTCACAAGGAATTATTATTCAATGGTGAATGACAATATGATTGTTGAAGAAAATCTGAAGTAATGAATACGTAATCAGACCGAATAATTAACAAGGTTTTAGTAGAATAGCTGTCTATCATTCTGACAGAGGCAGATGCTATTCCTTCCATCATTGAATGGTAACAATTGTTTAATACAAATAGTTTACAAATCTTTATTAATTTCGAATTCCTTTAATTGCTATTACTTTATACTGAAGACTTCCGCAATGGCGGATATTGACAACAGCATTGTACAGCTGATGGGAATCGATGAATGTAATAGCAGTTAAAGGCAATTAAAGGAATTCGAAATTAATAAAAATTCTGTTTATGTATATTTGTCAGTTTATTCAATTGTCAGTCACTTCAAACTAACTTGTGTTTACAAATCTTCTGAAAACTGAATGACCTTGCCTTATGGGAGCCAACTGAGAATGTTGAATATTGTTTTCATTCTTATATTAACTTTTTATCATAAATTCAACGACTTGTAGTCAGTTTCAATTGTGAATAAATAAAATGTTTACTCACTTTTGGCCAAACGTTCACGAGCCATGGAGACCCATCTTCAAAGGGGTCAAAATTGACTGCAAGTCGTTGAATTTACAATAAAAAGTTGATACTAACAACGCAGATCGTTATAGAACAAGAAATCCAAGAATTCTTTTTTATAAAAATGTCAAACTTGGATGGTATTGTGTTCAGTGCTCTTCTTGAATTAGATTACTTTGTGATCCTCAGCATTTTATAAATCGATAAATTTTCAAATTAGCTATGTTTATATAAATAGCTTCTATAAACATAATTTCATACTAACTTTTATCATAGTTATGACTGTGTTATTTATCTTTCTTTTGTTACTCAAATTGATGAGTTTTCAAATTTGAAACTAAAGCACATAATTATTTATTTTTGAAATAGCTTTTATAAACGCCATTCACATTACCTTTTATCATGATTACATAGTATTTATTTTTCTTTAGTCAGAATTATCACATATTGTGATCATCATATTTTTCAAATTTGGATTTGAAGCACATATATTGACTTCAGGAAATAGTTTTTATCAATGCCATTTCATATTAACTTTTATTATAAGAGGATTAATTATATTTTTTCTGTTATTTTATCTCTTACTTGTGAAGGCTATTAATCGTATTTTTCTTCTCCCAACATAGTTGAGTGACAAAGAAGACATGTTGGACAAAACACCGCAACATCAAACGAATAAGAGTCATATTCTATTACATATTCCACTTAAAAATACTCATGGAAAACAATTATTTTAGTGCAACATATTTTTTAGTCTACCAATAATCAACTTTTTTTCGTTGGATGAAACCCACATAGGTCTGAGACCCGTGCGTGGGTAATGAATTGGATGATGGTGATTGATGGGTTGGAACTTTTGTTTTAGGTGGGTTCCGGACCACCCGCAACTGAATTTACAGCAGAGAACTCAAAAAACGATAGATTCTGAGAACGATCTTTGACAAAAATCAAAATTCCAAAGTAGCAAAATCGAGTACTAGCTGAAAACACCATTTTGCAACAGTCAGATTAAAAAATTTGTGTTCTCAGAATTTTTTCACTTTCCAATAGGAATAAAATCGAACAAATTACAAGAGAATGGAGAGAATTCGAGAGGGTGATTGCAACCGCCACTTTTATAACAGCCGAACCCTATTGTTTTCTTTTTGTAATTGGAATTCTGTACCACTCACATCACAATCGTCTATTAGGTCACATTTCTGTGCACCCTTTCAGTAACAGGGTAGATTCGCAGCGGAAACGGGGGTTGCAATTTGGGAATGTGGGCATTTTAGAGCGTGTGTCGTGTTGCCATCCCCTATCTGATTGCACCCTCCCAAAATAATCGTTGTGGAAATTCTCGATGGTTGTTGAGTCGATTCCAGCCATTCGAGGAATTTGATGACCAATAACCGAAATTAAGCTCAGGTTACAAAGCGACGACATTCGTCGATGGAACTGAATGCTCATTTCAACGGCCTCCCACTCACTCTCTCTCTCTCTCTCTCTCTCTCTCTCTCTCTCTCACACTCTCTCTCTCACACACAGTCACTCTCTCACACTCTCTCTTTTCATGTAAATGCATCACTTGGAATTTTTTTTGTAGATTACGTCTTGGAGACTCCAGTTATGTGAGTTATGGAGTATAAGACAAGTCAGATTAACAATATTATACAATCTTATACACTAATTACTATATCAATTAGTTGAGGTGAGGCTTAAATTTGATTTCAAAGGAACTCTTGTACAGTATAAAAAGCTTTATCAACTAAATATTTTTTCAGAAGTTTTTTAAATATTTCTAAATTTTCAAGACTGTTTAAAAACTGCGGTAGCTTGTAGAGTTTCCTACCAATATAACTGTCATCTCATTAGCTCTACCCATTAGATCAATGTTAATATTTCCAACAAAATGTAAATAGTATCAACCAGGTCTACTTTCTTTAAAATATGTTAAAATAAAACTCCGTGTGTGCAAGGCATCTATGTTTTATATTGTCATTATTTTTACAGAAATAGCAAGAAATAGAAGTTGTCACTCTACTTTCTAATATCGATCGGGTACCGAGGTGTTATTTTAATTATTCAGAGTTCCTATCAGAGTTCGACTTTCACACGGTATAAATACTATCATTAAAAGATACTAGATAATTATAGTCACAGTCAAAGCTATCCATCCCAATATAAGTGTCCACAGAAGTCTGCGAGACCTCTTCGGGTGTCTTCCTACAAAGAAATACTATTATTATACTCCAGATACCTATATTCATAGACTATAATATATAGATTACCTATATTCTGAATGAAATAATCTTAGGCGAGATGGCTTCAAGGAAATTCAATATTCTAGTCTCGTTCTGCTTTTTCCAATTTGAAACTAGAACGTAGAAGCAATTACAGTAAGACATGTCGTACTAGTAGCTACTACATCTGGAATCTTCAAGTGTTATTGGTTGGGCTATCAGAAATGAGTAGTTCGGTTCTTTCTCATTCTATTCTTCTATTCCTTCTACTTTTCTTCCTCTTCTATAGTGTGGTTAATTTTTATTTTATTACTATTTTATTTTAATTGTGGCTTGATAAGTGGGAGGTTTATTGGTGCTGAGTAAGATGGGTGTAAGTACTGGTTTTTTTGTTTGTATTGTGGTTGAATAATTGGAGAGATGATATTCTAGTCATCATATTCATTTTCATTCCTTATTCTTTATCATCATCCATGACCATTCAACGTTCTTAATCACCATTCATCATTCATTAGCATTCACCATTCATCATTCTTCATCACCATTCATCATTCATTAGCATTCTTGTTTTCTCTTCTTGTTCATACTACTACTTACTTCTCTTCTTTTTTTTAAATTTTTTTGTTATTACCTTTATCTAGTTAAAGCTTATTTAGTTAGTTTAGTCAATTTGCTTTCTTAATATTTTCTGCTGTTGTTTATTGAACTGTATTTTTTGTAAATGATATGCAATAGGTCTCTCAAGACCTTGCATCAAAATAAATCAATCAATCAATAAAAAATAAAAAATCTTCTTCCTCTTCCAACTCTTCCTCCTCTTTCTCCTCCTCCTCCCCCTCCTCCTCCTCCTCCTATCAAAAGGAAATCATCATCAATCTATTCCACAAAACAATTATTTTGCACTGATTTCTTTTCCAAGTTGTAATCGATCTGTAATAATAACAATTATCTGACTATAACAATTCTAGCTATTGAATCTGATTCATATTCTGAATAGAATATTATTCTCAGAGGTGTTGTCCTAATACAATAGCTATGCATAAATGACAAGTTCAACTCACCTCAAAGCTTCTCTGTAGTGTTTAACAGCCAGATCAGCTCTTGATGTGTCTCTGTGATAGTTAGCGAGGTTGTAGTGCATTTTAGCATTGTGTGGTAGGGCCCTCAGTCCGGACCTGTGTTAAAATAAATTAGGTTAGTTCATGATAATCCAGGGTGAAAGTATGCATTTGAACATGAGAAGTAGTTTAAACAGAGCTTCTAGTTTACACCGAGTTTCTAAGAGTAACTCAAACTCAAACTCAAAAAAGTTCTTTATTCCTCATTCCGTTTACAATGACAAAATAAATAATGATCAAATTCTATCAGTTCAACATCAACTTTATAAAATATAAATTTTTGTCATTTCTTAGCAGTTAGGCTAGAATAAATTCATAATCAGCTGATAAACAGTTCAACAGTAACTGAAATATAGAGATACTCAAACAAAAATATGGCACTAAGATTGTCATAATTTGAATAATATATGGTACTGGAAAACAATTGATACATTGAGATAGCTTAAAAAAAGTGAAGCAAGTGATATAAACCCAGTCAGCACTTAACGTATCTTTTACGTAAATTCTAGGTCCATATGTAAATGATAAATATCTAAAGTAAAATTTATGTAATATTTACATACAATTTTCACGTAAGTAATAATTTATAAATTTGTTGTTAAACAATCTGGAATGCAAAATCGAATTAACAGTAGATTTTTTTATTGAAAGCCCATTTCTATAATTGATCAATTCGAATTTCAAAAACAGAGATATGTTAATGTACATACTACGTATATTTTATGTAAAAATTGTTTGCAAAATTCACATAAATTATACGTAAATTGTACAGATTATTTGCAAATATCCCTCCTCTATTCGTTGATACAAACTCCAACTTCATTTTATATACCGGTACCCTAGCCCAGTCAAATTAGACAACAATATGGTCGTCAAGAGGAACAATAATTATTGATGGAAAAATTAATTTTTCACCAATAATTTTCTCTAACCTTGGGTAATAACCAAAAGTACTCATTTTGGGTTGAACTCATTTTTGGTGGAAAGGTACAATTTTCAGTTTTTTATTATAATTCAGTATCGATAACTCAAAGAATTTTTTTCTTCTGTTGAAGCTGACAAAAGTATCTACAAAAATGATCCTATGCATTTTTTTTTTTGAAAAAAGTCCCTTTCTGAAGTTTGAGGATGTGTATCGAGCTACAAAATATCGATGATTTTCACCAAGTAATTTATCGATACGCCAATATTGTTGTGAAAACGTGATGAGTAATAAATTATATGTATTGGTAAACTCTTTTAATTTATTTCATAACTATTCATTCTTCTATGATTCAAGGTTAGACTTGATATTTTCCAATAAAAGTAAATAATCAGAATTCCACTAAATGTGATGTATAATAATCGATGCTCTATTAATCAAGGCTCATTAACATCGATTAAAAAATTATCGATTGTTTCGTACATCGATACGTATCAAACTTTTTGGCGGTTGTTCCTTGTTCGTTGGTCTCTCTGACTCTGTTAGGCACGCCGCACGTGAAGTTTTTGGTGGTTGTTTGTTGTTCTCTTTGTCTAGTGAAAATTTATATCCTTGAAATTATATCGTTTTGATACAAATAAAACACAATTTGGAAACAGTTCCAAGGATTACAAAAACAGGTTAGTACAACTTTGAATTTAATTTATTGAGTGTTCAGGTTACCCACTTTATCTTTCTTGGGCAGTTTTATAGGTTAGAAAGTTTTCACTTTAAGAAATTTGAATAAATCCTTTTGGTAAGTTCTTACAAGTTCTTCTTATAATGCTTTAACGCAATTTATGTGTGTAATAGATAGCAAGACATTTTCCCCATGAAGCTAAAATGTGTTGGACCAAAAAATTACTAGTTCATCTGGATTTGGTTAAAGGGAACACGAAAGAAAGTGCATTATTATTGATGATCAAACCATAGAAATGAGTGAATTTCAAAGCAAACCTCCTTGCTAAGAATTGGAGGACTTTCTAGAAATCGAAGTCATTGGAACATAAATCCAAAAAAAGAATAGGCCTAAGTAGATTTCTTTCTAAATTCAATTTATTTAGGCTTACTCAGGTAAGAAGTAATTAGTGATTTGAAAGTAATGATTCTGTAAGAATTCATGTAAACATCTTTCATTTTTTGTTATCACCAGCTCGGCTTAAATTGCAGCTGATGGGGGGCTTAAATTGAAAATATTTCACAAGTTAGTTTGAAGTGACTGACAATTGAATAAACTGACAAATATACATAAACAGAATTTATTAATTTCAAATTCCTTTAATTGCTATTACTTTATACTGAAGACTTCCAATTAAAGGAATTCGAAATTAATAAATTCTGTTTATGTATATTTGTCAGTCACTTCAAACTAACTTGTGAGATACGAGCCGATATGGCCAAGTTGAAAATGAATGCTCCTGTGCAGAAAGGTCTCCATGGTCTAGTGGTTAAGGCGCTCAACCGGCAATTGAGAGGTCCGTGGTTCGATTCCCGGTGGTGACTGATATTTTTGTACAGTAGCATTCATCGATTCCCATCAGCTTTTCAATGCTGTTGTCAATATCCGCCATTGCGGAAGTCTTCAGTATAAAGTGATAGCAATTAAAGGAATTCGAAATTAATAAATTCTGTGAAAATATTTTTCAAATTTCTGGTTTCATATAATTTGTCATTTTATTCTGAGTATGGGCACACTTTTTTCACAGCCAATTGAAATGCTATTGGCTAAAACTATTTTTAAATTAAACTTCAGTTAAAATTAAGGTGCAATAGGACAATTTCGACTGTAAAACTCTTTCCAAGTATTACAGACAAATGTTCAAAAACTACATGAAGGTACCAATTTACATGCTGTAATGCCACAATAAAGCATCAGAAAACAGTTCAAGACCTTTAATAATGGGTTATCTGCTCAATAAATGAATAACAACCAGAATTAATTTCCAACTATTATTGATTTCTCCCAAAAACGGCTAAGTGACTTTATATATTTAAAGCTATATAAAAAAAGATTTTATAAAAGCAGAATAATTATATTTTAATTCTAACAAAGGTTAGAAATAAAAACCACTTGATTTGAAACAGTTAGAATCACCAAGTTAGATTGCTTTCCAGTAGACATATCCTGTATTGTTTAATTGGTAGGCTTAACATTCAATTGTTTCCTGCCATATTGCTTGTAATATTACTTCCTTCTAATACCTAATTTTGAATGTTGTTTACAGGCTGCTTTCTTTGAAGAGATGTTAACCTCGAAGACCACATAAGAAGGATTCTCCAGAGGATGGTGACACAACTTTGCCATCCAATTCAGCTGGGAAGGCAGAAGAGGGAAGAAGAAACATCAACATGGCAGTTGTAGATGTGATGAAAAGTAAGTGGACTTGATTTAAGCTTTAAGAATTTGTTTCTTGAATAAATATTTTTTAAAGCTGTTGTCAGAAAAATACCACTTTTATTATGAGTTAATGTTATTATGGTAAACAGAATTTATTAATTTCGAATTCCTTTAGGTGCTATTAGTTTATACTGAAGACTTCCGCAATGGCGGATATTGACAACAGTATTCAGTAGCTGATGGAAATCGATGAATGCTACTGTACAAAAATATCAGTCACCACCGGGAATCGAACCACGGACCTCCCAATTGCCGGTCGGGCGCCTTAACCACTAGACCATGGAGACCTTTCTGCACAGCAGCATTCATTTTTACTTGGCCATATCGGCTCGTATCTCACAAGAAAGTTCGAAGTTACTGACAATTGAGCAAACTGACGAATTTACTTAAACAACAAAATTAATAAATTCTGTTTAAGTAAATTCGTCAGTTTGTTCAATTGTCAGTAACTTCGAACTTTCTTGTGAGATACCAGCCGATATGGCCAAGTAAAAATGAATGCTGCTGTGCAGAAAGGTCTCCATGGTCTAGTGGTTAAGGCGCCCGACCGGCAATTGGGAGGTCCGTGGTTCGATTCCCGGTGGTGACTGATATTTTTGTACAACTACAAAACTTTGCGGAAGTCTTCAGTATAAACTAATAGCACCTAAAGGAATTCGAAATTAATAAATTCTGTTTAAGTAAATTCGTCAGTTTGTTCAATTGTCAGTAACTTTGAACTTTCTTGTTATTATGGTGTCATGGAAAAGGGGTTTTGACCTGTATGCCTGTACAACTTGAAAGTGGCTCATATGCATCTAATCTATGAAGAAGCAAGATATAAATACTAATGGAAACTCTTGATTTACAAAGTATTTTTAAACTACTAAAACGCTATCTGTTGTTCCTGTAAATTCTGAAGCTCATATTCTCTGGTCCTTGATAACCTTGTTATGTTAACATTGAGGGAAGTGCATGCTCTGAATTGGCAGAGTATTGCACAACCTGCATATGAGCTAAATTAAAAATTCAATGACAGGCAGAATTAATTCCTTTTTCTCTATAACCTTGAACAACCAACTAAAATATAACCATGATGCATACATAAACCATCCCCATACCCCTAGTTGACATTTTTTTAGGATTAGAAGATTCTTTTTGTACAGCATCTATGACGAACTTTTTGAACAGAATAAGGGAGATTCAGTACAAGCAAATAGTATAGTAGGCCTACTGGTGTGAATTAATGAGTTTAATGCTTAATTTCAAACCCTCTCCATACCTTGGTCCCAAAGTCTGTTATGCTAGCTAATTGGCTACAGACACACATTTTATGAAGGCATTTGTCAAAATCATATCAATCCATAGAGATAGGTTGCTAGCACTTTGTAACATTTAATTTATGGATAGGTTTTGTGCATGTCAACTAAACTGACTCCAGTCAATATCTATTTTTGTTTTTCCACAGGAATGATGATTAATGTCCATCAAGGGTCATTCCCCATGAAGAAGTTTGAGACTAAAGTTCAGGAGTGGTTCTGACAATCTTCAACAAGATATTCTTAAAAAAAAAAAAACGGCTACTACTTGAAAAATATGTGTAATGATTGTATAAATAGCTACCCTGTTAGGTAACTAGAAAAATAAATATGTATTATCATAAAACGGTTTTTTTTTCTGGATAAACTCCCCACTAATTTTTCAAGTCTCAGAACTAGTGTGTCAAGAAAGAAAAAAAAATAAATGCTATCATTAAAGTAGTGAGTACAGTTGGATCATAATCATGTTTTGTTGAAATATAAGAAAAAATTCAAAGCTCTGTTAGCTGGTATTCAAGAGGAAATGGGAAGTATTTGATGGTGTAACATTTCATATATAAAACAATAGTGTATTTATCTGAAAATGACTTTGAATTTTTCAAATTCACATACATATACAGTAAATATATATGCATTTTCAGTATGTAGGCCTATATATCCATTACCAAAAAAGCATGCATGATTTTTTTTTTTGAGGATGAAGCCCACATAGGTCTGAGACCTGATGATGTTAGTTCTGAGGTCAGTTAGATGATGGTGATTTATGAGTTGGACCTACAGTTTCAGGTGGGTTCCGAACCACCTAATTGCTGGTTGAACTTAAATAATAAATTTAAGGTACAACTTGAATTCTGTTGGATGTTTTGAACAGTTCATTCTATAGAATTTATGTTTTTTAGTATAATGCTATTTGTATGTGTTTACTAGTACCCACTATACATTAATTTTCTGAAAAGCATTTTGTGATAGCTTTTATAAAAGCCTTTTCAGAAAATATATGTATATTTATCTGATAATTTAGATTAAATTCTATATAAATATTATGTAAATTATATGTTGTATAGACCTCAAATTTATGTATAATTTATAAAGAAATTGCATATATTTATCAGAAATTTGAGATAAAATTTTATGTATATACTACATAAATCATACATATGTATGGACCTCAAATTTACGTATCATTTATAAAGAAATTACGTACATTAATCAGAAATTTGAGATCAAATTTTATGTATATACTACATAAATCATACATATGTATAGACCTAAATTTTACGTATCATTTACATAAAAAGAGGTGACATTTGTATGTAAAATGTACGTAAAATTTATGCTTCATGTATGTGAAATTTATGATTCATTCACATAAGACTTTTGTATAATATACGTAAATTATACGTGAATGTGCTGGCTGGGAAAAGGAATATGAACGGTCAGGCCTCAGTTCAGGAATTAATCTTCACATGGGCAAGTAACTCATCAATTTGTAATTGGAAACAGAGGAATAAAGTTCACAGGATTATAGAAAAGAAGCAGACTTCAAACGTTTATTTATTCCAAATTACAGAGGACATATTCTGAGGATCACGGAGGGGAAAAAGTTCAAATTTCAACTTAAATGGACAGACATTCTTATTACGGCCACATTGGCGTCGTTTTTTAAAACGGTAGTAAAATGGCGACCAACATTTTGAGCCCAGAGAAACACGGAAACCAAAAAATAGAAGTAGCGAATTTAATTATCAACATTCCTCAAACAACTGGTATAAAAAAAAACATTCCTACCCACTCTTAGCCAAGAGTAAGTAGGAATATTATTTATTCACAATTAAGGCCCAAACGTTTTCGAATCATGGTGATTCATTTTCAAAGGCGTCCTTAGTCAAGGTCTAAAGTGAGTAAAAATATTATTTATTCTCGGTTGAAATTGACTGGAAGTCGTTAAATTTACAATAATAAGTTAATATTAACAACGCAGATCGTTATGGAACAAGAAATGCAAGAATGTTGTATAAAAAGTTATGTATGAAGAGCTCTAAAGTATTTTCTGCACACATTATCATAATGTATTAAATCTTTTAACTGCCAATCGCAATGAGTCAGAATTGCAAATATGTCGTACATATATTTTACTACAGACAAGCAACAACACCAATGCAACCAAAATTGGAATTTTCACCCAGGATGTAAGAGATTTTATGTTTTATTCTTTTTATGACGTTGTAATTTCCTCTATCTTCTGAAGTTTGGAGAAAAAAACTTTGAAATTTGTTCCTTCTTTTTAAAACCACTCTATGGCTGCATGATATTGAGTTTTTTTTATATTACGTCTTGGAAACCAGGAGTATAAGACAGATTAACTTTTATACAATCTTCTACACTAGTTGTAATAATAACTATATCAATTAGTTGAGGTGAGGCTTAATTTTGATGCGTAAGAAACTCTTGTACTCTATAAAAAGCTCTATAAACTGAATAATTTTTCAGTTGTTTTTTAAATATTTCTATATTTTCAAGACTCTTTAAAAACTGCGGTAGCTTGTTGTAGAGTTTCCTACCAATATAACTAGGTTTTTGTTTGAATAAGCTACTATTATGTCTCACCAAGTGATAATCTCCTCAGCTTCTTGTATTTTAATCGTGTATGTCAAGATTTTGGTTAAATATTTTGGAGTCATTAGATATGTGTTAGAAAAACACATAAGAAAACCAAACGACTTGGATTTCTTGTTCCAAAACAATCTGCGTTGTTAATATTAACTTTTTGTTGTAAATTTAACGACTTGCAGTCACTTTTAGATTGGGAATATATAAAAAATGTACTCACACGAGTACAACTCGAAAACGTATGAGTACATTTTTTATATATTCCCAATGTAAAGTGACGGCAAGTCGTTAAATTTACAACAAAAAGTTAAGATAGGTGTTATTGAAAAAACCATTCTAAATATTAATAACGTTGATCACTATTATCAGGTGTCTATCTTCTTGTCATCTCATTTACTGATGTTACCTGACTTAGAAAATGTTTCAGTAATTCAGCATTTACTCACCTAATAAGGGACTCCCTGGTGGCCCAATCTCGATTTCTGTAGACAGTTTTGAACGAAAAACACGCCAGTAGAATGATGAAAGCCAATTTCAGTCTTCGTTTCTGCTTTATGAGTCCCGAATCATTCAAAAGCTGTGCTCCATAAACTATCAGGAGTACGGCTCCGGCACTGGAAAAAAGAAATTCAAATAAATATAAAAAATTACAAATATTTTATGATGTTGAAGATCTATCTTGTTTCCATTAGTATACAATAAAAACTAAAAAAAACACGTTAAAGTGGAAATTGTGACATGACGGCCGCTTCACTCTGTTGTTGAGAGCATCGTCAGGCGACCCACGTTACACTCACAAATTCCTTCTGTGTGTACTGCGGTTCGTCTGTCGATGCTCTCAACAACAGAGAGAAACGGCCGTCACACCATAACTTTTTTCAAGTTTTTACTAAATATTATATAATTCAGAATAAAGATCTATGAATGAGGTAGCTACTAACACCACTAAGAATTCTGCTTCATTCATTTATTTATCCACTAGTTACAAAAACACAATCATGAAAAGATAAAACAGGCACAGCCTATTAAAGTAATTGCTTACTTTACACATTTTTATTTAAAAAAATCAAAATTTTAGGTTATCGCATTTAATTTAATAATTTTTGAATAATAATCGAGTCGCATCGTCTCAATAACTCTTTTATAGGCAAATACATTATAAAATAGTTATTAGAGGTTAGAAAGTAATCGCATAATAGTTGACTTTATTAATGCCTAATCAAAATCATTGCACAATTCGACAACAGGAGTAACTTTTAGTTACACAGACCAAACAGAGCTCAGGTTTTTTCCAATTCAGTATTAGAAATCTTTATTAAAAAATAACAAAAATTCAGGGATTACAGAAGAGGGAAATTAAGTGCCACATTGGTTAAAAAACCTCTGCGCGACAATTGTTTTGTCGAAATGAATTATATGCCATAGCCACATCAACTGATTTAAACATTTCAAAATCAAAAATTCATTGTGGTAAAAGTAATGTGGAACTTGTTGAAATTTTTTATCCATTTAAAAATAAAATTGAGTTTGGAAATGAAATCAAACTGAGTTTGAATTTGATTTCTAACACACAACCGATCATCACCATTTAAGAATTGTAGGTTATGTTAGTTTAATCAATTACAATTACTTTTAATGTAATGTAGTTTATCTTTTTGTTTATATTTAATAGACAAGTGTTTGCCATAGGTCTTACTAGACCTCGCAACGTAAGATGTGATAAATAAATATCAAATTTAAATGATTGGTAAGTAAAGGTATAAGTGAGTTATTATTTGTCCTTGGCATAATTAACAATTGCATAGTCGTACAGTAGAAACAATTAGCCTGGGCGCGCGGCCGTTTGTTGGTCAGCTCTGGCGCGGTGTGGAGAGGGGAGTATTTATCGCTCATTTCTAAAAACATGTGGACCGCGCGACACTGTAGGTGTCTTCAAGGTCAGACGAGGTGAACGAATGTGAGTGATGTGACTCATCTCTCTTCTAATCGATGTGCCAGAGCCGCGCGTCCAGAGTAATTATTGTTTCCACTGTAGATATAACCGAGTATGCAACGTATGGGATTCAAGTTCTGAGCCTCACGAAGAGTTTAGGAGACTCGCTTCGCTCGTGCCCAATCTGACTTGGTTGGAGGCAGTACTGATACATAATGTATTCAGCCTTTGAGCCACTCGTGAGGAGTTTGGGAGACTGGCTTCGCTCATCCCGAAACTCATATCAGACTTGTTTTGAGGCAGTCATAATACAATCGTTGAGTCAACTACTATACTATAGCTTCAAGAGCACAATCCAAATTAGAAAATGGCGGAATAAAGCTGGTCTGAAGACTCTTTGAAGCTTTTGTGTGACTTAGACATAAGAAATATGTAATAATAATAATTGGGGATACTGGCGGGCACAATCTACTACTTGAAGCAAAGCACAAGTTGACTGGCCTCATTTCTCGTCAAACAGAGAAGGCTTCGCGGTACCACAATCGCTTAGAACTAAGCTCTCTGTAAAAGGACTTAGTGAAGTTCTGTGTCAACTTTTCAGCCTTCTGACTTGAAATAAGTCGGATCTGTGTGACAAACTTCGCTTCTCTATCATGCAATCAACAAGAATAAAGAGGAAATTACTACCATCATCATCATCATCATCCTCCTCTTCATACTCCCCAAACGACTACTTCTTCATCATCTCTTTCTTCTTCTAATTTTTCTCCTTCACCACCACCTCCCATTTTTCACCCCTTCTTTTTCTTCTTCTGCGTCTTCTCCCTTTTCATTTTCTTCTTCTCCATCTTTGTCTAAACATTCTTCTTCTCTTTCACCAGCTGTGTCGCCTTACTCTTCCTCTTCACCACCTCCTCCTCCTTCTTCTCCTCCTCTTCACCACCTCCTCCTCCTTTTTCTCCTCCTCATCCTCCTTTCTCCCTCATCCTCCTCGTCCTCCTCCTCCTCCTCCTGCTCCTCCTCCTCCTCCTCCTCCTCCTCCTCCTCCTCCTCCTCCTCCACCTCGTTCGGCTAATCCTTCTTTTTCTTCTTCTTCTTGTTCATCTTTCTCCTCCTTCTTCGCCTAATTTAAAATTAAACTTCGTCATAACCTAAAATTTAGTTTTTTTAGTTGAAAATATTTGTAAAGAAAGCAGTAGTGCCTGCTGTATCTTCTGATTGTGTTTTTGTAATAAATTTTTTATTATTTTTCTTCTTCGTCCTTTGCTCCTCATCTTTCATCACCTTTCCCTCCTTCTTTTTCTTCTCCATCTCCTCCTCTCACATCCTTGTTCTCAAGGTTATGTTCTCAAGGTTAAGTGCTCGAATGGACGAATTTTTGTCCAAACTTCGCCTTTTCATGTGAATGCATCACTTAGAATTTCATTTCATTAGCTCTACCCATTAGATCGATGTTAATATTTCCAACAAAATGTGATATCATCCAAGTCTGCTTTCTATGTGATGTTAAAATATTGTATGTAAGCACACATTTGAAAACAAAAATTGTAAATTTATCATGAATAAAGTAATCTAATCCTTCCCCGCAGGAGATGGAACTGCTATAAACCCAACTTGGAAAGCCACGAAACATTTCACCCGGCCGACATTTTCTTCCAACTTAAAATAGAACTTTCAAACAATATTCTTATTTATCGATTGCGCTGCTTATCAAAGCCAACTCACTAACCCTTCAGTTAGAATTCTGCTGGATATGCAATTTAAGTTTGACACTTCAATTTTCAAAAAAAAAAAATAATCCAGAACATTTTTTTCCGTTGAGCACGTATATAGAAAAGTCCTTGAAATAAAACTCCTGGAGTCGTTTCAACCAATTAAAAGTTTTATTTTCTACGTGATATTTTTTGTTTGTTACCTGTTTTATGCTTCAAAACATTTCGCAGACAATTTCTGATTCCTGACAAAGTTTTCCAGTTCAATCTAAGTCGTGGAAATGGTCTCAAAAATTAGATTCTATTACTCATGGAATGCAACGCTTTTAAAATGTTTTTCATTTTTTTTCTAGTATGAAGCCCATATAGGTTTAAGACCCTTGCGTGGGTATTGAATTGTATGATGGTGATTAATTAGTTGGAGCTACAGTTTTATGTTGAAAGAAATTATAATTTGCAAGGATGATGGTGATTTATGAGTTGGAGCTACAGTTTTATGTTGAAAGAAATTGAAATTTACAAGGAGTTTTTCAAATTGAATTTACAAATTTTGTTCCTGAGAAGATCACGAATAAGTATCGCATGTATTTGCAGGCAATTTACGATTGACGGGAGAATTTCAAAACAATTGTTGTTGTAGAGTTGTACAATTGAACAAGTGAGAAAATGACAGAAATAGAAAAAAATTGTAGCAAAGAAGCAAATGGATGGAGGAACAATTTTGAGATCTCAAACGGTCAAACAAAATGCAATACAAGTGTTTGAAGAGAGTATTTAATCTAGCGGAGCATTCTGTAACAAAGTTTCTTGTCTTGAACATTCGTCATTTCCAAAATTTTATTGTAGGGAAAACTGTCATACGATCACAATTCCCGGATTCCATTTTATATTTCAAACAGAATGTATTAGGCAAAAGCATGATTAAATTGTCATCAAAACACAGACTCGAATTCATGAAACAATGCTAAGTATTTTGCAGTGATATTTGAGAGCTCTGCTGTTCTAGAAGTGTGAAAAGGAAGAAATTTGTAGCTCAAATTGTTGTCTTGGACAACAAAGAGTGAGCCTTGAATGAAACTTGGAAGAAATTTAATTTACAACAATTGTATTTTGCATAAATCAATGATTAGAACGAATAGAACGTTACTGAATGGTGGACCTATCAGAAAGTGACTCCTCAGTTATAATAGCTTCATTAGGCAACGGTTTTGATGACATTAATAGAATCAGCTGTTATGATATCACTTTTCAAATTCTCATGGCTACTTCTACTTCATGACATAGTAGAGAAATATTTTAATTTAATTTTTTGATTGAAAATGTTATCTATATAATAAGAGAGAGACAGAGAGTGTGTTTGTTTATGTGTGTGTGTTTTTGTCTCACACATTTCACAAAAACGGCCACAATTTGGAACACTAAATCGCTTCCTCTAAACTCGATTCAGTGCACCTCGAAGCCCGATTTTTTGATTTCCTTTCAGAATTTTTCAAAATTAATGTTTAAAACTTCAAAATTCCACAGAATTGTTGTTGTTAATCATAGATCAAATTATGGCAGTCAACCAGTCATAATTATTATTGTCTTTCGTAGTTTTAAGAGGGCATTTAGTAGCACAGCAGTTTTTAAAGAGTATTGAAAATATGAGTGATAAATACATTTTATATAGTTGAATATTTAAAAACCAATTGAAAAAATATCAAGATAATACAGCGTTTTATAGTGTACAAGAGTTCCTTTCATATCAAAATTAAGCCTCACCACAACTAACTGATATAATAATTATGGTAACTAGTGTATAAGATTGTACAATGGTTGATCTGACTTGTCTTATACTCCGTAACTGGAGTGTTCAAGACGAAATCTACAAAAAACTCCATTGGGCCTGGAAGCGTAGTGCCAAAGACAATATAATGTAATTATACTCTTCATTGGTGCAAACGGAAAGCGGAGCGGCCATGATTAACAACACGACAGCGACAATGAAACTAACCCAGCAGCTTGAAACTTGCACAGATGTAATCCCAAATATTCAAAACATGTGTCTTTAACGCAAAACAACAGTACTGCCAACATAAACAAAAATATACCTTTATTGCGGATAATAATTGACTTACCCTCGTATTACATTGTCTTTGGTAGTGCATAGGACAGTTGCTCATCATGCTTGAGAACTAGAGTTCGAATCTCAGTTTTGGCAATTTTTGCATAAGATTGTATAATTATTGTTGATCTGACTTGTCTTATACTCCGTAACTGGAGTCTCCAGACGTAATCCACAAAAAAATCAATAATAATCTTGAATATTGGTAAATTTCTGATCAGATTTGAAAGAAGAATTGAAGTGAAAAAAGAGAAGTACAAGAATGAGAAGGAGGAGGAAAAATGGGAGAAAACAAGAATAGATGGTAACAAATGATCGCGTGACATCATAAACTTTGACAAAGCATCAGGCACGTCCTTCAGGACTTGGAACGGCGAAGCCCCTAGCAAAGTACAAGCATCGCGGCAAAGTTGACACAAGACACAGAAACAGACTTGGCCTGTGAACTTAGCATGACGAAGCCAAGTTTTCAGTAGTTGTTTGGTTGCTTGTTGTATTGTCAGAGAACGGCCAGCCTTCTAGCATAGTTTAGCTACTGCACAAGAGGCCCTCTCCACCCTCTCTGACTCACCGCCTCACCGCCTCACCTCCTGTCATCCTCTTCTTGTTTATTGCCCACTCCGTTTCATGACAAACAGCAAGTTGTCACTCACAACTCTTTGCTTGTTCTATTGACTTCACATAACTCCAAATCTATCGCCAATTTAATCAAGTTTCTGCTCATTTCGTTCGAGTGCCGCGGAATAAAACATTCTCGATAAGCGTTTCTATTCTAGAGTACGGTACTTCCTTTGTTAGAACACTTAAATTGATGTATACTTTGATAGAATGATGGAATTCTCTGATTGAATACTTTGTGAGAGCTCTAGGATTGCTCTGCAAATTTTCTAAACTATTTATGTTGGGATGCTTCAATTTGATAAAGTTTATTTCTATTTCATTGGATTCCTCTTCCTCTTCCTCCTTCTCTTTCTCCTCCCCCCCCCCTTTAACCTCTTTGTTGTACGGTTGTACCGTATTCTGGCACGCCACGCTGCTCGCGCAAGCTTTTTTGACAATAATATACTGTAGTTTTCATATAACTTGGCAGCAGTATGCTGGGTTCAGATGTAGCATGTCCCATCTGCTACACGCTGCCAAGTTATATGAATACTACAGTACTGATGTTGAAGATCCATCTTGTTTCCACTAATATACAAAAAAAATGTATAATAAACACTTAAAAGTGATTTTTAAGTTTTTATTAATAATATCTTGCTTTTTTGACAGTAATATCTAGCTTTTTTGGCGATAATACCTAGCTCATTTTATCAATAATGTTAAAGACAGAGTATGAGTACAAATGACTTGGAACTGATTAAAGGGGTTTGTGCGTTAATGGTATTTTAGCGATGATTTGCGAAACCAGTCTATAACGTTCAATAAGAGCGTGAAAGACTTTGTCACTGGAAGAAGACGTAAAACACTATGCTAACAACGCTAATCTCAGACTGAACGCTCCCCTTGCCCTAAATGCTAGATGCTCTTCAGCAAGCTGATGCATATAGTGGTCAGATTACAATTTTTTTTTTTTTTTTTTTTTATCTATTTTGCCAAAGAATATAAAATATAAGCATTACAATAAATATTTCTTTGTTATAATAATAATTATTACAAATATAAGAATTTACAAGAAAATAAAAATCTCTTGGCATCATTAGCGTCATTGCTAGTGTAGTTTTGTTTAAAGTCACTATTAATAGCCAACAACTATATGTAAGTACGTACAAAACTAAATTGAAAAACCTTTTGAGCTCAACCAAATTACCACGTTAATAGAACTGACTTAACTGTATACCGCAGACAATTCACGTACATGATCAATAAATTGATTAACCTAGTACCCGAACACATAATTTCAAATAACATTAACAAATCATCCATTAGAAAAATAGTTGTATGGATAAAATCAATAAATGTCTCTCACCTCATGCACAATTAATCTGCTTATCAAATATCATCATCAAATAGATGTAGATATATTTTTTACTTTGGTTTAACTTTATGATACTTTCTCTTCCATAAGACAGTGAAACACTGTTCTTGAATAAAATTTTCAAAACTAAATTTTCGATGAATTGATTGTATGTAAATTTTCAGTTGTGCTTAGTCCTTGATTGATGCTCGTTGCTAGCACACAAACCTTTGGTTTTGCGGGCAACGCCGTTTCGGTTATTTAAAAAGAAGGTATTTTATTTCATGCATTTATTAACGTTAAGAATTTTTTCTACTGTTTTTGTTTGAAAATTATTATGTATTAAGGCAAATAAATAAATTTGAATTTTTAATTATAATGTGACTCACCTTGGAATGTAAAGCACCCTCTCGGCAAGTACAAAGCCGACAGTGACTATGAGGTTAGCGGCGGGAAGGAACGGAATGACCAATAGCAGACATCCAAGGACCAATGGAGAATGTCTATGGAGCTGCAAAAAAAAGAGAGAAAAAACAGTTATTATCGAGCTGATTTGATTGAAATTGGAAGTGTTTTTCCACTACAAAGCTGAATGAAGGAAAGTATATCCTCATCAAGTTTCTCCCAAAAATGTCCTTTTTTAAAAGTTTGAGGACAGTATCATTCAGCCTTATAAATAAAAGGAAGTATACGTTTTAATTTGCAGTTTCTGAAGCATATCCCATCAATGAGTTTGAAAAGGATTTGCTTGAAAAACTACAGGTAGAATCAAGGTTGTACTTCTTTAGCTTTCTTTATAGTGGCGGAGGTGATATTGTTGAAGATATCCATGATGAATAATAAGACTTGAAGTTGTCACAACCACATTTATTGAAAACCGTGAGATTGATTGATTGATTGATTGATTTTTATTCCTGTGCTAGGTCTTGAAAGACCCATTGCACATTTCAAAATAGTACAGCAAGAAAAAAAATCACATCACTTGAAAATAAGATGGTAATATTGAAAAATAATATTATACTACTTGTAAAAACAATAATACCTCAGATTGAAGTTATAATAAAGGGTTTTAACAATATATAATAATAATAATAAATGAATAAACAAAGATTGGAAAAGAACAGCAATGAAAGAACAAAGAAATACTAGAGAATAACTGTAGCATTAAGACCGACTGGAATGACACAATACAGCAATGACGGAATGAATAATACCACAATGACAAAATTACTTCACCTGTAAAATATTGAAAAATTAAGAAGTATAAACCAAACTTGAAAGTAATATTGAAAACTAATATTATACGACTTAATAAAGTTATAAGACATCAGAGTAATTTTGTAACATTACTGACATCAGAGTAAGTAGTTAAACGAAAAAAAAAACAGAATATATAATGAGATACTAGTTTCGGTTGTTGTTACACCATCATCAATCTCAAGCAACGTATGCGTTTGCTTGAGATTGATAATGGTGTATTATTATTCATAACAACCAACACTAGTATCTCACGGTTTTCAATAAATATGGTTGTGACAACTTCAAAACTTATTATTCAACTTCTTTATTAATAATTCATAAGACTCAGTACCATTGCAATTATTCTGCTGCAATAAATACAAGCAATCTTACTTCTAAATCTCCAATACTCAACTCAACAAACCATTATTATAGAGTTTTTTCAAAGCTAGAGCAAACTTATTTGATAATGCAAAGTTGATGTCCAGGAATAGTTGAGGTTATCACTGATTGAGTAATCAAAAATAATAAATTCATCCCAAATATTTTTTTTTTTTTTGTTTTACACAAGATAAGCGGCCTTAATTTGTCATTGAGATTTGAGTGATTCCCCACAATAAATCAATAAATACTAGCAAAGCCAGAGGGGAAAAGGAGTATTTACTTTAATTTGTCATTGAGATTTGAGTGATTCCCCACAATTAATCAATAAATACTAGCAAAGCCAGAGGGGAAAAGGAGTATTTACTTTAATTTGTCATTGAGATTTGAGTGATTCCCCACAATTAATCAATAAATACTAGCAAAGCCAGAGGGGAAAAGGAGTATTGGCAGATCAAGAAAAAGATAAGATTTGAATATTTTATTAATGTAAATTTACAAAATTTCATGAACGTCTTTAAAATAACTTAGCATTATTACTGCTGCATAGGTGTAGCCAATCTACAGCATATGATATTAATTAACTAAAGAAAATTCTAGTTACGTATTTACATAAAATGGTGAAGTCTGGACAAAATTCGTCCATTCTTAACTTAATCACAGATTAAGAAATGTAATCTAACCTGACTTAACCTTAGTTAAGATGGGACAATATTTGAAGTTCTAACAGGTATTATTACCTAAGCCTTGAAAGAAGTCGACGACTAGCAAAGATAACTATCATTTAGGGTGCTTACACAGTGGAGCATCTAATACTCGATGATAATCAACATCGTAAAATGAAACAAACGTTGTGGAATAGTAGTATTCCCGCTGCTGTCATCGGTCTGCACCATTCCACAGCAAATGCTTGATTTTGCGTTGGTTATTATAATCGAGTAAGATTACGTCATACACCATCCCACAGCAAATGCTTGATTTTGCGACGGTGATTATCATCGAGTATCTCCACTGTGCATCCTCATACTTCCTTATTCAGCAGGATCTTTCTTACTCGTTTATTTTTACAAAACAAAACCTTGTTAGGGTGTTTAAAATCCATAAGAAAGCTGTTAAGGTGTACGGAAATAGTAAATAGATTAGATTCATGTAGGTCGTTGTTCAAGAGACTTGGTCTCCTAACTGTACCCTGTTTATATGTGTATGAAGCTAATTTATATGTAAAACAGAGTGATATATTAACCAGAATCTTGACGTACACGATTATAATACAAGAAGCCGAGGACATTATCACTTGGTGAGTCACAATAGTAGCTTATTCAAACGAAAACCTAATACTATATTGGTATGGAACTCTAAAACAAGCTACCGCAGTTTTTAGAGTCTTCAAAATATAGAAATATTTGAAAATAATTGAAAAAATATTTAGTTTAGCTTTTTATAGTGTACAAGAGTTCCTCTCACATCAAAATTAAGCCTTACCTCAACCAATTGATATAGCAATTATGGTAACTAGTGTATAAGATAGTATAGTTGTTAATCGGACTCGTTTTATACTCCTTAAATGGAGTCTCCAAGATGTAATCTACAGAAAAAGCTCAATATCATCGGCGTCATGCAGGTGTAGAGGAATTTCAAAAAAGAAGGAAAAGATATCAATGTTTTATCTCTTCAAACTTCAGAAGATAGAGGAAATAACAAAATATAGAAATATTTAAAAAATAATTGAAAAAATGTTTAGTTTATAAAGTTTTTGATAGTGTACAAGAGTTCCTTTCACATCCAAATTAGGCCTCAACCAATTGATATCGTAATTATGGTAACTAGTGTAAAAGATTGTATAATTGTTAATCTGACTTGTCTTATACTCCTTAACTGGAGTCTCCAAGACGTAATCTACCGAAAAAATTCTTCATCCTTGTGTCTTCTTTTACGCTTCTGTCACTCTCGTCAGCACTAGATTTCACAATCGTTATTTTTATTTCATTGCCAAGAATTTTAATGACAAGGGGAAACTGACTTGATAACTCCATTTTAAGTCGTGTACACGTCGGATCGATAGGAGAAAAATAAACTAGGAGTACCGACAAAAAAAAAGCCCCTCGTCTATGAAGGTGGCTTCTCTAGGTTACTAGCAGAAGAAATACTGTGCTACACAGATCATAAAACTTACCCCGGGATTTGTATCTAGGTCATCCATGTTTCTTTTTCGAGTGTATTATATTCATTCTGCCAATGTGTGTGTGTGTGTGTGTGTGTGTAAATTTCCAGTATAAGGCTGGGTTTTCACTGGGTATTTATTTTCAGAGACCTTGTGAACTTCCATAGAGCAGCCAGAGCCATAGAGAGGCAGAGAATCACCGCGTATTTCATTCAAATATATGCTCTTCCCACTACTATTTAGAGCTCTTACTTCCGGGGATGAAGCCAGCTAGCTTGATATGTATAGAAGCGTTTTCAAACTTACACTAGCTCTATATCTATATAACTCTATGTGTGTTTTCCTGCTACAAAAATATAGAACTATATAGATTGTCTTGAATTCCACACATATTTTGCCTGTAAGCTAACCTGGATTCGGAGGCCCTGAACTTTGATCAGGTGCGACCTGAAAACTCTGACACCAGACCTGAACCAGCCAGATCACAAAGTATTAGTATTATTATTTAGCTAACCTGAATTGATCATTAATCATTATTGATAGTAACTTTATTCAAAGATTATTATTTCAAGGTCCTAGAAAAATATTATCAATGACAAATTTGGGATAACGAATGAT
Source organism: Conomelus anceps (assembly GCA_948455865.1). Taxonomy (NCBI): domain Eukaryota; kingdom Metazoa; phylum Arthropoda; class Insecta; order Hemiptera; family Delphacidae; genus Conomelus; species Conomelus anceps. The sequence goes on from OX418227.1 coordinate 3,066,532, forward strand.
GAAAATTTAAAAAATCTATGGATATTGTTTTGTATATCTCATTTATGATGCTTATAAGCAAATCTATGATCTATTGATCAGAAATTATTATTATTATTATAATTTTTTATTATTATTATTATTTTTTGTTGTTGTTGTTATTATTATTATTATTATTATTATTAATATTATTATTATTATTATTATTATTATTATTATTGTTGTTATTATTATTATTATTATTATTATTATTATTATTATTATTATTATTATTATTATTATTATTATTATTATTATTATTATTATTATTATTATTATTATTATGAATAATTATATTCATATTTAAGCTTGTATAAAGATTCTTAAAAATATTCAACAATAAAAAAATTTTATTAGAAATTCAGAGAAATCTATGGTCATTTTATTGAATTTATCATTTATTATGCCTCAGAACTAAACAGTTCCAGTAATATCAATATAAAAAGATTCTACACATAGATTAAATAGAATTTCTCAGTAATAATAATAAAATAAAATAATAATAGGCTGATAATATGCTTTATTCTCAGTCTCGACAACTTAATATAAAACATGTAAATACATGTATTACAAACTGACTGAAAAATAATACACATATGTAAAGCTGAATGCGCTTGTTCGCATAAGGGAGCACAGTAAACTACAGCAAATAGGTACATCCGGATTACCATTTTTATGTAGTCCAATGAAAAAGAGTTCAATGACACTTGACAAGAGTAAAAATAAAATTATTTTAGTTCACACTTTCATAACTGGGCAAAATCTCTTCAAAAAACACCCAAATAATTATAAAACACCCATGAACATGTACACAGAATATAACAAAGTTCGAATAATATTGCACTAACAGAATATTACAATTACATAATAATATCCTAAAGAGGAAATATCTAAATTGAAAATGTAACAATCTTAGACAGTCAATTTCTATTGGTCTATTCTTCAATTCTTTTTTTCGGAGGATGAAGCCCACATAGGTCTGAGACCTGTGCATGGGTAATGAATTGGATGATTGTGATTGATGAGTTGGGTCTACAGTTTTAGGTGGGTTCCGAACCACCGGTGGAAAATCACCTTGAAGAATCAACAAAAATTCAATTTAAACTTGATATTTGCCAATGACAGTCAATTTTATTTCCTATCCTTCAATCCTTTTTTTTTAATTTCTCAAGTAACAATTTTGAAAAATTTCTCTTTCTATCCATCTCCTTCTTCCAGGCCAAATTATTCTTCTTTTCCTATTATGCGGATAACAAATTGAGGCTCCATCAGAACGACAATTAACTCGGCCGGGGTTCTAATCTTGAAAGATTATAAGAAATTGGGAAGTTGCAACTTCTCTCCAATGCTCTGCGTTACGTTATTCATTACGCAGAATCCAAATTAATCTCGATTCAACAAATCTGTTCGCCATCTTTCTCATCTATTATTAACGTTTAATTTTGTGAGATGAGCAGAGCCCCCCCCCCCCCTAATCCCCCCTTCCGGTCACCCCCCCCCCTCACACCATTTACGCTTCAGCGTTTATTCAGGCTTTTCCGCCGCAAGACGCCCTAACCATTGTAACTTTTCCGACTGCTACTAACTGTATTTTCTTTCCCACTCTCTCATTTTTATCTTCTCTATTTTCTTGCGCAGTTTGTCTTTCCAAACCCTTCAGCCAACTTCTTTCAAACCTTTATCACCTCATCTCCTTTTCATTTCCACTCTAAATTCTCCCAATCCCCAAACTATTAAAATATTGAATTCATTAACGAGACAATCGAGCGTCTATTATTAATCACATTTTTCTGCAATTTTAGTTTTGTCACCGGATCAATACTACTTTTAATACTAAAATACTAATTATACCAATCTGTCAAAACAAAACAATTCAGAACACTTATTTTCTTTTGCTGTGGAGCTTCAATAACTTCCAATAACATGCGTTCTATTCGGTAGAATCTAGAGTCCCGAGCCCTGAACTGCGTCTGTCTCTAGGAGCATGTGAAACCCTTCTTTATTGTGTTTAGATTACGTATTGGAGACTCCAGTTAAGGAGTATGAGACAGATCAACAATTATACAATCTTATACACTAGATACCATAATTATTATATCAATTGGTACATGGCAATGAAAATCTTTAATTCGCTTCATCAGATTTAGAAAATTAATCAAATGAAAAATTGTTCAGGAGTAGACTCTTACCTCATCATTAAGTGCCCATACAAAACTGATGAACTTTTTTAAATATTTGATTATAATTTTCTATGTATTTTAATTGTACATAGACCCACGTACAATACTAATTGTACGAATTATGTATGAGCTTGTATGTATATATTGACATGCCAATAGGCCTATGTATAAATTGACATTTATATTGTTACAGGTTCTATGTCTAAAATAATGCTGGCAACCCTTAAATTTATCACTCGCACTTTATTTACACAAATAATTCACAACACTCACTGGTCAGTAATGTCTTACAGAAAAATAAGCAATTAAAAACAGATAAATCGATATTGTTCAACTAATGAAGAGATTTCAATTTCAATAAACTGTACAAAAATCAATCACTAAAAGTTGAAAGGCCGATCTAATTAAATAATCTCTGTACAATAAACTGTCCAATAGTATTTAAAAGGAAACGTCGAAAAAAGAACAATTAACTAACGTAGCACTAGTCCGTAATACAATAAAAACTATTTAGTACCTCACTGGTATGAATTAAACAGGAAAAAGGAATTATCACAGAGAAAGAATTATCACTATATATAGACACAATATAGAACTGACACAACTTGTTTATCACGACGATTTCGAACAAGACTGAGCCTATTTACAAAAAAATGGGCTTATTTTCTTTTGTACAAGAGACTTCCTCTATTTATATAAAATTTCATAATTGAGATATCTCTCGAATTTTCTGTCAACTTCTAAATAAATAAATAAAGAAACTAGCACTTTCTACAATATTCGAAAAGATTCCATTAATGTCTACTCAAACAACTAGAACATTCTACAAATTACCAAGTAAACACTATAAAAGTGTCAAAAGCAGTGTAGTTAATTGCTTAAAAGTAAATATTTACATAGCAGATAACACCGAGAACCACTGTTTCCTCTTTCTTTCTATACTCTCCAATTTCATATTCGCTACAATATTATATATTCGTGGAGCAACAGTCTGAATAACGAGCAACATTGTACGAATTATGTATGAGCTTGTATGTATATATTGACATGCCAATAGGCCTATGTATAAATTGACATGTCACTGTTTGATAAGACTCTGTTGCTTTTACACAAACTTATGTAACAAATTTTAGAGAAAAAAGGAAAACCTTCACTATCAATTTTGGGAGAAACTCACCTCGAAATCAGCAAAGCAACGATACGCCAGCAGCAAGCAACAGCCGAAAAAGATACACGTTGCAACGTTGCGATAGTCGCCCAATGACGTCACAAGCGGGATGGAGCCCATCTGCCAATCATGGCTCAGAGTGGCTGGACAGAAGAGAAGCCAGCAGTTGAACACTGCCAAGTAGCAGAAGGTCATTAGTCTGAAACAGGGGGGAAAAACATCAATAATCTGAAACGGAGATTATTAATAATCTGAAACAAAAATTTATTTTTATTTTTATTTTTTTAGGTAACGATTTTCTGATTTTCCGATTTTTGAAAACTGTGAATCTCAATCGTACTTAAAAAGGCATTAAACTATACATCATCCATTTATTACTGTAACAATAGCAGGAAAATATTCAACATTCAAATAGTTGGGTACTATTCATTGCCAATCTGTTATTATAAAAATAGCTGGGGAAAACTCCACTCAAAATAATCTCCTAAACGACTTCCACGTGGATTCTGTTTTTAAGCTATTTTTACTTCGTCCTCCTACTCGTACCATATTATCTAGCATCACAATTGAAATAAAAATGTAGGGATCTAATTCATGAGCTGCTCTTTGTTTTTCGCAAATGAGAGCATCAACTCAAAGAGCAGAGCTAGTTTAGAGGTACTCAAGAACTCTATTTTGGATCTTGAGGGGAAAAAGAGATTTTCTGGCTTACTAAGCTGAACGGCAATTTTTTGTCCATAAAAAATGTCTTGCCAGAAATAAAATGGAAAGAAGATTAAGAATAAGATGGAGGAGGAAGATGCGGATCAGGAGGAGGTGGAGGAGAAGAGAAGGAAGATGAGAAAGAATAAGATGAAGAAGAAAAGTGAAGGGACGGTAACGAAGAAGGTGGGGGAGAAGGAGAAGTAGAAGGAAGAGAAGGAGGAGAATAAGAAGAAGAAAAAAGGATATGGGGAAGTAGAAGAAGAGGTAAATTATATAAGAAGCATAGTATTAAGAAGAGGGAGGGGGTAGAAAATAATAGTGAGCCAAAGAACAAGATGAAGGGGTGGAGGAGAAGGAAGAAGGGGATGAGGAGGAGGAAGAGAAAAATGAGGAGGAGAAGAACGAAAAGGAAGAGGAGGAGGACAATGAGAGAGTAGAAGGACTAGGAGAAGGAGGAGGAGGATACGAAGGAGGGGGAGAAGAAGAATGAGGAAGTGGAGAAAAAGAAGAAAGAGAATAAGGAGGAGGAGACGAATAAGGAGGTGAAGGAGGAGAAGAAGAAGGTGAAGAAGAAGGAGAAGAAGAAGGAGAAGAAGAAGGAGAAGAAGAAGGACGAGGAGGAGGACAATGAGAGAATATAAGGAGGAAGAGGAGGAGGAGAAGAATAAGGAGGAGGAGGAGGAGAAGAATAAGGAGGAGGAGGAGGAGGAGAAGAATAAGGAGGAGGAGGAGGGGGAGGAGTTGAATAAGGAGGAGAAAGAGGAGGAGGAGAGGAAGAGGAGGAGGAGGAGACGAATAAGGAGGAGAAAGAGGAGGAGGAGGAGGAGTAGAAGAAGGAGGAAGAGATGAAGAAGGAGGACAATGAGCAAGTACAAGGAGGAAGAGAAAAAGAAGGAGTAGGAAAAGGAGAAGGAAAAGGAGAAGGAAAAGGACGAGGAAATGGAGAATATGATGGATGAGTGTGAGAAGAAGAATGATAGGGAGGAGGAGGTGATGAAGAAGGTGGAGAAGAAGGAGGAAGAGAAGTAGAAGAAGAAGAAAAAGAAGATAATTGCCTTGTCAGTTGTAGTAGTTGTTGAAAGAGGCCGTATCACAAATAAATATTGATTACCGATTTGAACCAGAGCCAAAACCAACGACAACTCCATTATTACTTCCCCGGTTTCTCGACTATGAAATGTTTCAAGAAGGGCTTTCTTGTGATTTCCTCCGACTAAACATTAGATTCACTTTAATTCCGCCATTTATAAGAGTGCGTCCTACTTCTCTGTTACCAGATTCCAGCATTTTGTTTTCGTGGGATGAAGCCCATATAGGTCTGAGACATGTGCGTGGGTAATGAATTGGATGATGGTGATTGATGAGTTGGACCTACAGTTTTAGGTGGGTTCCGAACCACCGGGAAGTGATTTTACAACAGAGAACAGAGTCTTTTTTGCTTGCCAATCCAATCGGTGACCCTTACAAAGAGCGCCCAGTATAGTGTATATAGTATTCCCAAATCGACCCACCATAAGAAATTCTATAAGCTGTCTAAGGAAACGATTCCCCACCAACATCTTGCAAGGACTTTCCTACAACATTCTACCTTCAATTAGCATCCAAGTTTTAGCAGAGTGATTAAATTACTCCAAAGTAATATGTTACATTAATCACATTAGGTGAGGGCCAATTGTAGTTAATTGTGTACTCAGCAATTACAGCCTAAGAGCCCTACATCATTTGGGAGTCTGCCATGCCAACTCCTGCAAGGCTGAGAGCCCCGTATCTCACCAAACATGCCTCCGGTACATAATAGATTTTCCCAAAGGGGAGAGAGAGAGTGAGAGAGAGAGCATAGCACACAACTTCAAATAATAGAATCAAGCTCGAACAAAATAGGAACTTACATTCGGCTAATTAATCGCCATTATTATTCTGCAATAGAGGCTGTGCAGTCTTGTCGCTTATTTGTCTTGTCATCTTGGCTTGATCATTTAATACATTGACATTCCAACCCGACACATTATTCCCGCGTTTTCTGGAAGCGCGCGTAATTATTCCCGCGTTTTCTGGAAGAGCGCGAAATTATTCCCGCCATTCATGGAAAGCGTACAAAACTATTCTCGCTTTTATGGATAGCGCGCAAAACTATTTCTTGTCATCTCGACTGATAATTTAATACATTGACATACGAACCCGACACATTATTCCCGCCCTCTATGGAAAGCGCGCGAAACTATTCCCGCCATTTACGGAAAGCGCGCGAAATTACCGACAGTTTGACAAAATTGCAGGTTTGCTGCCATTGGTTCAAAATGATTAGTTCAACTACGAAGCACCTAGAACGCACCTCAAGGGGTTTGTCTTCAAGATGTAGTGATTCGAATGAATAGTTTGTCTTCAAGATTCAGTGATTAATTAGTAAATGATTAGACAACTAGTTTGGTCTCTCTATGTCACCAGTTATGTTTGTGAAAGAACAGTGACAATTGGGTTGATCTATTCGCTTACACCTCTGGCTCAATTAAATAAATAAATATTTTTTTATTTCCTTCCTTAAAGTAACCAAAAATTACATGCGTAGAAATATTAACTGCAAACTAAAAAACTACACAGATATCTAGCAAGAGTAAGAAGTAGACGGAAATTAACCTACTCAACTATAGTAAACCATGTAGTACTAGAGTAGGTGTGAGTAATATTTGGGTGAGAGTGCAGATAGATATCTTGGGTAACTGAGCTCACACTAAAATAATGACATTATGAACATCACACTGACATTTGAAATAATGTTCTCCTGTATTTATTATCAATTTTTGAACCGGATATTGAATTTTCTGGGGTAATTCATATCATTATAATTATAAACCTGGTTAATTAGGACAATATTGTCCATTCATCTCCATTCAACTTGCATCTTGCTTTGCGAAGTGTTTTAGAAGGCGATGCCTAGAAATATATATTTTTAAAAACTATATCTTGTTTGTTGACTTCTGAAGTACTCTCTTCATTGTAGAGTCAGTGACAGCACAGGATAGAGTTTAGTCCGGCAAAAAGTGAATGATTGCAATACATTTTATTTTCCTGGATTTCTTGTTCCATGACGAACTGCGTTGTTAATATTAACTTTTCATGTGAAATTTAACGACTTGCAGTCAAATATTTGTTAAGAATAAGTATGATAACTCACTTAATCTGGCCGAGCGCTTTCGAATCTATGAGATCCATCTTCAGAGGCGTGGGTTCCTAGATCATCATGTCAGTTTTTTGGTTAGAAGTGTTGTGGTTTTTGTAAAATGTGATCAAAAAGTTTGTGAGATTTAAAATTTAGTTGTTCATTGAGAATGTTTTGTTTATTGTGTGTGGTGTGTTTGTATATTTCAAATTGTTCCAAGGTGTTGAGTTCGTGTCCTTTAGATTTAATATGTAGAATGTGTAGGTTGGTACTGATGTCAGTAAAAGTGTGTCCAGTTTGAATGATATGGTCGGCAAAATTCGATTCAGAACACAAACCAACAACACAGCTTCAACATCTACAGAAAACCAACAATGACAGATACCCTAATACACAGCACCTCCAATCATCCAACACAACACAAACACTCAGCATTCAGGTCAATGCTACACAGACTCAACAACACACCGCTATCCACCGACAATTACCACACTGAACTAAATACAATAAAATACCTAGCACAAGAAAACGGCTACAAACACGACCTAATTGACAAACTCAATCATAAAATAAGAAACAAAAAACAAAACACCAACACCACTGACAAAAAATACATCACAATGACATACATTAATCCACAATCAAACAGACTAGCAAAAATCTTCAAAAAAGCCGGCCACACCATCTCATTCAGAACAAAAAACAAAATAAAAAATGCACTTACACTCAAAACCACACTGAACACAAACAAATACGATCTCTCAGGGATCTACAAACTGAACTGCTCTGATTGTAACAAATTCTACATAGGACAAACAGGCCGCACATTCAAACAACGTTACAAGGAACATTTTCAAGCCCTGACATCAAAAGCTGAATCGAATTTTGACCATATCATTCAAACTGGACACACCTTTACTGACATCACTACCAACCTACACATTCTACATATAAAATCTAAAGGACACGAACTCAACACCTTGGAACAATTTGAAATATACAAACACACCACACACAATAAACAATACATTCTCAATGAACAACTAAATTTTAAATCTCACAAACTTTTTGATCACATTTTACAAAAACCACAACACTTCTAACCAAAAAACTGACATGATGATCTAGGAACCCACGCCTCTGAAGATGGATCTCATAGATTCGAAAGCGCTCGGCCAGATTAAGTGAGTTATTATACTTATTCTTAACAAATATTTGACTGCAAGTCGTTAAATTTCACATGAAAAGTTAACATTTTATTTATTTATTCTTTTTTTTATTGTTCGTCACGCAGAACCGCAACTAGGGAGCAACGCTCCAGCAGCATGTGACACGAAAAAGTTTTATACTGGTTAACACTCATAAGAAACAGATATCACGGGAAAATCATCGCTCTAGGAAGTCAGTTCGTCTGTAATGACATGAATCATTGTATTCAATCAATTTCCGGATATGCCTAACGAGAATGTTAACCACAAAATCATCGAGATTGGAAGGGCACTGAATGTTAAGCTGGATCACCTCTCGATTGACGCTTGTCACCGCCTCCCGAAGTCGAAAAACCAGGCAATGCCAGGAATAATTGTTAGATTCGTCCGCAGAGGAGACGCTGAAGCCTTGCTGAAAAATAAAAGAGACTGCAAGAATTTTTCAACAACCCACATAAACTTACAGGGCAACACTCCAATTTACATCAACCAGTCTGTGACGGCGAGAAGGAGAAAACTATTCGCGTTGGCAAAGGTGATGCAGAGGGAGAAGGGGCTGCGTCATGTATGGATTGATAGGGTGGGCCGAGTCAAAGTAAGGTGGGAGGATGGAGGTAGGATTTTCATAGTGAGGAGTGCTGAGGACCTGAATAGCCTAACGCAGGAATCCACGGCTGCTAATGTGAGTAAAGTGAACATTTAAGTTGGTTCCAACAACTCTATAACAACTGTCTAACTCATAAATTCATAATTCATAAACGCAATAACATGAGCAACTCATAACTAAAATTAAGAACTATGAGTGGAAAAACTATGGAAACAATATCTGATGTGAATTAAGGAAATAACGATCATATTTTTCAAAGTATTTTTTATTACTTATAATCTAGGAAGTGCTAATATTTTCTTTTATTTTATATTTATATGGTTCTCTGCTTTTTTGGCGGTGTGTGTGTGTGTGTGTGTGTGTGTGTGTGTGGGATGGAGAGAGTGGGAGTGGTAGAGAGTGAGAGAGTGGGAGTGGAAGAGAGTGAGGGAGCGCGAAAGAGGAATGCATGCAACAATGTGATTAAATTTAAAAAAAAATCTCAACTCTACAACTTATGGACCGACTTTTTTTCTCGTTTTCAACCTTGTGTGGAAATACCTCTCTTCTATAGAGTTGTGTATCATTTATAAACCATTAACGAGTGATTTTTTTCTGTAATTTCCAGATAATTTTACCGGACCATTCCTTAAAAAAATATCCCATTACATCACATCTCCATTAGAATACATCATAAACAAATGCTTGAGCCAAGGATATTTCCCCAATAGTTTCAGAGAAGCCAAAATCATACCAATACCAAAGTCAGGAGACCTTACCAAGCCAGAAAATTACAGACCAATAAGTTTAATTAGTAACCTATCCAAAATATTAGAAAAAATAATAAAAATAAGAATAATGAGTTTTTTGGAGAAAAAAAATATTTTGAGCAGTAATCAGTATGGGTTTCAACCAAATAAATCCACTAAGGATGCAGTCATCCATCTGAATAATATTGTTTTCAACAGCTTTAATAAAAATGAAAAAACACTGGCAGTTTTATGGATCTATCAAAAGCATTTGATACCATCCCACACAATATCCTCTTGAATAAGATGGAAATTTCTGGAATACGAGGTACTGCAAATCAGCTACTTGCTAGTTATTTGACTAATAGGAAGCAACATCTGACAGTAAATGAAAAAACTGACACCAGATTCACATCACATTTTGGACTGCCTCAAGGTTCCGTTTTATCTCCTATTCTCTTTTTGATATATGTAAATGACCTGCTGAAACTAAACCTTACAAATTGTACCACCCTGTCTTTTGCAGACGATACTACTTTGATTATTAGTGGCAATACCTGGGAAGAAACTTTCAATAATGCTAACATAAATTTAAAAATAGTTCAGAAATGGCTTCAAAATCACATCTTAACACTTAATGCAGATAAAACTAAATATATTACTTTCTCACCTAACATTGTGGGTCAGCCAGCAAATGACTTAACACTAAATTTATTTCCAAACCGAGTTATAATTGGAGGGGTGAATGATGATGAACAGGAAATGAAAATCCTAGAAAGAGTACAAAGAATCAAATATCTTGGCGTAATAATAGATCAACATCTAAAGTGGAACAAGCACATAGACCATTTATGCTCAAAATTAAAATATTTAACTTACATTTTCTACAAAATAAATAAAATAAAAAACATAGACATAATAAAAAGAATATACTTTGCATATGCTCACTCTATATTTCAATACATAATTGAAGTGTGGGGTGCAGCTTATGATACACACTTCAAAAAGATTTTCATTCTACAAAAACACATAATTAGAGCTGCTCTGGGAAGACCACGATTATATCCGAGTAGAGAAATTTTCACTGAATTCAATGTACCAACACTTAGACAAACATATATAAAAAATGTAATTCTATATTTAAATAAAAACAAAAACCTTTTTACAGCTCACACTACCCCCTACAATATACGCACTAATAATACAAATCGATTCAATATACATCTTGTTAAGCTCACAATAAATAGACACCAATTCCCATACTATTGCAACTATTTAATAAATAAAATACCAATAGACTTCTTGAACAAAAAAATTACTAGGAGATTAAAAAGTGAAATAGATGAGTGGATAAAGACAAATATTTTTTTCAAGTTAACTATACAATGAAACAGATTATCTTTTCGATATTGTTCAACAGTAGTTTAGCCTTGTTTCGGAAAATGAAGCATAAATACAAATTATCACTGTACTAGCCCAACATACTGTATTGTTTTCATGTGGCAATCATCAATCAATAGCCAATTTATTGTCTTCTGCATGTTTAGCGTTAGTTTTTACATTTTTTCATTATTATTTGTTTTTCTGTAGTCCTTCACTACAATCTTTCATTTTTTCCACTGGAGTACCTACATAGATTTAGTATTTTCAATCATGTTTGTTTTTGCAGCTTTTTCTATTGTATTTATTTTAAAATTGTTTCTTTCTTTTCTGCAACTCACTGCCAACACTCAAGCTAAGCTTTTGTTGGCAGTGCCAGAAATTTTCTTTTTTATACAATTTAGTGTATGTTTTGTATATATGTACTCTACATTTTGTTACTCGACTGTGCTTTTTTTCAAGATTGTTGTAAGAATTTTTTTGGCAATAAATTTCAATTTCAATAAATTTCAATTTCAATTTCAATTTCAATTTCAATTGTATTCTTAGTAGATGCCTCCTTTTAGTTCATTCTTATAGATTTAATTGTATCATTATTTTTTTTTTTTTTAGGATGAAGCCCACATAGGTCTGAGACCTGTGCGTGGGTAATGAGTTGGATGATGGTGATTAATGAGTTTTTTGCTTCATTATTTTTCTTCTATATTAACCTCAGTATCAGTATATTCTCTTTTTTTCTCTATCTGATGTTATTACTGTCAATATGTATTATTTTTGCTCAGTTGCAGAGTAATAGGAGTATAAAACTCTGTTCTGCAACTCTTGAAAATAAATAAATAAATCAACTAGAAATTCTCGAAGTCCTCTTTGAAATGTATTTATACTATCAACTTCTTTTATTTGGTTGGAGAGAGCATTGAATATTTTCATTCCCATATAATATGGTCCACTTACTGGACCATATATAATTATACTGGACCATAATTTAGTTGGAAAGGAATTATTGCAAGGTATCTTCATGAAAAGTAAGAATTTGAATATTATTTTTTGCATTGTAGGTCTGCCACATATGTTTGGGAAATTGTAAGAGGATGATGAAGGATGTGACTGGTGAAAAAATGAGATGGTTGGGAATTGTATCAGAAGATAAAAAATGGGCTGGATGTCAACAGTAGCGTAACATATGAACATGGAATGTTCCAAATTTCCTTTAAAAAACAATAAAAGTCTATGAGAAAATTTAGGATATACGTTTTCTGCCGCAGTTGAACAGCTTAGCTCCCCATACTCCATGTTTTTCTTCTTTTTTTTGTACATTACGTCTTGGAGACTCCAGTTAAGGAGTATAAGACAAGTCAGATTACCAATTATACTCTTATAAACTAGTTACCATGATTACTATATCAATTAGTTGAGGTGAGGCTTAATTTTGATATTTATTTATTTGATTTATTTATTTATTTGATGAAATTATTACAATCAAGTAAAAAACTACAGGCATTTGCCCAAAACAGTTCAAATTACAAATTTGTCACATAAATAGTCCAAATTAGGTTATGAAAGGAACTCTTGCACACTATAAAAAGCTTTATCAACTACATATTTTTTCAATTATTTTTCAAATATTTCTATATTTTCAAGACTCTTTAAAAACTGCGGTAGCTTGTTCTAGATTTTCCTACCAATATAACTAGGTTTCTGTTTGAATGAGCTACTATTGTGACTCCAAGTGATAATCTCCTCGGCTTCTTGTATTATAATCGCGTACGTCAAGATTTTGGGAAAATCACCCTTTTTTACATATAAAGAAGCTTCATACACATATAAGCAGGGTACAATTAGGAGACCAAGTCTCTTGAACAACGGCCTACATGAATCTAATCTATTTACTCTTTCTCTTTCCATAGACCTAACCGCTTTCTTTTGGATCTTAAACATCCTATCAAGGTTTTGTTTGGATGAATTACCCCATACAAAGATAGCATACCTAATATGTGACAGTAAGAGCCCATGGTAAGCTATAAAAAGTAACTTTTTGTCATTCAATTTAGCGAGCTTTCGCAGGGCAAATGCCCCAGATGAATTGAAATCTTACAACACATTTTCTCAATGTATGGCGCCCAGGTCAATCGTCTATCCAACAAAACTCCTAGAAATTGCTCTATGTTTGGTAGCTTCATTCCATGTAATCGAGGTTGCTTCATGCATAAGGCCACCTAGAAACCCCCTCAAATAGATCAATCCCACTAGATTGTATGCAGATTCCTCTGGGAAATGGAATTATAGGATGCGTGAAGTGTGTGGCATACTTCATCTACTCTACACTCTACTGCAAGGAAATAATTCGGTGGATGCGAGAATGTTATCACTATAAGTGTGTATCTTTTGTGGGTGGCTAGGGTGAGACAGGCGGGTAGGAGAAAGGCGATAAACGTACACATGCTGTGAATAACGCCACCCTTTCATTAATGAATTGCTCAGCATTAATTTTGCAACGACTGAAGCCAGTAGCGTACGCGCGTAATTTAGTAGACTATGAAGTAGCTTCTCCCTGCTTACACAGATCAGGTGTAAGTCGGGGCTTGCTTAAATAAATGCTCTGTATAAATAATCTGTAAAGGCCATAATAGACTCTCTAATTTAATGAATTTCTCCCTGTTTTGCACCTATAAATTATTTGCCTTTCCAGCCCACTCTCTAGTACTTTCTACTAACTCATCTTGCCACACAGTTTGTGCACACGCTTCCTTGATAACACAATTTCTCTTACTTCAAAAATTTGTAATGAATACCTGAGACAAATTGCCAATAATTTTTATTTCTTCCTGACAGAATCCACCTTTTGATACCTAAGTATTCTATTTATTTATTTTAATTTGATTCTAAAAAAGTTATTCTTTTGATGCATATTCAATTTATTTATTTTATCTTGATTCTAAGACTTCTCTGGATATGTTTTCCATCATCCAAAGAAATTATTATTATTATTATTATTATTATTATTATTATTTGATTTCAATATTTGAGTATTTTGTGTATTGCCATATCAGTCAAGGTTTGAACATCATATCATAATACATGTATGATGTATACGATTACCTTTAACATGATGCAATAAATATGGACAATAGAACAATTTTAAGCACTCTAAAGTCAGTATCCAGTATTGACATTTAAATATTATTTATAAAACACTTGAGGTTATAACTCTATCACTGATTAATTTAAAAAAACCAAACATTCTTCAGAACATCCCTACAGGAGCGGTCCCAGCTCGAGAGTTTGGGGTGGGTCACAAATGAGTTTTTTTGAGCTTTTTGCGAGATTCCTATCCCTTCTCTAAATTTTCGATTTTGGGGGTTATGATCGCCATGATAATACCCCCCCCCCCCCACCACTGGACCACCTTGCATCCATATTTACTAGAGAGAGATTCAGATAGCTTTTAGATTCAGATAGCTTTATTCGAGTAAAAGTACAATTCATATGACTTCTGACTATTACCTTACAATGAATGACATCACCTAAATTCATGGAAGATAGATAAAAATAGATACAAGACGATACGTTACTATTACACTGTTTTGTAAGTTAGATTACTGACATCAATCAGAATATTTGCATAATAAATGAATTGTAATATCAAGGTGATGCATTTACACAAAAGGGCGGAGTTAGGGCAAAATAGCCCTATCTTACACTCAACCTACAGAGAGAGAGAGAGAGAGAGACTGCTAATGAAAAGAAAAAGAAAATGTGAAAGGGAAGACAGAATAACAGTCTTATGCTTATAATTGAGATGAATGAAGCACATGAGAAGTTCAATGAGGTTTTATAGTAAATTTAACGACTTGCAGTTATTTTCAAGGGTCTCATAGATGAGTCTCCATGACTCGAAAACGTTTGACCAAAAGTGAGTAGAAATATTATTTATTCACAATAATTAAAATTGACTGCAAGTCGTTAAATTTACAATAAAAAGTTAATATTAGCAACGCAGATCGTTATGGAACAAGAAATCCAAGAGGTTTTAATCATGTAGGTGAATATATACAAGATTGTTGAAAGAAGGCAAGAAAGTTTGACTGAGACATGGGACAATATAAAGTAAATAAGGTTCAGATCCCTGTCACTGAATAAAGGGGAGCAAAGTTGTAGTTCAAGATAAGAAAAAATATATAGGAAAGATTTCAAGGGGTGGCTTAGACAACCCCTACTGCACTTGTAACCTCGTATGATGATGCAGGAGCAAGGGTTGAAGTTGAGAAGCAGGGATGTATAGAATGGAGATTGTGTGATAATTAGAGAGAGGTAGAGTTGATGAAAGATGCTGTGTAATGAACATTGAAGAGGGTTAGGTGAGGAGAAGTTCACTGATTGGGCTAAATGATGGGCGAAATGCAGTGGAAATGTTGTGGGGTGTTCATCAACTGATGTGTGAAGGTGAAGGGTGGTATTTATAAAAGCGTCGGCAGAGTTGGTTTTTATGCGCATGCGCATCTTCATGGTTTCATGCGGCTGTCTTATCTTCTCGCAAGAAGTGCGCTCTCCCCTTTCTTATCAACTTCAAGGTCACATCATTAGTACTTGATCGGCTTATCACCAGACTATCCCTGTCAGCCCCGCTTCCTGATTTGACTAATAATGTCTTTGCCTTGCAGCGTTTGACGCGGGTTTCCACATTCTTATGCTCCCTGTGGTGAGACTTGTTGGAAGGAATATTTCAGAAACCAAGGCAAACTGAGAAAGAACTTTGAAATACATATTCTTTTTTTGTAGATTACGTCGTGTAAAACATGACTTTTTTATTGCTGATTATGCCCACATAAGTCCGAGACTTGTGCGTGGGTAATAAATTGAATGATAACACATATAGATGCATATACATAAATTGTAACCGAGACTCAAACTCCTGCGCCTGCCCTAACATAAGAAAAGTTGAAAATTCTTAATATCTAGGTGTTTTTATTGATGGACATTTAAAATGGGACATCCATATAAAATTCATCTGCAAAAGAATGAAATTCCTTTCCTACAAATTTTATGAAGCTAAAAATGTTCTCAATCCAGCTCACCTAAAAATGTTGTATTTTGCAATTGTGCAGTCTATTATGCAATATGGAATAACCGTCTGGGGAGGCTGTTATAATTCCTATTAGGAAGAGCTGTTCATAATGCAGAAATTAATTATCAAATCAATTCTAAATAAACCAAGATTTTTCCCGACTAACCTAATTTTTGATTAATTTAATGTATTGACAATTAGACAGCTATATGTGGAAAATGTAGTTAAATATATAATAAAAAATAGAACTAATTTTCCTGGCACTAATAGAGGAGAATAGTTAATTATAACATTTAAATTGCAATTAAAAGGTACTTCATGTTTCTCTTATAAAAAATATAAAACTCAATTGACCTATTGTAGAAAAAGCAATAATTTTTTAAAAATCATTTTCATATAACGCACCAAACCCAGACAATAAAATAGTTAATAAACTTATATTAATCAATATAAAGCTAATAAATCCATTAACAAATAAATGAAACCGAATCATTAAATAGACTCCCGGAGTTCAGGATATTCGTTATATAGGAAATTTAACTATACAAAGTCCTTTAATTAGTTCTTAATTTAGTCCTTAGTCCTTTAAGTAGTAACACAGTAAACAGACAATATACCTTAAGACCCAACTCGAATAAGTATCTAATATATAATACCAATATTGAAACAATCAGAAGACAACTTATTTACCTAGGTTCTAGAATAATAAACAGAATTCCAGATCATCTTTTAAATAATGTAAAAATTACTAAGAAAATAAAACATAACATTGGTAATTGGATAAAAAGCAACTATTTTTTTCGATCTTTAACTTTTTTTATTGTAACTATTTGCTACCACCTATCCTATAGTATCCCATACCTCTTCAGCTTTTCCTATAATCCCTTACCTTCCCTTTCAAGGATTGAAGACTTTCCTAGTACATGGGTAACCATAGTTGAAAGAGCTTACAATCCTCCCCTATTTTGCACTACAATTCCCGAATTAGCCTCTTATATTTATTATTATTATTATTGTTATTGTTGTTGTTATTATTTTTCACTTACATCTCTGTAAATTTGCTTGTATGTGTGTGTAAATGAATAAATTTTTACTACTTGAGAAGATGCCAGACGGAGGAGCGGGATTCAAACCCACGACCGCTGAAACGACAGCAAGCTGAAGTTGTGACGCCCCAACCAACTGCGCTAAGCAGCCCGCCAATTGAGTAACTCGAATCAAAACTTACTTGGATTGAAAAAGAATAATATTGAAGGATCTAATGAATTTAACATGAAATTCAACTCGACCACTACCATCAATTTTCTACCAGGAAATAAATACTCCAAACTGGATTCCCAGGCAAGAGCGGGTAAAATGCGGGTATTGTAATATTTTGAAGGTGGAAATGATATTTTTTTTTGTAAATTACGGCTTGGAGACTCCAGTTAAGGAGTATATAAGACAAGCCAGACCAACAATTATACAATCTTATACATTAGTAAGTTACCATAATTAATTACTATATCAATAAGTTGAGGTGAGGCTTAATTTTGATGTGAAAGGATATCTTGTACACTTTAAAAAGCTTCAATATTTTTCCAATTGTTTTTTAAATATTTCTATATTTTCAAGACTCTTTAAAAACTGCGGTAGCTTGTTGTAGAGTTTCCTACCAATATAACTGGGGTTTTGTTTGAATAAGCTTCTATTGTGACTCATCAAGTGATAATCTCCAATCTAATATCAGAACTGACACTGTATTTCCCTCAAATATTTAGTCTAGCTTTTTATAGTGTACAAGAGTTCCTTTCACATCAAAATTAAGCCTCACCTCAACTAATTGAAATAGTAATTATGGTAAAGAGTGTATAAGATTGCATAATAATAATAATAATTCTTGATCTGACTTGTCTTATACTCCTTAACTGGAGTCTCCAAGACGTAATCTACAAAAGAACTCTAGAATGAATAACTGAAATCTCAAACAAACTCTTCTATCAACAGCTCTCATAATCGATCTCTTTGAGACAACCGAAACTAATATCTCACTATTTTTAATAAATGTGGTTGTACAACTTCTTATTATTCATTACTAATTTTTTCATTCATTCAGAAGTTTTTAAGAGAAAATTTCCATTTCTAGTTTGTGTTGTGCATAAGGAACACTAGTTTGTCCATTCATTGGAAGTTTCTGAAGTAAAATTTCTACAAAACTATGCAATTCAGTAACTTTGTTAATCACCTTTAAATTTACTCCTGAAGAAAATGAGGTTAGTTGATCAAACAACTGTTTTTGAATATTCTGAATATTCATATATGAATGGAATTGCAGAACCGATTAAAATATTCTAAATTATTATAATAAATTTTTCGAATTATAAATATTATAAAAATTAATCTATTTGATTGAAATAAATTTAAAAATTATTGTTTATCGAAAAATATTTGAGATTAATTTCTGAAACAGCCCATCAGTGTTGGCAGAATCATAGTGTATCCAACTATATCATTAGCCCGCTTGTAGAATTTTTTGCGGATACTTTTTTTGTAATTGGTTGAACGTGAAACGTTATTATGCAACAAATTTAATTGCATTAATTTATAAATCTAGAGTGTAATTCTCCTCACATGTGAACAAGGATGAAATGCATTAATTGCATTAATTTTTATTATTTTTTTAAAATCGAAGTGTAACTCACCTCACATGTGGACAAGGATGAAATGCTGTTGGATTATCTTGGGCTGAAAACTTAGGTAGAGATCCTTGTAGGAGCGCCAGACGGAATATCAACAGAGCACTCATCTGTAAGCAAATAATAGATAAATTAGTAAAAAACGTTAAAGTTATTTCACAGTAATGAACAAAATTATGCTAACGATGACGCTAATTCTAACCTGACCTTTAGATGTCTCAGCTTCTCCAATAGCATACTGCATTCATAACAAGTGGAGGCATCGAATGGTTAGGTTAGAATGAGCGTCATCGTTATCTTACTTGTGCTCAAACTCTGTATTAGGGAACTCTTTGTTCCGTTCTTTGAGATAATTTTTTTCCAAAATTTGTATTACTTGTTTTTCTTGGTTGGAAATAAATTCATTATTTATAAGTAATGTCATGACTTTGAAGTAAAGTAATGAGCCTAGATTAACATCATGAACTGCAACTACTACGATACATGTTTGAAAATATTTTGATACATATATTTCTATTCCATAGACATTGGCTCTCCTTGCCTCAAGAGAAATCAATTTTGAAAGCGAGTTGCAACCATACAATAAATAAATTCAAAAACTAAAACAACAAGAAATAACTTTAACAGTAAATCAAATATACAAAGATGCCAATTTGAATTGATTATAATTATGCGCAATGAATAATTCCAATCTAATATCAAAACAGACACTGTATTTCAATTAAATATATGATTTTCACTCAGGTTTACTGGAGATACTGGAGGAATGCATTTCACTTCTAAATAGAAGCTTTGTCAGCCTAGAAATTTTCTCTTAAGAAGTGAAACGCATTCCTCCAGTATATATTATCTATTTATTTATCATGACCGAAATACAATTAATATGAAGACACAACAGGCTATTACCAAAAACTGCTTCTCCATAAACTTTCAACTAGAGTCCAAATCTTAGGTTTGGTCTGTATCACTGGAAATGTCACTCTGGAGTACAATAATTACTGATTCTTTTGAAATGAACAATAATCATTGGGGAACTCACTTCAGACAAAACTTTAAAGGATTGAAGGCTTTCCTAGTACATGGGTAACCATAGTTGGAAGAGCTTACAATCCTCCCCTATTTTGCACTACAATTCCCGAATTAGCCTCTTATATTTTATTATTATTATTATCATTATTAATAATATTATTATTATTATTATTATTATTATTATTATTATTCAGGACTATGTAGCCGATATCACAACCTAATTGACTGGTAGTAAGTAATTCATACGGGTCATTGACCAAGTATGAATTTACTATATTTCAAATAAATTTTTGTTCTCTAAACCTGACATGCTCCAATATTCAAAATTTTACTATCTTTACTTTTTTTTACTACTTTCTTTTTCATTTTTTTTTCCTTTAAATATTTTATAAGTTACTCCTTCTCGCCATCCTATTAATTTCCTCATTACACTCTCGCATCTTATTATTATTATTATTATTATTATTATTATTATTATTATCAGTGTAATTGCAAAAAAAATCAAACATTCAGATTCAGTTAAATACTTGGGGCTGCATTTTGACTCAAACATGAAATGGTACACACATTCCCAGATGTTAGCAAAAAAACTGAGATATATAGCACATAGATGTTATCAATTGAGAGAATTGCTACCCACAAAAACAAAACGTATTGTGTACTTTAGCTTGGTTGAATCCCAAATAAGGTATGGAATAACTGTATATGGTCATGCCCCAAATTATATTCTGAATCCAATTGTACAGTTAATTAACAAAGTAAGAAGAAACCTTTTCCATGGTCTAGATACAAATATCCTGCAAATACTCCATTTCCGAAACTTATACAACTACATAATATTACTAAGATACTATTTTGAAAACCGTTACCGACAAATAACTGAAAACAGATACAACGCAAGACACTCACAATATAGAACATCAAAATATTACACAGAGATAGGAAAAGCTGTACCAGAATACTTTGTACCACATATCCTCAACAACATCCCTAACCACCTGAGAAATCTCAACACATATGCCGATGCAAAAAGAGAAATCAAATGCTATTATATATCGAATCAATAAGACCCCAACTAGCATATTTCTCAATAATTATATTGATAGGTAGGGAGGGAATATATACACAAAATATACAAACAGCAAAAAATTACAAAAATTGTAGCCATAAGTACAACTGAACCTCATTAAACAATACTGTTGTATAATAATTGAAATAAGTTTAGAAAAACAAAATAAACAAAAAAATAATTTGATATAAACCCCTAATAAAAGCTAAAATTAGCTTCATAGGGTAGCCACCAGAATACAGATGATTGAATTTACTATTCTACTACTATTCTCACAATATATGTATAAATTATGCTTGTATCTGTATACTGTACTTATATCATTGATTTTGTTATGTAAAAGTGAGATAATAAAAAATAAAGAAAGAAAGAAAGAAAGATTATTATTATTATGTGTGTAAAATGAAAATGAATAAAAACACTAAAACAGTTTAAAGAAGTTATTATAATTTTGAATTTTGCTCAAGACTATTGAGCCAAAAAAATGAGTGAAAATTATATATAATTTAATTGAAATACATTGTCAGTATTGATATTAGATTGTTCATAAAGTATTTCGCCATGGAAAACATCACAGAGAATAATTTAATTCTATTATTTAATAAAAATGGTGGGAGAAAGTGTGTTTCCAGATCAGCTATGTAAAATTATATCAGCAGACTATTTTTTTCTGTGTATTAGATAGTACTTTATAAATAAATAAGTGTGTATTATCACTCACCCCCTCACCATCACCTTGGCTTAAAATACTTGTTCAAAGTTGCCTTTGTAAATAAATAAATCTCTTCATTACTCAATCATTGCTCCTGGGATTGAATGCAAGGTCTCCAAGACTAACACCACTCAAAACTCATATTAGCACTTTGCACTTAATAAAAAAGATATTCAATTATTGAAAAACAAATTAACGAACAGAGTTGATTGCACAGAGGAACAGCCAATACTCGATGATACATACCATCGGAAAATCAAGCACATGTGGTGGAATGGTGTTAACCACGCTGCTCTAATTTGTCATACAACATTTATTCATTCCAAATTATTTTATTTTATTTTTTTGTAGTTTGGTGACATTGGCTGGAAGTCACAATGACTCCGCCAACAAACTGCTGTAAAGCACTTCCCGGTGGTTCGGAACCCACCTAAAACTGTAGGTCCAACTCATCAATCACCATCACCCAATTCATTACTCACGCACAGGTCTCAGACCTATGTGGGCTTCATCCTCCAAAAAAGCAAGTCTTAACATCAAAGGGAGAAACACATAAATATGCAAAGTTAAAATATAAAACAATACAGTGCTTAGAAATGCTCCCCAGCATGTGATTGATTTGTGATAATGATTATCACCGAGTATTGGATGCTCCACTGTGCAAGCATATTTATAAGCATCAACTTACCGCCACAAGAACTTTGGCAGCTCGCCGCGTGAACTTAACAGCCTCGTCACTTCTTTTGCCATCGCATAAAATCCTGGAAGAAAGAACAATCGACTTGAAAATGCGTTTTGTAATGGAATATTTCATTATTCATATCTATAATATATAACATAGTAATCTACACTTTATTGGCAATGCATAGAATCTATGGAGGACAAAGAGGAGAAGGGAATGGTGGAGGACGAGGAGGAGAAGGAGGATGACAAGGAGGAGGAGGAGGAGGAGGAAGAAGAGGAGAAGGAAGAGGTGGTGGACGAGGAGGAGAAGGAGGATGACAAGGAGGAGGAGGAGGAGGAGGAGGAGGAGGAGGAGGAAGAGGGAGAAGAGGAGAATTAGGAAAAGGAGGAGAAGAAGGAGAAGGAGGAGAAGTAGCTGGTGGTGTAGGAAGAAAAAAGAAAAAGAAAATAGGGAGAAGGAATAAGAAAATTAGAAGATAACAGTTGAAAGAGAGAGATAGATTGCGATTGAAAGAGTGTGAGAGGAAGAGAGAGAGAGAGAGTGAAAGATTCAGATAGCTTTATTCGAGTAAAAGTACAATTTATATGACTACTGACTATTACCTTACAATGAATGACATCACCTAAATTCATGGAAGATAGATAAAAATAGATACAAGACGATACGTTACTATTACACTGTTTTGTAATTTTGATTACTGACATTAATAAGAATATTTGCATAATAAATGAATTGTAATATCAAGGTGATGCATTTACACAAGAGGGCGGAGTTAGGGCAAAATAGCCCTATCTTACACTCAACCACAGATTACAGAACAACAGTTTAGTTGTCTGTGACTCAACCTACCAAAGAGAGAGAGAGAGAGAGAGTAAGAGATAGAGTGAATGAGCCTACATTTATGGTGTAAATAGGATATAGGAGGCATGATTGTGTTGAAACGATCTCAATTTGAATAGTGTGTGGATACGATATAATTGAAAGGATCTCATCCCTAAATAGCATACAACGATTCAGAAGGCATTGTTTTAAAGATTTCAATCGTGGGTTGAAGTGGAGGCACACACACTTCCATAGAATTTCAATCTAAATGGCAGTGAATCCTAAAACAATATGTCCGATTATTTGGAGTGGTGCGAGGAAATTTGCAAACCATTTGAAGTACGGCACCCAAAGCAGTTTGAATGCTAAGCATGTCATAATGAATTGTGGGGCCAGCGATTCTGTGTTAAGACAATAATGTTTGTTCGGGCCGTATTTGTGAATTGTAATTGGGTAATTTGGAATTGAGTAGATGTGAGTAAGCATACATGTAATTACATCAGATGGAAATCGTGAATAGTAATGCGTGATGAATACCGTAGTAATTTGAACAGGAAGTATTTGTTTAGTGTTTGTATCAATTTGAATTTAAAATTGAAATAAATCCAGTCATTTACGAAATGATTTTTTTTTAAAAACTTAAAAAACACTTTTAAATGGAAATTAACTCACGTTATGGCGTGACGGCCGTTTCGCTCTGTTGTCTAGAGCATCGTCAGACGACCCACAGTACACTCTGTGTGTATTGAGTGTATTGAGTGTACTGTGGGTCGTCTAAGACAATAAGAGAGAATAAGACAAGTCAGTTCAACAATGTTACATTCTTGTACACTAGATACCATAATTACTATATCAATTAGTTGAGGTGAGGCTTAATTTTTATGTGAAAGGAGCTCTTGTACACTATAAAAAGCTTTATCAACTAAATATTTTTTTAGAAGTTTTTTAAATATTTCTAAATTTTCAAGACTGTTTAAAAACTGCGGTAGCTTGTTGTAGAGTTTCCTACCAATATAACTTTCAACTCAATAGCTCTACCCATTAGATAAAAGTTGATATTTCCAACGAAATGTAAATAGCAACTAATAGTAAATCAACTAATTTTTTTTTTCAATTTTTAAAAAATATTTCTATATTTTCAAGAATTTTCAATAACTGTGGTAGCTTGTTGTAGAGTTTCCTGTCAATATAACCAGGTTTTTATTTGAATAAGCTACTGTTGTGATTCACCAAGGGATAATCTCCTCAGCTCCTTGTATTATAATCATGTACGTCAAGATGTTGGTTAATATCACTATTTTTATCTCCTATTAAGTAGCTTCATACTCATATAAGCAGGGTATAGTTAGGGGACCAAGTCTCTTGAACAACGGCCTACATGAATCTAACTAATCTATTTATTCTTTCCATTTAAATTTGTGAACAGGATGCAGTTGTATTGCGTTTTTATCAATTTGGATTTGGAATAAATTGAAGAAATAATTCCAAAGTCATCAATACAATGATTGTTTTTAGTCAGATGACGCCCATGTGAGTCTTGAGACTTTTGCGTGGGTTATGAGGTGAATTATGAGAAACATCTGTGGCTGGATGAAATTCTAAAAAATTGATATCATATCTGACATTATTTTTATTTAAATTATAATTTTACTCACTCAAACTTACGAATGCATTTCACTTCCAAGGAGGAGCTTCATCATCAGCTTCTCTTAAAAGTGAAATACATTCCATGGCCAAATGAGATTCGAACTTAAGACCGCAGGAATACGAAGCCTAATCACAGACAAGCGATCCAAAGATTATTCATTGACAGTTTAATTCTCAATTTTGAGAAAATTGAGAGGTGTGTGCTATTGCGTACTTCTCATCGGAACTAGACATAAATACATTTTGGATGTCTGAATTATTTCTTGAAGGAATAACAACAACAAGAATAACAACAATCCCCAGATTCAAATTAGCTACTGTAAATCATAACCATGTATTCTGTATTACTGTGTATTCCATAATAATTATGGAACACCCAGTAACTCCTCATATTACAAAGTGCACAAATTATTTATGACTTACATTAATGATTTACAATTCTATAATTAATTAATGTTTAATTAACTGGTCTGGAAATTAAAACATAAACTTAATGTGCATTCTTATTGGCTTTGTATTGTATTTTGTTGAAGTGCAATGCATGTCTTCTGTTGGGGATTTTTTTTTCAATAAAACCGCATTCATTTAAAATAAAAATTATGCGGAAGAATGAGAAGAGGAAGAAGAAAACGACGAAGCAGCAGAGCCGATGAAGGTAATTTGAAATGAAGAAATAATTCAAAAGACGCGCTAATATTGCAGTTATCCCTCCTCCAATCAGATTGCAGCCCGCTCAAACTGCCATGTATTGCACAATATCAAGCTTCCCTACCACTGTCACTGTTGCATCAATTTACGCAGTTCCTTTGTCTTCAGTTCAAATTCATAATGTTCGCGTCGGTTCCGCCATTATGCTGACCGGTAACGGGCTCCGTTTTAGTGAAGAATTATCATATTTTCTTCACACAAACATTCGTCCAATATTCTCAATGTGTTCCGCGTCGTTTATCGGACATTCTGTGAAAGTTACATCCAATTATTTCAAACAGAAGCAACGGAAGAAGCAAAAATGTGATTGTGATTTCTGTGCGTGGCCTGTAGAGGCTTTGTTTGTAAGTTATTAGCAATTAATTTTCTTTCTACATTCGTCCACTATTCCCATCATGTTTCTTATTGATTACCGGTTATTTTGTGAAGGTTTCTTATTGATCACCAATTATTTTGTGAAGGTTTCATAGGGTTTTAAGTAGTCAAGTCCCAAAGAAGAAGCTAAACTCTGATACCAGTATGTGATCTAAGCAATTGCTTCTAGAAGCTTCTACGGAAGCTTACATTTAATTAAGACCAAGTTTAGGTTTCATTTCTAATTCATTGCTGGTTCTTGTGCATTACAATAGTGATAGGTAATTATTATTTATTGTCCATTTCACAGTTCAATATGAATCTATTAGCTTTTGAGTAGGGGTTTTCAAATTCAGGGTCGGGAGCTATTCAAGTTGAAAAGATAGATTGTGGTCTAATTGAAAAATTGAAAACTTGGGTTCTATATTTGTGGTTAGCTAGTTGCAATACATGTAAATTACATTTGTTGGCCTTCCTCCATCTATATTAAAGAAAGATCTGAATCTATTTCATCTAAATCTGCATCTTTTACTGACAAAATGGGGGATAATAATGGCGGCCCTACTTGATCATTTTTAATCCTTGTCTTTCTTTGTAGTCGTGAAGGTGATAAAGGGGAAGATATCCATAAAATCCTCATGAATAGGGCATTACTCACCCTGAATATCATTATTTTTTACTCCCTCATAATAACTTGGCTAACAGCTCACTATTCTTTCTTAAATAACAGATTCAATTCTAACATTGTAATTGTACATCTACAATTTAGACTTCCCTGCTAGGATTTTTTTAATTTGTATTTATGAACAAATGCATCTTATTTTATAGATATTTAAGAAGAATCTCTACCCAATAAACTGTTATAAAATGCCTCATTTCCAATTATGATACCCCACTAAAATACTAAGTGTCGGTGTGTATCATAGAACTATAAGTTTATAGTTCTATGGTGTGTATACATGCTTCCTTCGTCTTGCTTTTGTATGTCGTGTCTCACTGTGTATTTATTTTTGTATTTTCTCTGGGCTTCTTTTGTATTGCTTAAACTTATTGCTAACTGTATTGCTTGGTCTTACTTTTGTATTGCTTTGTATGACTATTCTATTGTATTTTTTTTTCTCTATTATGTATTATTTATGAACGTGACTATCTATATTGTGCTTCCTGTGTACTTACTCAATGACAATAAAATTATCTTCTATCTTATTTCTATTATTACCTACTTCTTATTGTATTTTTATCACCTGTGTTAGTATAACCCAGTTGACTGCTTATCCTTCTCTATTATAAGTTACTTAGAAATTTGAAACAGTAGATAATGTTTTTGTAACTATGCTATTTTCAATTTTGGGTCTTAAGTAATCAGTATTTCTAGGGATTCTAGTACTTTTATTATGCTTTTTACTATATTATGCCTTCTACTTATTTGTATTAACTTAGGCTTTCTACTTCTGCGCTTTAAGCTTCTATGCTTTATGCCTGTTACGCTCAGCCCAGGCGTAAATGGCGCCTCACAGCACTGCGTGACTTTTTGTGAAGCAAAGAATCAGATGCCACTTTACAAATAGAAGCGATGGTGCGGTCATATTTTGTTGATTAGTTCATTGAATTGGACCTCATTCTCGCTTCTGTGTGGGGACTTCTATTTAATTCTGTGCTTCACTAGTAGTCACGCAGTGGTGTGTGGTGCAGACTGCGTTTTATTTGCTCTAGTCCTAAGAATCTGTTTTGTAGATTACTTATTTCAATATATAGCTGAATTTAAAATAGTGGATTACGCTTTTTGGATGAGTTAAGGTTGATTTAATTGTCGGTGTTATCGATGTGAACTTGCATCAAGAACAGAGCTTACATTTTTGTGAATAGTATCGGACGCGTTTCGGAATTTGATCCCCATCCTCAGCGAGCAGAGAATACATCCCCAATTTGAAGGTATGAAAGTTCAGTACTAGGATGAGAATCAGGTTTTTTTTTGAAACTGGTCTTATACTACTGAAACGTGGGTGCACTGTTTTAAATTAAAGTTCACATCATTAACATTGATTGAAAACAACAGTTGTTAATGTTAGTAGTTAATGACAACCGCAGAAGACAGAACATTTTGAACTGTTCATGATTATGAGATATTTGAGATTATTAGACTAGTTCAGAGAGTACATATTATTATGTGAATGGGTAAGTTGACTTGCATTGCTTGGAATGGATGTGTTTTTATCTTATAAATGAGATATAGTTTTATTTATTTATTTTTGTGAGTATGAGGCTAGACACAAACAAAAGCAAAGTTCTACCTGCTCTGCGTTGGCTTTTATAAAACACAGACATGAATGAGACTCTTCAAATAGAAGTGAGGCTGAAGTCTTAGACCTGACAGACAAAACCAGCAAGGTGCAGGTTCGATTCATTTAATAATAATAATAATAAGCGTATGGCTTTTACCATACACTTATTATTAATAAATCATCATAAATGAATTGTATCACACTCTTACTTGTATTTGAGGAGTGTTATTCATATTCAATGCTGTTTTTCTGTGTTTTATAAAAATGTGCAGACTAGAGGCTGGGTTTTTGTTTGAGCAATTCTTAATAGATAATTTATGCATTGTGTTGGTGAAAATTAAGGTATATATCAGATTAGCTAATTTACATGCTGGAGCTTACGTATGAATTCTGGAGCTTATAGGTAGATGGTAGAGCCTGTAGGTAGATGCTGGAGATTAAAGATGCTTGCTGGAGCAAATAGGTAGATGCTGGAGATTATAGATAAATGCTGGAGGTTAGAGATAAATGCTGGAGCTTGTAGATGAATGTTGGATGAATTTATTGGGCTGTAGGTTATTTTAATAGCATTTGAGTAATTTATTAGTAATTGGTGGGGAGACCCTCACAGGTAGTTCCACCTCTCCCCGTAAGGGTCTACCCACTGAAATTTAGGTCATTTGTGCATTGACTTTGAGAATGAAGAGATATATCAGATTAGCTAATTTACATACTTGAGCTTATAGGTAAATGTTGGAGCTTACATAGATAGATGCTGGAGGTTAGAGATACATGCTGGAGCTTGTAGATGAATGTTGGATGAATTTATTGGGCTGTAGGTTATTTTAATAGCATTTGAGTAATTTATTAGTAATTGGTGGGGAGACCCTCACAGGTAGTTCCACCTCTCCCCGTAAGGGTCTACCCACTGAAATTTAGGTCATTTGTGCATTGACTTAGTGAGAATGAAGAGATATATCAGATTAGCTAATTTACATGCTTGAGCTTATAGGTAAATGTTGGAGCTTACAAATGAATTCTGGATCTTATAGATAGATGCTGGAGGTTAAAGATACATGCTGGAGCTTGTAGATGAATGTTGGATGAATTTATTGGGCTGTAGGTTATTTTAATAGCATTTGAGTAATTTATTAGTAATTGGTGGGGAGACCCTCACAGGTAGTTCCACCTCTCCCCGTAAGGGTCTGCCCACTGAAATTTAGGTCATTTGTGCATTGACTTAGTGAGAATGAAGAGATATATCAGATTAGCTAATTTACATGCTTGAGCTTATAGGTAAATATTGGAGCTTACAAATGAATTCTGGATCTTATAGATAGATGCTGGAGGTTAAAGATACATGCTGGAGCTTGTAGATGAATGTTGGATGAATTTATTGGGCTGTAGGTTATTTTAATAGCATTTGAGTAATTTATTAGTAATTGGTGGGGAGACCCTCACAGGTAGTTCCACCTCTCCCCGTAAGGGTCTGCCCACTGAAATTTAGGTCATTTGTGCATTGACTTAGTGAGAATGAAGAGATATATCAGATTAGCTAATTTACATGCTTGAGCTTATAGGTAAATATTGGAGCTTACAAATGAATTCTGGATCTTATAGATAGATGCTGGAGGTTAAAGATACATGCTGGAGCTTGTAGATGAATGTTGGATGAATTTATTGGGCTGTAGGTTATTTTAATAGCATTTGAGTAATTTATTAGTAATTGGTGGGGAGACCCTCACAGGTAGTTCCACCTCTCCCCGTAAGGGTCTGCCCACTGAAATTTAGGTCATTTGTGCATTGACTTAGTGAGAATGAAGAGATATATCAGATTAGCTAATTTACATGCTTGAGCTTATAGGTAAATATTGGAGCTTACAAATGAATTCTGGATCTTATAGATAGATGCTGGAGGTTAAAGATACATGCTGGAGCTTGTAGAAGAATTTATTGGGCTGTAAGTTATTTTAGTAGCTTTTTTAAGTATTTTATTAGTAATTGGTAGGGAGACCCTCACAGGTAGTTCCACCTCTCCCCGTAAGGGTCTGCCAACTGAAATTTAGGTCATTTGTGCATTGACTTAGTGAGAATGAAGAGATATATCAGATTAGCTAATTTACATGCTTGAGCTTATAGGTAAATATTGGAGCTTACAAATGAATTCTGGATCTTATAGATAGATGCTGGAGGTTAAAGATACATGCTGGAGCTTGTAGAAGAATTTATTGGGCTGTAAGTTATTTTAGTAGCTTTTTTAAGTATTTTATTAGTAATTGGTAGGGAGACCCTCACAGGTAGTTCCACCTCTCCCCGTAAGGGTCTGCCAACTGAAATTTAGGTCATTTGTGCATTGACTTAGTGAGAATGAAGAGATATATCAGATTAGCTAATTTACATGCTTGAGCTTATAGGCTAGGTAAATGTTGGAGCTTACAAATTAATTCTGGATCTTATAGATAGATGCTGGAGGTTAGAGATACATGCTGGAGCTTGTAGATGAATGTTGGATGAATTTATTGGGCTGTAAGTTATTTTAGTAGCTTTTTTGAGTATTTTATTAGTAATTGGTAGGGAGACCCTCACAGGTAGTTCCACCTCTCCCCGTAAGGGTCTTCCTACAGAAACTTAGGTCATTTGTGCATTGACTTAGTGAGAATGAAGGTTTATATCAGATTAGCTCATTTACATGCTGGAGCTTATAGGTAGATGCTGTTGATTATAGATAAATGCTGGCGCTTTTTGGTAGATGCTGGAGCTTATATAGATAGATGCTGGAGGTTCAAGATACATGCTGGAGCTTGTAGACGAACGCTGGATAAATTTATTGGGCTGTAGTTTATTTTAGTAGCTTTTTTTGAGTAATTTATTGTAATTAGTGGGGGGTCTCTCACAGGTAGTTCCACCTCTCCCTGTAAGAGTCAGCCCACTGAAATTTAGGTAATTTATACATTGACTTGGTGAGAATGAAGGTACATATTAGATTATTTAATTCACATGCTGGAGCTTATATAGGTAGATGCTGGAGCTTATATAGATAGATGCTGGAGGTTCAAGATACATGCTGGAGCTTGTAGATGAATGCTGGATAAATTTATTGGGCTGTAGTTTATTTTAGTAGCTTTTTTTGAGTAATTTATTGTAATTAGTGGGGGGTCTCTCACAGGTAGTTCCACCTCTCCCTGTAAGAGTCTGCCCACTGAAATTTAGGTAATTTATACATTGACTTTGTGAGAATGAAGGTACATATTAGATTAGTTAATTCACATGCTGGAGCTTATATAGGTAGATGCTGGAGCTTATATAGGTAGATGCTGGAGCTTATATAGATAGATGCTGGAGGTTCAAGATACATGCTGGAGCTTGTAGATGAACGCTGGATAAATTTATTGGGCTGTAGTTTATTTTAGTAGCTTTTTTTGAGTAATTTATTGTAATTAGTGGGGGGTCTCTCACAGGTAGTTCCACCTCTCCCTGTAAGAGTCTGCCCACTGAAATTTAGGTAATTTATATATTGACTTGGTGAGAATGAAGGTACATATTAGATTAGTTAATTCACATGCTGGAGCTTATATAGGTAGATGCTGGAGCTTATATAGATAGATGCTGGAGGTTCAAGATACATGCTGGAGCTTGTAGATGAACGCTGGATAAATTTATTGGGCTGTAGTTTATTTTAGTAGCTTTTTTTGAGTAATTTATTGTAATTAGTGGGGGGTCTCTCACAGGTAGTTCCACCTCTCCCTGTAAGAGTCTGCCCACTGAAATTTAGGTAATTTATATATTGACTTGGTGAGAATGAAGGTACATATTAGATTAGTTAATTCACATGCTGGAGCTTATATAGGTAGATGCTGGAGCTTATATAGATAGATGCTGGAGGTTCAAGATACATGCTGGAGCTTGTAGATGAACGCTGGATAAATTTATTGGGCTGTAGTTTATTTTAGTAGCTTTTTTTGAGTAATTTATTGTAATTAGTGGGGGGTCTCTCACAGGTAGTTCCACCTCTCCCTGTAAGAGTCTGCTCACTGAAATTTAGGTAATTTATATGTTGACTTGGTGAGAATGAAGGTACATATTAGATTAGTTAATTCACATGCTGGAGCTTATATAGGTAGATGCTGGAGCTTATATAGATAGATGCTGGAGGTTCAAGATACATGCTGGAGCTTGTAGATGAACGCTGGATAAATTTATTGGGCTGTAGTTTATTTTAGTAGCTTTTTTTGAGTAATTTATTGTAATTAGTGGGGGGTCTCTCACAGGTAGTTCCACCTCTCCCTGTAAGAGTCCACTGAAATTTAGGTAATGTATATGTTGACTTAGTGAGAATGAAGGTACATATCAGATTAGCTAATTTACATGCTTGAGCTTATAGGTAAATTTTGGAGCTTACAGGTAGATGCTGGAGCCTGTAGGTAGATGCTGGAGATTATAGATAAATGCTGGAGTTTATAGGTAGATGCTGGAGCTTATATAGATAGATGCTGGAGGTTAGAGATACATGCTGGGGCTTGTAGATGAATGCTGGATAAATTTATTGGTCTGTTGGTTATTTTAGTAGCTTTTTTTGAGTATTTTATTAGTAATTGGTAGGGAGACCCTCACAGGTAGTTCCACCTCTCCCCGTAAGGGTCTGCCTACAGAAATTGAGGTAATTTACACATTGACTTGGCGAGAATGAAGGTATATATTAGATTAGCTAATTTAAATGCTTGAGCTTATAGGTAAATGTTGGAGCTTACAAATGAATTCTGCAGCTTATAGGTAGATGCTGGAGCTTATATAGGTAGATGCTGGAGGTTAGAGATACATGCTGGAGCTTGTAGATGAATGCTGGATAAATTTATTGGGCTGTAAGTTATTTTAGTAGCTTTTTTGAGTAATTTATTAGTAATTAGTGGGGAGACCCTCACAGGTAGTTCCACCTCTCCCCGTAAGGGTCTGCCCACCTGTAAAAGCCATATAACTTATTATTAATGAAGGTCACTCAGTGTAGTGTAGACTGCATTTGTATTTGCGCATTGCATAGTAAATGACTGATGCTTTGGGATTGTAGAAATATAGGCCTTTTAGTTTAGCTGCTTTGCTTGCTAGAGCTTTTATACATTCTTTTATAAATTCTAAATAGGACATATATGTGGGCTTTACTTGAGTAGTTTTGATAGTGCTTTAAGTAAAACTGTTGCTGCAAGCCTGCAAGGTATTAGAAATAGCATTGCTTGAAATTTAGGTGCTTAGTGATGGACTCGCTTCTTGAATAAATTCTCTTCTTGAGTAGAATTTTTATTGCTTGACATTTGTTGTGATTTGTTGTTTGGGCGGTTTTTTCTGCTTCATTAGATCAAGCGCAACTGGCACCACAGCTCGACCTGCACTGCGTTGGTTTTTGTGAAAAACACATACGTGAATGACACTCTTCAGATAGAAGCATGGCTGATGTCTATTTCAATAAATAATAAATAAAAAACATTTAGACAAGACCAGCAAGGTGGAGGTACAATTCATTTTAATGTAACAACATTCATGAATTGTAGTACCACACTCTCGCTTCAATGTGAGGGGTCTCATCCATTAATGTGGTTCATAAAATGTCACGCAGTACATTGCAAATTGCATTAGTATTTGCTCATGTTTTAGTAGATGATTCATGCGTATGGTATTTCTCCCTAAACCCTTAGTGGATTACTGATGCTTTGGGATTGTAGAAATGTAGGCCTATTAGTTCAGCTGATTTGTTTGCTAGAGCTTTTATAAATATTGTTATAAATCCAAAATAGAACATTTTATATGTGGGCTTTTCTTGAGCAGTTTGATAGTGCTATTAGTGCTTGAAGTAAACTTTAATTAGAAGTAGCATTGCTTGAAATTTAGGTGCTCAATGATGGATTTGCTTCTTGAATAGATTCTTTGGCGAAGGTGATATTGTGGAAGGTATCCATAATGAATAATAAAGACGAAATTGTCACAACGACATTTATTAAAACTTTGAGAAACTAGTTTCGGATGTTACACCATTATCAATCTCAATCAAACTAAAACTAAAGTACAGAGAAGCTTAATATATACTCAAGCTTCTCTGTACTTTAGCTTTAGTTTGATTGAGGTTGATAATGGTGTAACAACCGAAACTAGTTTCTCAAAGTTTTAATAAATGTGGTTGTGACAATTTTGTCTTATTATTCAATAGTTTTGTTAGTGCTGGAGCTTATAGTAGAACTATAACTGCAAATTTAAAATAGACATTGTACTGCCTGGTTATAAAAGAATGTTTTTTTATTAGTTTAGTGTTACTTAGTCTTCTAGTTGAAATATAGTTGCGAATTTCATATAAGTTATACTGCTTGGCTATAAAACTATACTGTCTTAAAATTGTTAGTAGGGCTTGGACTTTTAGTAAAACTATAGTTGCAAATGCATTGGAAGTTGTAATGCTTGGTTATGCAAGTCTGCCTTTTTAGTAGCTCTCAAGTTTGTAATTATTAAACTAAAATTGCAGTAGAAGAGTAGGGCTCTGCTAAACTTTGAACTTGGGCTTGTGAAGAGATGAGATTAGAGAGAGTTTGAGCAAAAATGGGCAAAATTTTGCTAGCAAGTCGAGGCATGGAGTGGTCAGTTCAGAAAAACGTTACCGTTAGCGTATAGTGTAGCTCCGACTCTCATTGAAAGTCTGAGAGCCATATTTGTGAACTTCCCTTCAGTGTCTTGACCTTGGGAATTCTGGAAATGTGATACATTAATGTAGGCATTTCAAGAGTTCCACGAATCAAGAGACAATGTAAGAGAAGTTCATAAGTATACGGGTATGATACTCGCAAATTTTGGTTGGAGTGCCTAGTAGTATTTCATTTTCTACCAAGTTTGTAGTTTTGTGTTTTTGAATGTAATATGATTGGTGCGATGCTTTAATCATCTTTTATTTTTTAAATATTCTTGTAAATTTTCAACTACTTCTGATTCTATCTAGAACGCTTTTAAGTAGACTCGCATGCTATCCGGTGCTAGTTGGCAGAAACTCCCCCAAACTTCAAACTTTCGGCTTAAAGAGACAGCATGGAGGATCTAAGTTTGATAAAAAATACGCTGACACATTGAAAGCAAGCAGAGGTATAGGGTGATCAATATAGAATCAACGTTAAAGTAAGCGTAGTATTGCTCATTGTTTCTGAAGACCCTCATTGCCACTTTGATAATATAGCTCCAGGTTTCGATTCCACTCAGCTTTTAGGACAGTCCAGACAATTATTTATCTTTAAAAATAGTTTTTTTCTTCTGTTTAAAGCTTTCACCCTCTGAAATGTTTATTCTCCTACCTATTTGATATTATTTTTCTCCCTAATATGAACTTTCCCACTAAAATAAAGCTCCATTTCTCGGTTCCACATAGCTGTTAGGACACGACGCGACTTGACTGTGATCTGACGCGTGTGTACAGTGCTGTGTCCCTGCTAGGCTCGTGTGCTACTTGAACAGACTCGATAGTGATTTTGTGCACGATGACATTCCGGCGCTGACCACCAACCCTGATGTCTTGGGTTCGAATCCGTTGCCGCAAATGTTTGCCAACGATTTCTGGGCCACGCCCATGGCCGATGCCAACAGTCACAAGAGCTACAATCCGCTTTCTACGCTGACGTTCAGGTGAGTTCACAAAAATAATCTTATATCTTGATATTTTTCGGTGATGTTGATGAAAATTGCAATGATAGTAACTTTTTTCAGGAAACTTATTTTTAGAAAACGTTTCGGGGATTTTCATTCATGATGCGATAAAAAGGTAGAAGTTTTAGAAATGGAAAAAAATTGCAATTAATTCTTTTAAATGCAATAAATGTTGTAAATTTATATAAAATTCCTTCATGTAATCAAGGAAAACACTGCTTGCCGTGATGAAATTATTTTTGAGAAAACTCATGTCTAGAAAACTAATTCTATACTAATAGAAGAGAACCC
Source organism: Conomelus anceps (assembly GCA_948455865.1). Taxonomy (NCBI): domain Eukaryota; kingdom Metazoa; phylum Arthropoda; class Insecta; order Hemiptera; family Delphacidae; genus Conomelus; species Conomelus anceps. The sequence goes on from OX418227.1 coordinate 3,102,666, forward strand.
ACGGTTCGCCTTCTTCATGGGAGAAAAGAGTGAAGTTCTAGCTGAGACTTGAAAGATTTCTTTCAAGTGTCCTGCACTGCAGGAATCCTTCTACTATGGTTTGCATTCAAGAAAATATCATTCCCATTAGGAATTATTGTAAAATAACAGTTGAAATTGATCCTGGTAATCACCCAGTCACTGTGACCAATGACCACTTAATAACACCATACGCACAGACCTCACTAGCTCGTGAGGCTCTCTCTGATCTTCCTAAACATATCAATGAATTTAAATAGGAAAAAAGTTCAATTCATGAGTGAATGAATGATGCAAAATTCATTATAAAACCAGTTTGAGATATTTAATGAGGTTGTCTCAAACCAGTTATTTCAAAAATATTAAATTGAAGAGACCAATATGTCGGTTGAAGTGCTTTCTGTGGTTAAATGTTTGAATTCGCTATTAAATGAGAATGTTGAATTCGATGTTTAAATTCTCTGGATAAATGTTTGATTTCCGTTCAGTCTGCATATTTTTTGAGTATCTTCCACCCATGCACAGACTTATGTGGGCCTGTATGTCTAGTACCATAGCCAATTAAGATTTAACCGATTTAACATTAGGTCCAAAGACCACTCGCAAACGAGGAGTGAGGTAAGTCAAGATTAGTAGGTCCTTCTTTAGACCTCAACATCATGTTTTGATTCAAAGAGCGTATGTCACCCTTGCAAAGAGGGCCCAGGAGTTTCGTATCTCTGATTGAACCGATACCTGCTACGGCACTCGGCTATCACTCCCCTTTGACCTTTTTTTGACCTTTGTTTGATCGTAGATTTATTTGCAGTTGAAAACATATGTCCTTCCAATTTGCCACAGAACATGGCTGCTTAAAATTCAAAACAAATCAAATTTATTCAGATTCTACAAAATTAGTTTTCCCATCATGCCTGCAGAGGAAGTGGGAGGGGTTGTTTGTTTGAAAATTTATCAGAAAAAAGGGAAAAACTTTATTTCTTCTTACAAAGATATTTTTGTAGTCATCCTCACACATCTTTTTTAAAATGAGACAGAAATTGTTAATGCTATCGATGTTCACCATCCCAAGACGACCGAAGAATAATAAAAGGCAGCTCATAATAACGAGGGATTTCGGAGCTAAGTTCAATTGTAATTAGAACTTAAGTTTAGTTTTTAGATCATTTAGAACAAAAATAATTATCAATAAATGAAAAAACCTTTTCATGAAGTAGAATATTAGTAACTAATACTGCCAAAACGGGACAAATGGGTGTCCCGACAAGGAAGGTGGGGACAACGGGACATGCCTCTCAAAAACTGGTCACCTTATGTATATTACATAGGTTAGTGTCGTATATTTTCAAAAGCAAAGATTGATAGACGATTGAGCTGGTGCAACGCATTCCTGATGCTTTACTAACCTTTGTTCTATTATTGATTTATTTGAATTTGTAACAATATTTCCATTGCATTGTCATGCATTGACATTTTTAAAATTCTCAATGAGACATGGGATAGCAATAATTATATTCCATTTCATTGTCTAACACACGTGTTCGTTCGAATGAGACATTATTCACATATTTTCCAATGATTTTCCTAGTAGAACTAGAGGAGTGGTGTGATGTTTGTGTGTTCTGAGTTGCTACAGTAGGCAAGTGCACTGAAGTAATTTGCTGCATCATTGTGTTCTGTTCTGTTTCTTGAAACTGCGGTGATTACAATTATTGAACATCTGCTGAATACAGATAATTTAGTACATAGCTTTTCTAGAACTAATGATTATTATTGATGTTGATGCTGATTCAGTTGGTTCGGCTACATCAGTGGTTCCCAAACTTTTTTGCCTGCGGCCCCCCCTGCATAAATGTCATTATTTTTTTACTATCAGTTGAAAGGTGTTTTCGAAATCCGATGAAGTAGGTCTACTACTGCTGACAGTAACAGATTCAAATTCACGATTGTGGTGCAGAAAACATTAAAAACCCCATAAACTTGGTAAATTTTTGTAATGTGGTAAAATTTCCATTGAAATAATTAAATAGTATGATATATTGTTGTTCGTTATAGTGAGATAGTATAAATGAATCTTAAGAAGTATAATAACGGCCGGTTCTATTAAACAACGTTTTCAAATTCAAATTCAAATTTATTTATCAAAAACATTTTTACAATACAATGAATGGATAATATAATATTATATATAATACAACGATAATAATTTCATGCCTCAAGTTTTTTTAAATATAAAAATGTAATTAATAAATTAATATACCCCACTATAATACTATGTGTTGGGGTTTTTCTACTTCAAATGTTTTCTATATTACTCAAGATATTAGTGTGTAATATCGAACGTTGTGTCCTCTGTAGTAATTGCATCATTCACATCTATTAAAATCAGTTGCAAAGCTGCTACTGAGTTAAAATTTCCACTTAAAGTGTTTTTTAAGTTTTTATTAAAATGTTGAGTTTTCTTATTTGATTATCACCTTACGGTGGTTCGGAGCCCACCTAAAATAAATTGTGGGTGCACTAAGTCACTCAATCTAATTAAAATGTTAAGTAGTCGTTCCCAACTTGAATTAACACCCCAAGAAGGTACGGAATCCACTTGAAATTGTAGATGCAACATGCTACTCAATCTGATGGAAATATTAAGTTTTTGTTTTCTATTTGATTATCACCTCACGATAGTTCGGAACCCACCAAGTCACTCAATATAATTAAAATGTTGAGTAGTCGTTCCCAACTTGAATAATCACCCCAAGAAGGTACGGAATCCACTTAAAACTGTAGATGCAACATGCTACTCAATCTGATGGAAATATTAAGTTTTTGTTTTCTATTTGATTATCACCTCACGATAGTTCGGAACCCACCTAAAATCGTTTGTGCTTCATGTCACTGATGCACTCAATCTAATTGAAATGTTGTTTCCGTTTCCTATTTGATTATCACCTCTCATTGGTGCTCACCCCGGTCGGGTCCTTAACAACAATGCAGTTGTTTGGAAAGCAACACAATAATATTGTTGTAGTCTTTTTTGTATCCGACATGAACAAAACTCAATTCACCTCAATAAAGCCCTGTCGAGTCCTTGATAAACAAGAATGCAGTAGATAAGTGACAAATTAGCCTTATGATAAACGCTTCTGTAATGTTTTTTTAAGTCATCATTCGACAGAGACGTTTGTAAAGCAACACAATAATTGATGCAGCTTTTTTGTATCTGAGAACAAAACCTTATTTACCTCAATAACGCCCTGTCGAGTCCTCAACGAACGAAAATGCAGTTGATCGGTGACAAATTAACCTTCAAATAATCGTTTTCATAATGCTACAGGCCTTTATTTATAATGACAGAGTTGAAAGTATCAATTAATTATCAAATGCACCCTGGAAATGACGTCAAGTAACAAGTAAAACTTGATGGATGAGCATTGAATAATCAATTGAATGATTAAATATATCTTACAGTATCTGGAATGACTAAGTTAGTGTAAAACATACTCACCGTTTCCTTTCATTATGAAAGATACTTTAATGAAGTCTTGCTATAATTCTCTGATGCTTTTCAATTATTTTCATTCTTCATTTGTAACTTAACCTCACTTTACGAAGCTCTCTGCTCTTATCATTCTGACATAATGAGTAACTCAAAACTGAAAGCTTGTGAATCAGCTGATAAACAGCGCTACAGTGCTGCTCTCTGTGGCTAATGATGGCAATCATGAGGTAGTATCTTACAGGCGGGCATGTTAAATCTTGAGTAGATTTTTGTAATCCGCTTTGAATTCTACAATTATTTATCAAAAGTATTCCTTGTTCATTGATGTAATAGATGAATTGAACTGTGATAAACTTCTGTGAAAAAAGAATAGTGGTCAGTTATAGTGAACTGTGAACATTCTCGTCTGAAACTTGAATTATTCAACTACTGGCATCTAGATTTAATGGCAAATTCTACATTCTGAGGTGAATTTTTAGATTTGTACTCTGTTTTTAATGCTTTTACAACCGTAAGAATTGTTTGTTAAAATTCTATACTGATTTTACGTACATTGTGAAAACATGATATTATGTACTGGTAATTAGCTAGCTATAAGTGTCACTCACTATAATTAATGATTTGCCTTCCTATCTTGATTCTGCGGAATGTGTCTTGTATGCCGATGATATTAGTGTTATGGTGAACAGTAAAAATCAGCAAAGAATGAAATTGGAATGTGAGGTTGCTCTTAGGAGACTTCATGAATGGCTTCGAGCAAATATGTTGGCTCTAAACTGTTCAAAGACAAAAGAGATAAGCTTTAGGTCAGCAGAGGAAGCACAATTGGAAATACAAAGCCACAAAATCGAATGCGTAGACGAAATCAAGATACTAGGTGTAGTTATTGACAGTAGATTATCATGGAAGCCTCACATTGAGTATTTAAAAAGGAAACTAAACTCAGCAGTCTTTGTACTCAGAGGTGTAAGATCTTTGCTGAATAACGATAATTTAAAAAATGTTTACTTCGCATTGTTTCATTCCCTTATAGCATATGGAGTAGCGTTCTGGGGGAAATTCCACTGACTCTATTCAAATATTTAGATTACAAAAGTGGGCTATTAGGGTAATGGTAGGTGAGACAATAAGAACAAGCTGTCGTCCATATTTCCAACGGCTTGGGATTCTTCCTCTTCCCAGTCTCTTTATTTTAGAATGTATTTGTCTAATTAAGAAAAACGAAAATAATATAATAAGAGGTTCAGTGATTCATTTGTATGGAACAAGGAGACGACATCATCTTAGAGATGTTTATCATAGAACTACTCTATATGCTAAGGGAGTTAAGAGTTTGGGAATTAATCTCTATAATATCTTGCCCGAACGTCTCAAAAGTTTGAAACTTAATAAATTTAGAATTGAATTGAAAAGAGAACTACAAAAATGTTGTTTTTATTCTATAAGTGAGTTTACTGATCATTTCACCACGAATCAAACAATTAATATTAATTCCTCCAACTCTATTACACAGTAGAGTATTTTTAAAAAAAAAGATATGACAAATCCGTATACCCCTTTCACAGGAGGTCACTGGATGATATATAAAAAAAAAATAAGACCACGGCCACACGGTTTTTTCACGCAGTAGCTTCTTTTCCCGCTGCTTGAAGTCCCGCTATGTGTATGGCTACACGTGCGTTTTTTCACGCGTTATCTTCCTCAGCAGAATCTAAAACACAGCACTTGTACCTTATTGTATATAATGATTGGGTTGTATTCAGTAAGAATAGTAATTTACCTTTTGACGTGAGGCCACGATTTGTAGAGATCATAGACGAGGTTGACTAATAAAACAGTCAATCCGGTCTCTTTGGCTAGCATAGCCAATCCAGCTAAAATGCAGCTTGCAGTCACATTGTATTTTCCTATCTCCTCACTGTAACATAAATATAGGAATCCTTGTAAGTGGTTGAAGTGAGCCTGATTTGACTTAATTTGCATGAGAGGCCTTTGAATACATGCTACTTTTATTCCATTTCAAAAATTGAGTTACCATACACAGTGTCCAATTTCCAATTATTTCCAATTTCTCGACCAATGCCCAGGCATTCCATGATAGATCATGTCATAAACACATAATTCACTAAATAGTCATACTTTGACTAATTGTCGACAATTACAAAGAAAAAAATTAAGTCACTTGATTGGCAAGAGTCGGCGGTGTTGAGTACAGGCTACTCAAGTTGTCATTTAGAAACTCGTACACACCGTAGTAACTCCTTTCAATCAGCCACCGTGCCATCACATTCTTGAAACTGTTGAACTGAGCAGTCTGAAGAGAAGGGTGTCGCACCCAGGGGAGCTTGCTTAAGCCCCCCAATAACCCGTGTTTTTTAAAAATTGTTGATCATTTCCAAGCAAATTGACTGTAGGGAGTATGTGTTTCACGCTGATTAGTGTTGTGCATTTCTTGTTTTCTCACTTTTCAAGTAGAATAATGTTCAAAACTAGGGGCTTAATAACATGGGGGGCTCTGGGGCTTAAGTCTTACACTCAGGTTCTGAAATCCTTTTCAAAATTTTGATAATTTTCAAGCGAATTGACCATGTAATGTGGACTCCAGACCGTACATTTCACACTTGTTTAAAAAGGATAGCGTTTAAAACAATATCGTTACATTTAGACGTATATTTCGAAGAATTCAATTTTTCTAGGCGGCTGGGTTCAGATAATAAAAATACAGTAATTCGTTTCACTCATATTGATCTAACAATCATTTAATGTCATACAGGATCTAGCCTCTAGATCTAGAACCTCCTGGACCTGTAATACAATTGACGTTACAGTAATAATGTAATGTTTTTTTTCGGAGGATGAAGCCCACATAGGTCTGAGATCTGTGCGTGAGTAATGAGTTCTATGATGGTGATTGATAAGGTCCTACAGTTTTAGGTGAGGTCCGTATCACCGGGAAGTGATTTTATAGCAGTGAACAGAGTCTTTTTTGGTAGCCGATCCAATTCTGAATAACTACAGGACATCTGACGTGACTTAACGACTGTTTTTAGGCAGCCGGGACCGACAGCTTAACGTGTCCTCCGAAACACGGGAGTGGCCCGAGGTAAAATCTCTCGGTCAGAACTGGGATCGAACCCGGGATTATTGGACCAGCACTTAACCCACTCAGCTACTGGCCGTAGAAGTCTGTTATACTGTCATATTGCATGACACTCTTGTAGTGTTAATTATCAATATCATGAACACACTTGAAAAAGTGAGGCATCTCTATCAAATATTTCAACCTTGAAAATTTTTGCATCAATCAAAAAAAAAAGGACAACGCTTTTTGTCTTGATTTTACTTGTATTTATTCTCTTTTTAATTCATTTTAATAGCCTTCAATTTTCAAGTGATTTTTACAAGATAACCTTTTAAACACAAGGTATTTTTTTGTCACTTCGCTCGTGTTTTAACCGTTTAACTTGGACACCCGGCGGGATAAATAATTCAATTGATTAATAAATTGATTGATTACCGTATGTTGTTATTTGAATCAATTCATGAAGCTTATTAAATTACATCGGAGCTGACAATCTACATTGCCTAGACTGACGGACGGACAATAGCACATTTTCAATAAGGCCCTGTCGGTTACTTATTAAATTTATTCATTGATTGAATATATAATTAAATTTATTTGTTGATTAAATATATAATTTTAATTTATTTATTGATTAATATATAATTTAAATTTATTTATTGATTAATATATAATTTAAACCAATGTCTCTCTATAAAGTTTCAAAAGTCTATAATGTTTCTTTCGAAAGAAGACAACCTGGTATGACGGACAATATGATTTCGATGAGGCCCTGTTGGTTCCTCAATCAATTGATTGATTATATTATTCAAATCAATACCTCCCGCTTATTTAATTAGTTTATGACCTAGGTTCAGTTGATGATGAATTGGTGCCCGGTCAGCTTTGAGTACAATGTATTGGAGATGAAACCAGCTCAGTGATAGCTGCAATCCAGTTTCGAGACTGGGACGCGGCAAACAGAAGAGATGGCCGACGCAAAGTTTGAGCATTTTATGCCTTAAGTCGAGTTAATACGAAAACTTTCGGTAGCCTTAAGTAGTTTGTGCGCCAACTTTGTATTTCAAACATGCCTTTTAGCCTTCCGCTATCATAGTCGAGTGGAATTGGTTGCTTGTAGGGGAAGAGGTGGGAAGAGGGGGTACGAAATTTGGTAATAGAGTCCAAAGGAGTTGCTTGTATCACAGTCTAGGAAGCAATTCAGGAGGAAGAGAAGGAGGAGGTTCTGGATGATAGGGAGGAGGAAGAGGGGAAGAAGAAGAAAAGAGGAGGAGGTGGCGGAGAAGTAAAAGGAGGACTGTAGAATGAAATATTAGGTAAAACTAGAGGTGGGAGAGATTTTTGAGAGAGTGGGGAGCTTGATATTGAGGAGTTTTCTCTAAATAATATATAGTTTTTCTATATTATATATTATTGTTACGGGTTCTATGTCTAAAATAACGCCGGCAACACTTAAATTTATCACTTGCACAACACAAATAATCTACAACTCACACTGTTCAGTAATTTCTTCAGAAAAATAAGCAATTAAAAACAGATAACACGATATTGTTCAACTGATAAAGAGTTTTCAATAAACTGTACAAAAATCAATCACTAAATGTCAAAAGGCCGATCTAATATTAAATAATAACTGTACAATAAACTGTCCAATAATATTCGAAAAGAATCGTCGAGGAAGAACAATTAACTCACAAAGCACAAGTCCGTAATACAGTAATAGGTAAAAGAATTATCACTATAGAACTGTCAAGAGAACTATCAACGAAAGTTCATTGCATGGTTTGTAATAGCACCAACGGGATTTCACTGTCTGTATTAACGGGAACTGTCACTACTGCCACTTATCATGACGAGTTTCAAAGACAACTGAACTAGTTTCTACAAATGCGTTCGCCTTAAATAGGTTTTTCAACAATCGAGATATCTCTACATTTTTCTATCATCTTCTAAATAAATAAATAAGGAAACTCGCACTTTCCACAATATTCGATAAGATTCCATTAATCTCTAATCAAACAACTAGAACATTCTACAAAGTAAAAATTAAACACCATAAAAGTGTCAAAAGCAGAGTAATTAATTGCTTAGAAGTAAACATTTACAGAGCAGATAACACCGAGAACCACTTCTTTCTCTCAATTCTCACTACAATTTTGAATGCATGTGCCGTCTATTTGCCGTCCTTTCATTGGAAACAATATAATGAATAATAGCACTTGGATTTGTCACAACCATATTTATTGAAACCCATGAGATACTAGTTTCGGTTGTTACACCATAATCAATCTCAAACTGTTTGACATTGATAATGGTGTGATGGTGAAACTAGTACCTTACGGTTTTCAATAAATGTGGTTATGACAACTTCAAGGCTTGTTGTTCATTATGAATATCTTCCACAATATCACCTTCACTACTACAGAGAAAGGAAATAATATACATGCATATGCTTTATTAGTCAGAATATAATTTATGATTCTTATTGTTCATTCAGTAGTCCTAAGACCACTTCGACCGGGAGACATAATAATGTGTCCGGTCAGTAAAGGTGAGCTTCAAATAGATATCTTAAAATCCGCTCATATACCAAAGTAAATAACTTTCTTTGTAGTGGCGAGGGTGATAATTATTGTGGAAGACATCCATAATGAATAATTAAACTTGAATTTGTCACAACCACATTTATTGAAAACTGTGAGATACTAGTTTCGGTTGTTACACCATTATCAATCTCAAGCAAACTAAAACTGAAGTACAGAGTGTCTTAATATATTCTAAACACAGAATGATACTATTGGCTGGGGGCGAAAGTGCCTGTCATAGGCTGACCTTCATTGAAGGTCTGTGATTGGCTGAAGACTCTAACAAGTCACGCCCACTGGTGGTGGGAACAACAAGGATTAATCAGGAACCAAAAAGTAAAAAATAAAAACAATACACAAGTAGGCTAGAATTAAATAGTAAAAAATTAATATAAAATAAAAATGAAGCTAAATGAAATGCAGTCAAGGTCAACCGAGAAAAACAAGAACGTACCGTTATTAAATAGTAGGCCAGAATTATGATGAAACTGTGTTAATAGTATTGAATTTGTTTCAAATCAATATAATAACTGACAATGTATTTCTATTCAAATTATGGTTTTAACTCACTTATACTGGAGGTGGCAGGCTGACGAAGCTTCTCTTTAGAAGCGGTATGCATCCTCCCAGTATAAGTGAGTAAATCATAATTCAAATAGAAATAAATTTAGTTTCAGTTTTAAAAATGGATTCTTCAAATTTTATCAGTGAAATTCTTCAGTGTCATATCGGAAATAATAATCTATTGATGATGGTGATATTGTCACTACCACTTTCACCCGAGATACTATAGTTTCGGATGTCACGTGATATTTTTAAATCTCAATCAAACTACATAAGAGTGCCATTGTATCGCTGTCGCATTGCATGTCCATTATTTAATAACTTTTTATTTGTTATCTCCTAAACGTCTAAAAAACATCATTTTTTCACATTGAAGAATTTCCGTTTCCGAAAAAATATTGACTTTTCCACTCTACCATAGTGTCTTGGAGTTTTATTGCATGGGAAGTTTTATTCTATTAGCTTTGTCGATGACCGAGTCAAATAGCCATGCTTTTAAACAACTCTTTACTTTTTCTGCTGTAAATTTTTTCCTCTTAAAATTATCGTATCAATGCCGTACACCGTGCTCTGCCGATGTCCAAGTCAAATGGTTACGTTTCGCACTTGCTTTAAAACAACTTTTTACTTTTTCTGTTGTAATTTGCTTCCTCTGAAAATTATCGTATGAATGCCGTACACCATACTCTGCGATGTCCAAATGATCACGCTTTGCCCATGCTTTCAAACAACTCTACTTTTTCTGATGTAATTTCTTTCCTTATGCTACCAGTACACTATGGCCCACACATTCGCCTGAATGTTTTGCCAAATGTTCCGTCAAAGTTCGTGAATGATTAGCGACAACGAATGTTGTCGAATGCACCCAAGTACACATTGGCCCAAGTAGGCCCAACTATTCGTAAAACATATTTGCACTCATTCGCGATTCAGTGATCGACCACAATGGATGTTGATGTTGAAGTTGCCGCAGCATTTTCGCTGTACAGTTATGCTTATTTTAAGTATATTTATACTTACCACAAGAAGAAAATCACAAAGCCTTGAAACCGAAGAAGGTGGTGGGTGAAGCAGTGACGTAGCCAAGATTTTGAAATGGGGGGGGGGGGGGTCTGGGGGTACTTCCCTGGAAATTTTTTGAAAAATAGAGGCCCTAGATCAGTCTTTTTTAGCTCTCCTGGCATTGAAAATAACACCAACATCAGTGCTTTGTCTTATTTTACGTTTAATTTAATGAAAATTATATAAAATTTAGGACCGGAAGGGGGGGTCCGACCCCCAGGATCCCCCCCTGGCTACGTCACTGGGTGGAGGAAATTCACCGAAAAAGAACAAGGTAGGCTAAATTAAATTAATTTGTAATTGATCCAAACCATTGTGCACAGGCTGTGCACTAGTATAGGGGTTTGATCATAATTTTTTTGAAGTTTCCTGGTTTGGCAACTATTAAGCTATTGAAATTCTATCTATTGCCATGAGAAAAATCTTCTTTCATGAATTATTTTGTGAAATATGGGCTATCAAAGTTGAAAATTTCGGGGTTTTTGGGGCGACAACTCTTTCCTACGAGTTGATATAAATTATTGATTATTTTTTCAAAGTCAAAACTTACATCAGGGACTAAAATGACATATTTCTTACTTCAATCAAAAGTTCAGTTCCTTTGAAAGAATGTTTCTAAAAACCCAAACATTTTTTAAGTTAAAAAAACTATTATGAAAAAAACAACTTTAGATTGAATTAAGAAATATGTTATTTTAATCCCTGATGTCTATTTAAACTTAGGAACGTTTTGTCGCCCCGAAAATTTAAACTCAGAAAGTTCATATTTCATAAAATAATTCATGGAAAAAAAATTCTCACGGTAATAGATAGCATTATCGACATCATAGCTTATTAGTTGCCAAACCAAGAAACTTCGAGAAAAAAATTACGACCAAAACCCACAACCTTAACACGTGTTTTCATACAATATAATAATAATAATATCGTGTGACCTGGCTGGCTCAGGTCTGGTGTCAGAGTTATCAGGTCGCACCTGAATAAGTTCAGGGCCTCTGACGTGACTTAACGACTGTTTTTTAGGCAGCCGGGACCGACAGCTTAACGTGTCCTCCGAAACACGGGAGAGTCCCGAGGTAAAAACTTTCGGTCAGAATTGGGATCGAACCCAGGACCTTTGGGCTAGCAAGCCAGCACTTAACCCACTTGGCTACGGCCACTCCTTTCATACAATAATTTATTGTACATTCAAATTAAATGTGTTCTTTCCTAGTGATGATATATGTACGTTATATTATATAAATGTACGTTCTATTATTAGTCAGTCCCAATTAAAAATAGAAAATAGTAGGTTGATAGGTTATGTTAACCGGTTGTTTGCCACGCAGAGCAGTGAATGCGAATGGGGACCTGTTGGCGAATGAAGGCCAGTGTGTACTGGGGATAGTTTGTGCTTGGTCGTGTTCGGAGTCCGGCTGATTCCGTCTAGGTCCGCCTCCTTTGATCCGTGCTAGTTACCGACTTTAGCCGGAACATTGGCCAATACGGATCATGGCGGATCGGACTACCACGGACGGACCTACACGAAGTGACCCAGTACACTATCGTGTCCGCCTTGATCCGTCTATGTTCGGCCATAGTGTACTGGTAGCATTACAATTGAAATTATTGTATCAATGTGCTTGGACCGGTGTTTTTCCGGATATAAATGTCCAATATTGTAAAAATCTGTAAATCTCTCAACACACCTTGATTTCCATGGCTTTGTTGCGTTTGTCTAGGGCCGAGATGAGATACGCGCGATGGTCCATGTTTAGCACTTGAAATAAAATTTAAAAAAGGTTCGTACATTTTTTATAGTAAAAGTTGACGACCGTACCTGCTGTAAACTAATGGCTATGTAACTGAAATTGCATTGACGTGTCATACACCGCTCAACATAATGCTGTTTCATGTGACAAAATAATAATAATAATAATAATGAACACCAAACAGTTCAGGGCTATGGAGCCCGTTCGATTTTTTGTAGAAGAATAAATTTCACTTGAAAAAATTCGTAAAAGAAAATCCTCGCAAGAAAAGGTGTCTAGGAAATGCAGCAGAATCTAAAATTGTGTAGGAATAGCAAATATTCAGAGATAAAGTATAAGAAAATGGCTGCACTGTCTCAGGAGTGCGATTTTGGCAGCTCCTGCTATGCATCTATCTTTCAGTCTATCAACAAGGGACGTTTGCAAGTGAGTGCTAAATAATTCCACACAAGTTCTGCAGCCGCCTCACTTCCTCAACAGCCTTTCGTTACTCACTCTACACTCATCTGAATCTCACATCCTATCACTGTTCGCTGAAATATTTCAACTCTCATTCAATTCCAGTTCGTCTTTCAGATCACATATATATATCTCTTATTCCAACTGTCTCACCCTCATTCACACCTTCACTCTCCCTCCAACACTCTCTCTCTCTCTTTGTTCTTTTGCCCCAACTCTTTTTTACAATGAGAGAGATTGTTCTTTTGCCCCAACTCCGCCCTTTTGTGTAAATGCATCACCTGGATATTCCATTTCATTTGGTATGCTAACATCTTATTAATGTCAGTAAACAAACATACAAAACAGTGTAATAGTAAGTGTAAACATATTGGTTTTGCAGTCATCTATTTTTCCATGAATCTAGGTGATGTCATGCATTGTAAGGTTTTCATATCAATTGCACTTTTACTCAAATTAAATAGAGTCTAAATAGAGACATTCTAAAATAGAATGTCTCTCGTTTACAAATAAGCGTGTGTCCCTTACACGGGTCTCCTGTAGACTGAATTTTGTGGGAGAGACCAGCCAGCACCCTAAGTAGTACTCTGCTCTCCCCACCATAGTCCCTCACAAGCACCACAAAATATGGAACATAATCCAACAGTTTTATTTGTAAATTGTTGTAGAAGTTTGTTGATTGTCATGGAAAAGGCCTCACTTTATTTTTATCCCTGTGATGAAATATATGAGTACAGTATAGGGCGTTTATTGGTGGGGGATCCTTACAACTAATTCCACCTCAGTGTTGTTATAAGTAACAAGGTGCACCAAAGTTGTAGGTGAGTTACAAAAACTGCTAGGTAAGTGATAATGAGGTACAATAAAGATCTGCTGTCAGATACTAGATCAATCTGTGGGGAGTGATAGCCGAGTGCCGTAGCAGGTATCTCTTCAATCAGAGATAAGCGACGAAACTCCTGGTCATCTTTGTAACGGTAACCGATTGGATTGGCCAGCAAAAAGACTGTTCTCTGCTGTAAAATCACTTCCCGGTAGTTCGGAACCCACCTAAAACTGTAGGTCCAACTCATCAATCACCATCATCCAATTCATTACCCACGCACAGGTATCAGACCTATGTGGGCTTCATCCTCCGAAAAAAAATCTACCTTTGCAAACAATGACCATAGTCGGAACTACTCAGACTTCATAATTTCATACAATTATTGTTTCTAGTATTCAAATTTATCTCAAGTTTATAAAAATTTTATTCCAAATTCACATTTTGTGCTATCATAATTATTTATTGGGTTTATTGGAGGAGTTATTGGCTGTAATAATTCAAGCATGTGCCCTCTTTGTATAAAAATTTCTTCCTATTTTTTCAATCTGCATATTTTCTCGTATCATTATTATTTATTGGGTTTATTGGAGGGAGTATTGGTTGTGATATTCTAAGCTAGTGCCCTCAAAATTTCTATCTATTTTTATCAATCCTTCTCCAACTTCTATCAATTTCTCTCCCTCACCGCTCACCCTATCTCTTTTTTCTTTCTCTCTCGCTCTCTCCCTCTTTCTATCTCTCTCTCTCTTTCTCTCTCTCTCTCTCTCTCTCTCTCTATCTCTATCTCTCTCACACCGATGTACACAATTCATTCCCGACTCGCGCTCACTGGCTAATCAATGATTCACCTTCCATATGCTTCCCACATTCACTGGCTCCTCTCTCAATGGACTCACTCTGGCTCCTCTTCTCTTCCAAGTGGTGAATGGAGTGAACACTCTTCTCTAATTCATTATTCATCGGGGTGAACAGTGAATCTGGCAATGACCCTCGCAAATGAGCCACATTTGCCAGGCATACATAAGTCACATTGTAGCTCCATCACAATACAACAACCAAAAAACGCTTAAAGCAAAATTTATCCAATTATTTCGAAGTTGATGTCAGTGATTGGTGATTGATTGATTTGGGTGGCCAGCACTTCAGACACTGCCATTAATATTTAAAAATGAATGAACCTGATTTCAAATAGTAGATTTTTGAAAATTTGACAAAAATGTAGGCTAAATTTGTTACATTTCACAGCAAATTGTAAATGCTGTATTTATGGGAAGTGATAGCCGCGAGCCGTATATATTGGTATATCTCTATATATAAAAACTAGCTATTGCGCCCGTCCTTCGTACGGATTATGTTTAGAAATAAGACTAAATATTTTTCGGCTTTTTTGATAGCAACGATCATGAAGTTGTTAGCAGCTTAGGCCCCTTTCAGACGATACAGTTTTTTTGCGGTACGGTTTTTTTACTGTACGGCGTCAACTGTACTGTGATGTTCACACGGTCCGGCTTTGCTGCTTATTGCTGTGCTCTCCTCCTTCTTCCATTGCGCTTCCTTCTTCTTCTTCAGTGGCCCTACAACCCAGGACGGGTCTTGTCCTGCACTAGTAATTGTCGCCAACGGTCCCTATCCAGCGATCGTTTAAATGTCTGTTCCTTTACTAAATTCCTTGAGGGCCGTCCGTTCCTATCATTTTGTGCTTCCATAACAAATGTTTTTTTTATGGAGTGGGGGAGTTAGCCCCACATCCAACCCCCAACCTGGAGGACCAGGGAATTTTTTCAGGTTTCCTTCCTTAGCCTTTAACAAACCAATGCTGAACTACAAGGCAGCAGTCAATTTTCTATTGGGGTTTTCTTCCCCTAGCCATTGGATTTCCATTGACCTCCATCTGCAAGGCAGCAGTTTCTATGCTGGTTTTGGTCCACCCCGGGTATTTCATTTCCCCGGTACCACCTATATCTAGGAGGCATCCCCCAATCCGCCACCTGGGGAGGCGCCCGATAGGAGACCAGCAACTCCCACCATTGCGCTTCCAGTTCAGTTTCATTTATTCCAGTCCAGGATTTTTTTTATTTGTGTAAGATTTTTTTAAATAAGTTTCTTACTGAAGGTTTCTCTTAAATTTTGATCAAAGTATGCAAATTCTGGTTTCAATATTCTACACATTTTTCTCTCATTATTTTTATATTAATCTTAAGTCTTGTCCCACAAGGCGGGTCTCTCATATATTAGAGAAATTAAATTTTCACAATTAATATCTTCCACTTCTGGACACTGGAATTCACTAATAAGAAGATCAATGCTGAAGAATATCAATGAAGAAGATCAATGCTGACGATCTGAAGACTGCTTCCAGCGTAATAAGCGTATCGTTTGAACATATCCATTACCGGTACAATACATGTGCCACCGGATACGGATAGTTATTTTGCGGTACAGCTGATTTTAGTGATACAGTTTTCGAAGACAAAACCGAATGTAGAAATCGGCTAGAACAGCTTTTTTACTGGATCCAGTCGAAACAGTATTGTGTGAACATACAATATGAAATGTACATGCAAACGAAAGCACTGCAAAATAACTGATACAGCAAATTTACTGTACCACACAAAAACTGTATCCTGTGAACGGGCCCTTAGTAAACAACTTAGAACATCAGCAATTCAGTGACAGGTATCTGAGAGAATATTTTTTGAGAACAGCTGATTAATATATCATGATAAATCACGTGATTTGTTCTTATGTGGTAATAATAGTGCTACCTGGCGAATTCCCAAGAGCCTAGCACAAACCGCACCTTTCTAAAATGTTATTTTTTGTTTTGATAAATTTAAATTAGAAAATTTTGTTTTTTTTTTCAACAAAGAAATATTTGATAAAACATAAGATGAGCTTTGATTCACCAGACATATGTTTCCTAAAAGACTGCAATGCTCCGACTACACAAGTATGCAGACAGCGTAAATAACGCCTCGAACGGCCCACCATTTATATTTGAGAACAGCTGATTGATATATCATGATAAATTACGTGATTTGTTCTTATTCTTATGTGGTAATAAAACTTGGAAGAAATGTATCCAAAATCGCACAATAATTGGTTTTTAAACGTTTATTATTCTGTTAAAAAAAGTTAATTTAGTTTTTTATAGCTAAAGACATTGTCAAAAAGGTTTTCAATACTGATAAATAACTTAAATCCCGATCGATGCTCTCGTTTTTCAGGAGAAGGCCGCGTAAAATGTATCCAAAATCGCAAAACACTTGATTTTTAAACGTTTATTACTCTGTTAAAAAAAAAGTTAATTTAGTTTTTTATAGCTAAAGACATTGTCAATAAACTGTTCAATACTGTTCAATAACTAAAATCCCGATCGATGCTCTCGTTTTTGAGGAGAAGGCCGCGTAAAATGCCTTTGGGGCCGTGACAGACAGACAGACAGACAGACAGAAAGTGAGATTAGACTATTTTCGGCTTATTTGATGTATAAAACGTAAAAATAACCAAAAAATATACAATTCTGATAAATGTACAGACAAAACTCTAATTTTATTTATATAGATGAATGTCTGTCTGTATGTATGTATGTATGTATGTGTGTTCCCTATAGACTCCAAAACTACTTGACAGATCGGCATGAAACTTTGGGAATATGTTGTGTGAATATTGGGGATGGTTTCTGACCATAAATTTCAATAGGGGAGCTAACAATTATTATTAATTAAACCATTTTATTGACCTAACCTACTGAACTTGCCAGCCAAACAGCTTAAAGGAACAGCTGATATAAGTCAACAGTTTTTAATCATATGGCAGGCCCCTTAGTGGCGTTATTTACGCTGTCTTTGAACAGCAAAAGACTTTGCACTTTGCATGTAGGCTACCGTGCAGTTGGAGCCTTGCAATATGTAGGAAACATACGACTGGGTATGATAAAATGTAATTATGCCAGGTTGATGACATCTGTTAACCAATGCAGCTAGAAATTTGAAATGCAGCCTCAGCGGGAGGTGGCGAATAATAAAATAAAAAACCTAGCTTCTACCCTTATAGTCATAGGAGGTTTAAATTTGAAATGTTTCTTCATTCAGAGGTGGTGATTAAGAAAACAACGAAGCCTCTATGATCAGCTGGAAGAGCCCTAGGACTAACTTCTTTCCTCATTTTAAATGTAACCTCAGCGGGAGGTGGCGAATAATAAAATCAAGGAGAATTTTTATGAGAATGCAGCAACGCGCGTTGGGCCAGCTAGTATTATCTATTATAGTATATATTAAGCTACTTTGCACTTTAGTTTTAGTTTGATTGAGATTGATAATGGTGTAACAACCGAAACTAGTCTCGCACTGCTTTCAATGAATGTGGTTGTGACAACTTCAAGTCTTATTATTCATTATGGATATCTTCCACAATATCACCTTCGAAAGATAAGTCGGAATTCAAGGAAGGATAAAAAACTTAATCAATATGACAACTAGGGAAGTGATAGCCGCGAGCCGTAGCAGGTATCTGTTCAATCAGATAGAGATAAGCTGCGTTCTCGTAGGTCCTGTTTGTAACGATGACCGATTAGATTGGCCAGTAAAAGAGACACTGTTCTCTGCTGTAAAATCACTTCCCGGTAGTTCGGAACCCAACTAAAACTGTAGGTCCATTTCACGAATCACTATCATCCAACTCATTACCCACGCACAGGTCTCAGACCTATGTGGGCTTCATCCTCAGAAAAAAAAATTAAAGTTGCATACTCATGATTTTTTGCATTAACTGCTAGTAGAAGTGCTGTGTTTATTACAGTATTATTTTTATCTATTGTGATAAAATTACAATGAATGTGAAGGCGCAACATACTCCAGTCCAAAACTGCTCTCTTCACAAATTTCGAATGTGTTAAAAAACATGCGGTTAATTTTAACGCTGAAAATTTAGATCTACCAAATTACTCTACTAAAAAAAAAAAAATCATTCCGTTTAAGTAGAATAAATGCTTCTGGATATTTATAAATATCTCTGGGATATCCGGAATCCGGAATGATTCGAGTGCTGAGAGAAATAAAAATAAATACATAAAAGGAATGAAAGTTGATAAAGACATAAAATATATCAAAAATGATATTAAAAGAAATGAAATAAAACAAAGAAAATATAATTTATTTGTTAATTAAAAAATGAAATAGAATTGATAATATAAGACGATTATTCCATCTCTATTCTATCTTCATTCTATCTTCAAATTTAGTATATTTGTGTATAAATTTGTTTTGAATATAAATTCTGATTTATTGTAAAAAATTTGAGAAGGAATAAAGATTATTTGTATTTGTAATAAAATATGCTGCACGATATAGTTTTTACTTGGCTATTTATATTGTACTACAAAGATGAATAGATACTGTATCCTATTCAACAGAATAATGCATATAAAATAAATAAATAAATAAATAAACGATTTTATTTCTCAATAAACAACGGTACAACAATCTTCAACATACACAAGTACATAAGAAATACATTGTGATATTCATTGAGAAAGTAGGCACTCCCGAGAATAGCCTATTTGGGAGTTCCCATCAAAATATTAAATATCTGATATTTTTAGTGATAACAATAATATACTTAATGAACACAATATACAAGCAACAGAACTCAGAAGTCGAAATAAAAAATAATCTAATACAAATTGAAATGGAAATAATTAACTTAAATAATAAAATGTAATTATTAAATAGAAACTTATAAATACAAAAAAAATGAAAATACTTTAATGAGAATAATGATAATAATATGAATGAAGAAGATTATTAATATTATTCTATTTTGAATTTTCCACATCTTCTATTTTTTTTGAATGACATGGTACGGTCGGCTATCAGTCCTGGGACCGCGCCGACACACATGTAAAACTTTGACAATTGAAAAAAAGAGGAAGTACAAAAAATATATAAAAAGTGGAAAACACATTATAAAAATTTTTTAAATGTAACAAAATCGAGAGAGATTCTGTAGAATGGTTGAAATAACTTAGTTGAAAAATACTTGAAGATAAATATTAATATATGTATTCATTTGTATTCATATGTAACCATATAGATAATCTATGCAAGAAGCTGAGGAGAACAATCCATAAGTTCAAAATGTTGAGGACATTAATTGATGAGAAGTGCATAAAGATGGTCTACTATTCCTTGGTACAGTCACTTCTGACCTATGGGATTGTGGGATGGGGTGGAACAAGCTATGTGCATCTTGACCCACTTTTATTGGTTCAAAAATTGATCATAAAAGTCATCTACAAAAAGCCACCGCGCTCTCCGTCAGACCAGCTTTTCAATGAATTCGGTGTGCTGGATGCAAGACAACTTTACTCCCAGGAAATAATTTGCAGACTTCACAAAAATACAGAAAACTTCCAACATAGGAACCATAGCCACGACACAAGGAATAGAAACCTTCTTCTAACTAGCGTTGCTAGGAAAGCACTATATCAGAGACACTTCAACCACCTAGCACAACAATTTCACAATCTGCTTCCCGTAAATATCAAGGACATAACAAACCCATAAAAATTCAAATCACTGGTTCAAAAATGGATAATAAATACAGGAAGACATCGCATAGAGAACATTATTTCAAATATGTGAGCTCACTCACCCAAGATATTTGCACTCTCACCCAAATTTTGCTCACACCTACTCTAGTACATGGGTTACCATAGTTGAGTAGGTTAATTTCCATATACTTCTTACTCTTTCTAGATATCTGTGTAGTTTTTTTTTTTTGTTTTGTTTTGTAGTTAATATTTTATACGCATGTAATTCTTGTTTATTTTGAGTTTTTGAAGGAAGGAAATAAAAATTTATTTATTCATTTATATCTAGTTTCTAAGTAGTCTAAGCTTTCGAATTTGAGTTTCCAAATAATTCCATGATTTTCTATTATGTTGAAGTGCACACAATCAAACCAATCGGATACCAAAAGGTGATCCCACTTAAAACAGCTATCAACAATTCAGCAGCCTTTTACCATTTTTGCGCCCAACCTATTCGAGTTGCACCTCTCAAAGTCCTCTCTATTGTAGGCCGACAAGCTCTGATGGGATGTTCGGAACCAGCGTTGGCACACACTAAAAACCCTTCAATTGTTGATACTCGAGCCCGCAATCCCAGTAAAGCTGATTCTGTATAGCGCGGACTGCCCTGAGTGGGAGGCTCTAGTCCAAAACCGTATATATAGACACCTAATATACAGGTATACTTGTGTTGGGGGATATAGAGGGTGACTCATCAAGTGCGTTTGTAGCGGCTTGTAGCTTTTGTGGCTTTTCCCCTGCAATTCTAGCTGTGGGTTTGCAGTTTATATTATATAAATAGGAATCGACAAGCTCTCCACCTGTTTCCAACAAAATGCTACAAGCTTTGGGAGCTCAGGGCTTCATACTTTATTCAAAACTGTGAAATGTTCAGCCACAAGTGCTCTCTGTGTGTGTGTGTGCGTGTGATGATGATTGCTGCAGTTCATTTTGAATTCAACCGTGCTGAGTGCCTTTTTGTGCCCCATTTTGTAATTGCTGGACGGTGCAAATATGTTTGAAAGGTCGTGCCGCCACTGGTGTATATATTCGCTATTTCGAGCATCACTTGATTGGAAATTATTGGGCATTTGTGGCAATATTCTAAACCATCACTGAACTGTTATTCAGTTTGGAGCTGTCATTGCCAACAGAAGTGGACATACAGTATTGATGCCACAGTTTAGCACCTGTGTTCTGATTATTTTTTAGATATTTTAGAATTGCACTGAATGGTTTATGAATATTATCTGTGATGTTTTCCATGACGAAATACTTGAACAATCTAATATCAAATCTGACACTGTATTTCTATTTAATATATTATTTTCTCTCATACTGGAGATACTGGAGGGATGCATTTCACTTTTAAAGAGAAGCCTCATCAGGCTGATGAAGCTTCTCTTTAGAAGTGAAATGCATCCCTCCAGTATCTCCAGTATAAGTGAAAATCATATATTAAATAGAGATACAGTGTCAGTTTTGATATTAGAATGGAGATTATCACTTGGTGAGTCACAATAGTAGCTTATTCAAACAAAAACCTAGTTATATTGGTAGGAAACTACAACAAGCTACCGCAGTTTTTAAAGAGTCTTGAAACTATAGAAATATTTAAAAAGCAATTGAAGAAATATTGAAGCTTTTTAAAGTGTACAAAAGATCCTTTCACATCAAAATTAAGCCTCATCTCAACTAATTGACATGGTAATTATAATAACTAGTGTAAATAGAAATACAGTGTCAGTTTTGATATTATTGGGAAGTGATAGTTTGCAGGGAAGTGATAGCCGCGAGCCGTAGCAGGTATCTGTTCAATCAGAGAGATAAGCTGCGTTCTCGTAGGTCCTTGTTCGTAACGGTGACCGATTAGATTGGCCAGCAAAAAAGACACTGTTCTCTGCTGTAAAATCACTTCCCGGTAGTTCGGAACCCACCTAAAACTGTAGGTCTAACTCATCAATCACAATCATCACCCACACAAAGGTCTCAGACCTATGTGGGCTTCATCCTCAAAACAATATATATCAAAACTGACACTGTATTTCTATTGAAATACAGTGTCAGTTTTGATATTAGAATATTTTCCAGTTGACACTAATGTCAAGAGTAATGTTGACAACTTTAATTGAGGGGAAAACTTACAATGATTGAAGAAACGTATCAAACTGGGTCCCAGGGGGTGATTATGGTCATGACCTCATCCCCCCCCCCCCTAATCGGTAATTGATATCATGGTAACTAGCATATAAGATTGTATAATAATTGTTATGTCTTATACTTCTTAACTGGAGTCTCCAACACGTAATCGAATCTGCAAAAAAATCTAATCTGCAAACCAGAACTGCTGATAATTCAATCAAGCAGTTCATGGAAGATCAATATTTCTGTCCAATCATGGAAAAAAAATTTGTACACAATGATTTAAACCTGAACTTCACAAGTCTCTCATTGACGTTTTTGGCGAATTTAACGACCTGCAGTCAATTTTTAATTAAGAATAAGTAATATTTTACTCCACTCTCTAGGCTGAACGTTTTCGAGTTATGGAAACTTATCTCTTGAGTTTCCATAACTCGAAAAAGTTCGGCCTATAAAATATTACTTATTCTTTATTAAAAATTGACTTCAAGTCGTTAAATTCACCAAAAAAGGTTATATTAACAACGCAGTTCGTCATTGAACAAGAAATCCAGGAATTCTCTCATTGAATCAACTGAAATCAGACAGATGAGCCAGTGAACTGAGAATTATTCCTAGAGTATGAACTCGCTTTATTTGGAGCAAAGTGAATGATTCAAGGAGAGCAATGTAAACATGTTTGAAGCATAGAATAGTCCTTGATGGTTCGTCTATTTTTGAAGTTGGTAGAAGAACTCTGGATTTCACCGTTGTCATGTAGCATGTTCTGTTGCCCTAATATTTTATATATAGTGTTTTGTTTGCAGTGGATGTGAAAAGTATTTTGGTAATGGTTGTGGTACATTTGGAGTGTACTACCTGAATAGAATTCTATGTATATTCTATATAGAGTACCATTCTAAAATTGCAACTGAGATGTGGATTCTGTCAGAAAGTTTTGGTGTCATTGGCTAATAGCTGCATGTAGTGCCTCCTATGGCGCTTGCTCTATCAGTGGTTAGCTGTGTCACTCTAGCTCTGTATGTTTGTTACTGTGCTTATTATTCATTCATGCATGTTCTGTATTTAAGCCTATGTTTCCAACTTGCAGATTTGGATAAAATGTACAGTTGGCAGGGCAGTAGAACACTACAATTGATGCTTTTGGTATAGGAACCTGGATCGAAAGCATCAATATTGTAGAGTGTTTCCAAGGTTAGTAGATAGAAGGTTAACGCTTGTGAGTGAACGGTGCGAAGTGGTGGGGGCAACGCTAGCATGACGTCACTTGAATCAGCGTTCAGAGCAGAGAATTGCATTCACATTATGGACTTTTGCATTCGCCCTAAAAAAAAAAACGTGTACAAATACGTTGTTATGTTGAAGCAAGCTAATATACTACTCGTGAATCAATACTCATCTCATCAAAACTAAGAACTGTCAATTTCTCAACAGGCTCCATAGCTTTTGATTTAGCAGTCATCAAAGAGAACACTTCTCTTTCAATACCTGGAGTACACCTGATATTTCTTGTCCACTGAGATAAAGTAGACAATCCAAGCAATGGCAAGTTCATCTTTTGCCTTAAAAAGTTATAGGCTTTCCTAGAAAGAGAACGGAGAGTTAAAGCTGATAGGATATCACAATCATTCCATTTCAGTCTTTTCCCTCTGAGGAGTCTCTGGATTTGTCCTTCAGTGAAAATATTTTTCAATATTTTTCTAGCATAACTCTCATTATCCACAGAATGTCTAGCCATCTTTCTCTTAATTTGGAATAATTGTTGCATGTTGCAAATTAACAATTCTTTTTTTTCTCATCGCTGTAACCTTCTTCACTCTTCCGACCTCTTGTTCCAAATAAGTCACTCTATTGTCTACAGATGGATTCTCAGTCTCACATCCGTATAGTTGGAAACTGATGCTTCAGGCTACTGCAAATCTGGATCATCAATGCATGTTGCTCTTGAGGGTGTGACACTTTGGAGATTTTTATAAGACTGTTATGTTATACAGCAATGCAGTTTTTATATTTATTTATATATTTATTGATAGCCATTTCGTATCAGCCAGTTGGAAAAAGAAGTGTGGGTAGACCACGTAAACGCTGGATGTGATGAGTTGTTTGAAGTCGGAACAGGTAATTTGCCTAAACCTTGAAGGAAGACGACGACGACGATATATTTATTGATTTAAAATACAACTCATTGTAAAGAAAAAACAGGCTTACCCTAAAACAGACCCCTGAGGTCCATATGGGCGATTCCTAAAAGTCAGCTCTGTTATTATATTATCTCTATATTTTTTTCTCTATTCATTTATTCATACTATTATTAGCTGCAGTAACCAGCAAATATATGCTTATTTTTTTTTTATTCAAGTGTATGAACGATCTTAAGTTTTTTTTAGGCTATAACAATGTAAGAGCTTATTTTTGAAATAAACTGAAAATAAAATAGGCTTTTAGCCCAAAACTGTCAATCTCAATCAAACTCGAGTTATGATAATGGTGTAACAACCGAAACTAGTTTCTCTAAGTTTTAATAAATGTGGTTGTGACAATTTCGTCTTATTATTCATTAAGGATGCCTTCCACAATATCATCTTCGCCATTACTAAGAAAGCAAAACTGTCTATTACTAAATTTTTACAAGAGTCCAAATATATTTGTAAGTATAGATTATGTTAACGTTTTAATTAAAATATAACTTGAATCTTCTGGAAAATATAATTATTACCAAGATCAGTTTAAACAATGATGCACTTTGATTGATTCTATTTAAAATATTCTCCAAGATATTTCTGATTTTATAAATTGAATCAGTTGCTAGAAATTTTGATTTTTTCTTTGAATTTGGAATATTGAAATTATATGCAGTACTGCTTGCAAGACTTCATGAGTGGTTTTTTTCAATCAATGATATAATACAGAGTTTTTTCTGATTATTTATTCTATTTGAGTTAGCACCTGGAAAAAGCCTGATAAGCTTTCTATTCTATCTTAATTCTCCTAACATTTACTTTTTTATGAATTTATTCCTGGATAAATTTTACACCTGGATAAAGCCTGATGAGCTTTCTATTCTATCTTAATTCTCCTAACTATAGCATTTACTTTTTTGAATTTATTGATTTAATTTGTTTTCTCTTCTCTCTATCTCTCTATTTAATAATATAAGCTATTCAGATTCTTGTAATTTAAAAAAAGAGATTTGAAGTTTGGGAAAAATACAGGGATTGACTAAGATCTCCTTCCCTTCCAATTATCACTATTCAAAATATAGAATAATAATAATAATAATGTTTCTTGTAGATTACGTATTGGATCCAGTTAAGGAGTATAAGACAAGTCAGATTACCAATTATACTCTTATAAACTAGTTACCATAATTACTATATCAATTACTTGAGGTGAGGCTTAATTTTGATATGAAAGGAACTCTTTCACACTATAAAAAGCTTCATCAACTGAATATTTTTTCAATTGTTTTTTAAATATTTCTATATTTTCAAGAGTCTTTAAAAACTGCGGTAGCTTGTTGTAGAATTTCCTACCAAAATAACCAGGTTTTTGTTTGAATAAGCTACTATATTGTGACTCACCAATCGATAATCTCCTCAGCTTTTTGTATTATAATCATGTACGTCAAGATTTGGTTAATATCATTCGTTTTTACATTTAAAGTAGCTTCATACACATATAAGCAGAATACAGTTGGAGACCAAGTCTCTTGAACAACGGCCTACATGAATCTAATCTATTTACTCTCTCTATACACCTAACCGTGGGAGAGCTGGGCATCTGAACTCACAAAAAGGGAAGAGAGGAAAAAATGAAGAAAATCTGACAAGACATATTTATGTTGAACATTATAACCCTTTATGTATATTTTATTTATTAACTGAACCTAACCGCTTTCTTTTGGATCTTAAATACCCTATCAAGATTTTAATAATAATAATAATAATAATAGTGCATGATATCGCAACAATACTGCGAGCCTGATACCAAATTCATCTCCTAAATCATATCACTAATGCTGAAAGTTACAAATTCATGAATTGAGTGATTCTCACTATCCATCACCACTGAATCTCATCAGATCTCTGATGCACCATTTGCTAAGCAAAGCAATAATAATAAGCAATAGATGACCGACAACATGGCGCATTTGGTGCATTGCCCATTGTATAATTATAGTTTGAAATGTGCTTTTCGCCTAATGAGATGGATCATTAGACAATTACAGCCTATGCTTGTCGTGGTAGTTCAATCAATATGGTGTCATACACAATTGATATCAATAAGCAATTTGACGCATTGCCGGGATCCAATGAATCAAATATAGAAGGAATAAGTGCATACTAATCACCCATTCTACACGTACAAGTCCATATCACTCTATTTTCCTTACTATATGCTCTTTATTACAAGCCAAGCACGTGCAACAAAACTTATAAAGTAAAATACTACCAGAATAACATTAAAATATCTGATAATTACAAAAGAATGACCCAATAATTCCAAAGGGATTTGTCTAGAAAACCCAGGCACATTAAAAAAACCTAATCAAAACTGACACATTTTTATTTAAATTATGATTTTTACTCACTTTTACTGAAAAGAAGCTTCATCAAACATCTTCACTATTTAAATTTTTTTTGTAGATTACGTCTTGGAGACTCCAGTTAAGGAGTATAAGACAAGTAAGATCAACAATTTTATACACTAGATATCATAATTACTATATCAATTAGTTGAGGTGAGGCTTAATTTTGATGTGAAAGGACACTACAAAAAGCTTTATCAACTAAATATTTTTCAATTTTTTTAAAAATATTTTTATATTTTCAAGACTCTTTGAAAACTGCGGTAGCTTGTTATAGAATTTCCTTCTTTTTTTTTGTAGATTACGTCTTGGAGACTCCAGTTAAGGAGTATAGTAATATCAACAATATTACACACTAGATAACATAATTACTATATCAACAATATTACACACTAGATAACATAATTACTATATATCAATTAGTTGAGGTGCGGCTTAATTTTGATGTGAAAGGACACTATAAAAAGCTTTGTCAACTAAATATTTCTTCAATTGTTTTTTAAATATTTCTATATTTTCAAGACTCTTTAAAAACTGCGGTAGCTTGTAGAATTTCCTACCAATATAACTAGGTTTTTGTTTCAATAAGCTACTATTGTGACTCACCAAGTGCTAATCTCCTCGGCTCCTTGTATTATAATCATGTACGTCAAGATTTTGGTTAATATCATTCGTTTTTAGATTGATTAGATTGGCCAGCAAAAAAGACACTGTTCTCTGCTGTAAAATCACTTCCCGGTGGTTCGGAACCCACCTCAAACTGTAGGTCCAACTCATCAATCACCATCATCCAACTCATTACCCACGCACAGGTCTCAGACCTATGTGGGCTTCACCCTCAAAAAAAATATATAAAGTAGCTTCATACGCATATAAGCATTACAGTTAGGAGACCAAGTCTCTTGAACAGCGGCCTACATGAATCTAATCTATTTACTCTTTCCATACACCTAACCGCTTTCTTTTGGATCTTAAACACCCTATCAAGGTTTTGTTTTGATGAATTACCCCATACTAAGATAGCATACATAATATGTGACAGTAAGAGCCCATGGTAAGCTGTAAAGTGAAATGCATTCCTCCAGTATAACCTAACCTAATGATAATTAAATAGAAAAACAGTGTCAGTTGATTATTCATTAAGTATTTTGTCACAGAAAACATCACAGACACATACAAGACTTTTTGACCGTTCTTAGGAAAAAGCAAATTAAAAATCACATAAGCAAGTGTTATCATCAACTTTCTCATATGTGCAGTTTCTTGATTTTATTCTCAGTACCTGATTTATTTATTTATTGTGTTAAAGTTACAATTAATGTGAAGGAGCAACAGACTCAAATCCAAGACAGCTCTCTTCACAAATTTTGAATATGTTACATTGTCCTAAACTTTGAGGTTAACAGAGACTAAAAATTTAGATTTGCTAAAAAACTTCACTCGAAAAAAAAACAAAATGATTATTTTTCACTTAACGACTATCAATTAACAAGTTCACTCAAAACGAAACACTGAAAACAGTTGAATTAGTTTATAATATTAATAATAAATAATATTACCAATATCTAAGTCAAGTTGTACTTGCTTTAACCAGTTAAAGTATTTTTTTATTTTATTTTAAGTAAATCAACCATTCATCCCACAAACAAAATTTCTTTATTATCAAGTAGATTCTGTTTTTCTCTACAATAACATGGAATGTTAGGCTGATGAAGCTTCTCTTTAGAAGTGAAATGCATCCCTCCAGTATCTCCAGTATAAGTGAGTGGATATCATTTATTAAATAGAAATACAGTGTCAGTTTTGAAATTAGATTGATTTTAGAATAACATGGAGGCACTAACTACTTGCTTATCTTGTAGCTAACTAGCTAATTAGTATCTTATTCAAACGAAAACATAGTTATATTCGTAGGAAACTCTACAAGCTACCGCAGTTTTTAAAGAGTCTTCAAAATATAGCAATATTAAAAAAAAAAAACAATAGAACAAATATTTAGTTGAAGCGTTTTATAGTGTACAAGAGTTCCTTTCACATAAAAATTAAGCCTCACCTCATCTAATTGATGTAGAAATTATTGTAACTAGTGTATAAGATTGTATACTTATTGTTAATCTGACTCGTCTTGTATTCGAGTTGGAGTCTCCAAGACGTAATGTACAAAAAAAAACACATCCAGCCCGAATTGGTTCTTTTATGCATAAAGCCTAAATACATTGAAAATAGTTAATTAATTATAATAAAGCCTAAATGCATAAATTGATACTTCTTTTCTCAACCCACCAGAACAACAATAATGCATGAGATATTCATGATGTTGACAAAGAGGCTGACGAAGCTTCTCTTTAGAAGCAAAATGCATCCCAATAGTATAAGTGAGTAGAAGTCTTAATTTAAATAGAAATGCAGTGTCAGTTTTAAAATTAGATTGCATGAAATCTCTCTTCTACAAACTAATTATTTTAACATATCTTGCTCTAGGTAGAGTAATCTCAAGGTTATTAAAAAGTAGGTTGTTCCGTTTTTTGAGAACTAGTAAAACGTGAGGGGGTTTACGTATTTCAGTTCAACAGCATTGACTAGCCCATATTATTGACAGCTGATCAAGATATGGATTCGATGCTGTGGTATGCGAAAATAGTTATTTTATGTAGTAAGAGCGTGAAACGCGACTACGGCTCGAGCCAAAACATTTACTGCGCGACGCTAATTTTGCGAGAGCGATAAAGAAGCTTCACGCGCGAAATTATTTTACAATATTTACAATATTTCATACAATATTTTTCCTACAACTGCAGTTCTGGATTCTAACACAATAAAAGCTTGTAGTTTGTAACATCACAGACCGTGCGCGGATTTGGTTAGCATGCGCCATTGTTGAGGTTATAAGAATTTCACAGATTCCGTGATCCACCTATGAGAAGACATCAAAATCAAAACAGAAGCGTAAAGAAAACAGCTGGCAAGCGTAAAGTACTTTACCGCTCGCGAAGCAGTAAAGAGGCATTTTACAATTAGTTTTCAGTACGTAAAGAAATACTTTACGAGCAGTTGTAGGAATTAGCTATTTATGTAACTAGAGCGAAACGTGGGGTACTTCTGCACCGAGAGAAACAGTTTTTTCACTAGCATCTGGCTCGTGAAAAACGTTTCTCAAGTTCAGAAATATTTTTACATATCAAGTAAACTGATCAATTACATTCCAAACAATTTTATTGAAAATACAAACAGGAAACTTGATAGAAGATTTAAGAATGAAATTATTGAGTGGATAATGTCATTGATCAGGGATGTAAGTAGATGTCCCACCTCAATGTTAAAATATTGGACGAAAAAATGCTGGCGCGATCTATTGGCATCTTTTGATATCTGGTCGTAACGGCACGGTGTAGTTAGCGCAATCTTGTGGAACGACTTGGAGCGAGTGAAAGAGGAACTGGTTATGAGAGAGAAGGTGACCAACTGGCTTGACCCCACTCCACAGCACTATGCGAAAGAGAGCGGAGCTGTGTATGAGAGAGAAAGAATGAGGACAAACTTTCTTTCCTACGTAGGCGAAACATCAACCCTTCATTCTGATTCTACTCATCTAGCCTACAAGCCAGCGAGTCAAATGCAAGAAAGATGGGACGAATGCTCAATCCTTCTCATTAACCTTTTTCATTATTCAACTTCTGCAGATTGTTTTGAACTAATCCTTTACAATCGAACATCATTATTTGTTGAACTTTATATATATTTCCTCAATGATTTACAATCGTTTTCCTTTTAATTTCAACGAACAGAGACGAAATCTTCATGGACACTCAGAAACCCGTGTTAATGAATAGTCTCAGACTTTTACCGGCTGAAAAAACTCCACTAAAAGCTAAAATTAAAAACTATACAAAAGTTGAAAAAAAAAATGATTACCGTACTGTAATTGATAAATATAGAAATTTTCTAACCCAGTAAATGCTTTATTAGCAACTTATATAATTATTAATTATTATTATTAATTATACATTTTAGAATTAGTTATACATTTTTATACATTATACAATAAAGCATAAAAAACTGTTGAAGCCTCGATTTTAAAATTTCTCTGAATTTTCTTGGGAATTGTATGGAAATAGTTGAATTATAAACATGTTTGTTAATGTAGGCTTTTGAGAGCAGTTTCAAGCAGAGCTTGACGGTATCCACTGTAGCTTCCTGAAAATAGCATCCCACAAATTCACGTCTACTACCCCTTAAATTAATAAAAAACAATGATCCTTGCTTCGTTCACAGCTGGTGAACGAACACACACAAGGATACATGTTACTTAAAAAAAAAACGTTTTAGTTCTTCATGGCTTAATTTCTAAAACTATAAAATGATATAAATTCACAAATATAAATAAAATTCATATGAATAATATGAATTTTGATAATTCACAACAGTAAGGTCATCATTACGAGGAATAACATATTTGTTTGAGAGAAACAAATCATTTCTAATATTCCAAATAAGTATAGTGAGCCGCCAGGCTGAGAACACGCCAGCAAACAACTCATTTTGGTAAAGGGCGAAAGGGTAATTCATTTCCAGCTTATCCTAGGAGAAGGTGGTTACAAAAAAACGGCCGTTTCGAAGATACTGATTTAGATCAAATTCCCAAGAAAGTATCTCAAGTCAAAGCATCAAAAATAATCATACTACTTGAAATTCAAAAATCCAGAATTAATCTAGCCATGGTTGCTCTGATACACAGATGCTATTACAAATTCATAAATCTTCAATTGTATTAAAAGACGTTAATCGATCAAAAAGTCAGGAAGGAACTCTTGTAATCTGATAGGCTCCCAAGATTCTGAGATTAAGTAGATCTATTTCAATATGTAAAAGCAATGATAAAGTAGTATGGTAAGGGATGATAAGGAAGTATTCACCATGTTGGATCAGAATATTCAATTCATTCATAATAAAATAGATAGAATCGAAGTATTTTTGGAACAAGAGGCTCCTGATATAGTTATTTTCACAGAGCATGGTTTAAAAGAATATGAAATGTCACAACTTAATATTCCAAACTAGTGACTAGTGACTCACTTGGTGAGTCACAATAGTAGCTTATTCAAACAAAAACCTTTCTTATCACAATGAGGCCTAACCTCAACTAATTGATATAGTAATTATGGTAACTAGTATATAAGATAGTATAATTGTTAATCTGACTTGTCTTATACTCTGTAACTGGAAGGAGGTTGAAGGTGGAAGGTTATTTGAAGATATGTTTTCCTATTTGTTTTGTAATTTCATAATTTTAATAATTTTCAAGCAATTGTTCTCGAAATGTTTCTCGCAAACAATTTTATTGTTCAATGTTTTTTTTGACACAGTCTCTAAACTCTCATTGGCGCAGTTTTGTACCCATAAATCACATATTTCTGGCCTATTCACCGGAAATGAAAAAAATCTTAGTGTGGGACAACGCGCCTTGTTTCGTCCATAGCCGGTGAACGAACACACATTACGGTTATGCTTCTTTACTGACTTACTGCAGGTCGACATATTTTAAAAACCTAAAAATGAGCATATTATGTTAAGTTAAATATGTTTAAATAACACCTAAAAATATAGTAGATAGTCTATAATATATTTGTGAAAGTGGGTTTCTTGAAGAAATTTTTTGGTGTCAATAAATTTCAAATAGTTACATTCCACCTCCAATCGGAAAAAACATAAATTTCTCCACCCCATGATCAATTCAGGTAATTTTTTTCCAAAATCAAATGACATCATGAAAATCTTTAATGCCAATGAGTGAGTTTGCAGTTTATATTTATTATACTGTCAAAGCAACATATTTACATCTGTGATGTTTTCCATGACGAAATACTTAATGAACAATCTAATATTAAAACTGACACTGTATTTCACTTTTAAATAATGTTTCACTCACATATATTGGAGATGCTTGAGGAATGCATTTCACTTCTGAAAAGAAGCTTCGTCAGCCTGCCGCCAGGGGTCATGCTCTGTTTGGGTTAGGATGAGCGGCCATTATGTATTTGAAAATTGCGTTTGATTTGAATTGTGTTTGGTCGTTGAGTAAGTTTGTTCTATCTTGTTTATGGTGTTTGAATATTTCATATTGTTCCAGTGTATTTAGTTTGTGGCTTTTTTGGAATGTGTGTAGAATTTCCAAGTCAGTTTGGATGTTATTGTGTGAGTGCCCAGTGTTGATTAAGTGATCTGCAAATGTTGAGTCAGAGTTGGAATGTAGTGCTTTGATGTGCTCTTTATATCTTATGTTGAATGATCTGCCTGTTTGTCCTATGTAGTACTTGGGGCATGTGTTGCATTTAAGCTTATATATGCCTGGTTTGTTGAATTTGTGAATTGTGCTGTTTGTTAGGTGAGCTGGTTTTTGTTGGATCTGGTGTTTCAGGTTGTTTGTTGTTCTGAATGCTGTGTTAAATCCGGATTTTTGGAAGATTTTGGATTTTTGCTGCTTTCAACTCCATGATCCATAGACTCCTTAATGTTCCACTATCACAAGCTGACCACAAAGAAGAAATCAATACAATCAAATATTTAGCACAACAAAACGGATACAACACCAATCTAGTAGAAAAAATCATGAATAAAATGAAAAATAAAAATCCAAAACCTGCAAACCAAAACAGATTTGTCACACTCACATATCTCAACAAAAAATCACACAAAATAGCTTACATCTTCCAAAAATCCGGATTTAACACAGCATTCAGAACAACAAACAACCTGAAACACCAGATCCAACAAAAACCAGCTCACCTAACAAACAGCACAATTCACAAATTCAACAAACCAGGCATATATAAGCTTAAATGCAACACATGCCCCAAGTACTACATAGGACAAACAGGCAGATCATTCAACATAAGATATAAAGAGCACATCAAAGCACTACATTCCAACTCTGACTCAACATTTGCAGATCACTTAATCAACACTGGGCACTCACACAATAACATCCAAACTGACTTGGAAATTCTACACACATTCCAAAAAAGCCACAAACTAAATACACTGGAACAATATGAAATATTCAAACACCATAAACAAGATAGAACAAACTTACTCAACGACCAAACACAATTCAAATCAAACGCAATTTTCAAATACATAATGGCCGCTCATCCTAACCCAAACAGAGCATGACCCCTGGCGGCAGGCTGACGAAGCTTCTTTTCAGAAGTGAAATGCATTCCTCAAGCATCTCCAATATATGTGAGTGAAACATTATTTAAAAGTGAAATACAGTGTCAGTTTTAATATTAGATTACATATTTACAGTTACAATATATAGGCCTAGTTAGTGCAGCTCACGCTTTGCGTTCTTGTATCTAGATTTCACAACACTGGCACAAGCGTAGCGATATTCAGAACGGTATTGTATTGTACTAGGAGAGAGAGAGAGAGAGAGAGAGAGAGAGAGAGAGAGAGAGAGAGAGAGAATGAGTGATAAAGAGGGAGATCCCAATTTACTGGGACTGTACTTCAGCCGTCTCCAGTCTCGAATATAGGCTTCATTTTATAAAAAACAAGTAGTCACGTTTCGGTTCGATTAGAAAATTACGAAAATAATGTTTGACA
This sequence comes from Conomelus anceps, assembly GCA_948455865.1. Taxonomy (NCBI): domain Eukaryota; kingdom Metazoa; phylum Arthropoda; class Insecta; order Hemiptera; family Delphacidae; genus Conomelus; species Conomelus anceps. Next base: position 3,137,412 of record OX418227.1, read on the forward strand.
CTGATAAATTCATCGCAAACCTATGTTACTCATATTATGTTTTCATTATTTACAATTGAATTTAAAACAAAATTAAGCACTGAACTCAATTACTACAATACTTTTCAACACTGACACTCTTCAAGATTACAATAATAAATTATTCAATGAATGATAATTCAATCACGTTATCCACATTCAAGACTGTTATTGATGGGCAATGAACTGTGATGATATGATGAAGCGTGATTTGATTTATACATAGAAAAAAAACAATACCTAGGTCTACAAAAGTTTCAAATTTGAATTTCTCCTCACAACAAAATTGATAAATCGAATTGTTTCTTTCTTGAAAGCGTCAGGCTATAACTCATTTAATAGCTTCAATAGACATTTCGACAGTATTAATATTCAACTCCACTTAAAATTTGCAAAATAAATTTGCTACTTAGCAAACCTGCTACAAATTGCACGGGAGAACACAGTTTTTCCTGCCCACAAGACTCAAGAACAATGCGAACTAGTATTTATGAAATACGGTTAAACTAACTTTTATTACTTTATATTGAGGCAACTACAACAAAAGCACTTCCATACAAATGAGGACATTATTCACGAGTTTGTCATAAAGAAAGCTATGTGAATTTCAACATCAAGATAGATAACATGGCGTGAGTTGTTTCAGAGAAGTTTGTATTTTTATTTATTTTTAAACAAAAATAATCCAGTCATTAACTACATTTTGTGTATAATTACATTTCACTCTATGGACAGCTTAATCGGAATTGCCCACAGCTCTGCAATTACGCTAAAGAGAGTCATTAGCATTAAAATATAAAAATAATTGTATAGGCTAATAGTGATCACTTTAATTTTTAAACGAATCTTAAAAAAGTAGCCCAGGTAAAAAACAAGTAGTTTCTGTAACTAATTTGATTTTATCACTAAATGTACTTCGGGTTTAAAAAAGATGAAAACGCCAATGAACTCTATCATTTTGTAGTAGAAATACATGATATGAACTATCTATAGAGGGGGCGGAAAATTGACTAGCCTATAGGCGGCATACTCTTAAGGTATCTGCATTAAATTTTTTTTAAAATCAGTTTAAAGGAAATAGGCAACTTAATTTCAAACTATTTAGTACACAAGTTTTTCTTTATTTAAGAATCACTGGTACAAAAGAAGAACAACAACAAAGAAGAAGAGAAATAATTTTTTTTAATGAAAAATCCACGAATGATTAACATTTCAGGGTTAATCTAGCATGTTATCAGTTAAATAGAAATACTTAAATGATCCCTTCATTTATTACTTATGAAAGTGAGAAAGTAAGATTAATTTACCAGTAACAAAAATGTCAAAAAGTTGAGTCGCTGTAGCTACTGTAGATTAGGAAATTATCATACACGCAAACATGCAGTAGGACAAGTGCCTGACAGCGTTGATCAGGGATAGTAACTTGATGGTTCGTCTACGCTGACAGATAGGTCTCGGAAGCAATGCACTCATCTATTTTTAGAACGTAAACAGACAATCTGTCGCCAACTCGGCATTCAAACTTCCTTCCCCTCTGGCGCTGAAAATCAACAGTGGCCAAGTTACCAGTGGTGGGGGTATGTTGCTAGCGGGTCATTCTTGAAGTGGTAGGAGGAGAAGAGCGAGTCGGTATTGCAATCTGGTTTGAGAGGACACCAACTATTTAGTTTGGTTTGACAGGACACCAAAAAGCTGGACTAAGCCGGGCCATTACCGTGACTAGTCTACTTGATGGTTCGTCTATGATAATGTCCAGTAGAATTGAGGAAAAACTTTTCGAATGATTCATGTCCTATTTTAATAGTAAGCTAAGTTTGCCATCTCTTCTCTTCTCTTTCGTCTTCTCTTTCTCTTTCATTTTCACCTTTTGATTCTCTCTCTCTCTTTTTTTCTCCTTGGTATTTATTTAAAATCTCTGTATTATTTTTTTCTTTGACAGTTCATTAAGGTTTTTGCTTATGTATAATATTAGCGACTCTTACCTGCGCACAGGATGTTTCCTTGCAGGTAATTATTAGATTTTGTAATTTATGAACATTTATTCTGAAATTGTTACGATGTGAAGATCTAAATAAAAGTTTTTGAAGTTTTTTTTTTTTTTTTGAAGAAGCAATACTTTGTGCTCGAATTACACATTATATTTTTGTAATGGAAAAGTGTACAAGTACAGCTAAAATTTGCAAGTCAAGGGCAATTCTGAACAGAGTGACATCATAACTTTTCTATTTTGCAAATTTGTTCGAGTGGAACAACCTTGTTTCTATTAACCGTGGGGTAATCTATCCTACTTGATAACACAGCACACTTCCCGCTTTACTAAACACACCTTAACCAATTCAATTAACTCGTTATATAGAAGACTCCAATATTAATCGAAGGGTTAGGATGCAGCAAGTTGGAGGCTAGCAGGAAGGTCGGAATTCCCCAGATAACAATTCTCAGTTCAGCAGCCGCCATATTTCTCGCTTCAGGTAATTTGAAGACGTGGCTTATTTTCCTACTTTCAGTTTCCTCTGTAGAAACTTGCAGCCGCCGAATGAACGGTTAGGTTAGGTTGGTTTCAATTAACATTGTTATCTCGTTGGTCATTCCCAGGTACAAGTTACATTGCTTCGATCCAGATAATAATAGCTGGCTTTCTGCACTTCCGAGGTCTGTTTGCCTTGTTTCGAACCACTTTGTGGCCACACTATTAGGGCTACTCTATGTTCTCTTTATCTTCGATGTGATAATTTTAGCTAGCCAGTGGCGTAACTAGAGGGTTTGTCTTGGGGTGGATGACCAACGATGTTATGCGTAAGGGGAGGGGGGGATGGACTCCAAGTAATTCATAGTACTTGTTGGTAGGAAACTCTACAACAAGCTACCGCAGTTTTTGAAGAGTCTTAAAAATATTGAAATATTTCAAAAACAATTGAAATAGTTATTTATGTATTAAGAGTGTGAAGCGCGACTTTATCGCTCGAGCCAAAACATTTACTGCGCGACGCACAGCGGAGCGCAGTAATTTTGCGAGAGCTATAAAGAAGCTTCACGCGCGAAATACAATATTTTTCCTACAACTGCAGTTCTGGATTCCAACACAATAAAAGTTTGTAGTTTGTAACATCACAGACCGTGCGCGGATTTGGTTAGCGTTTGACTTTTTTGAGGTTATGTGAATCTCACGGATTCCATGATCCAATGAGAAGACATCAAAATCAAAACAGAAGCGTAAAGAAAACAGCTGGCGAGCGTAAAGTACTTTACCGCTTGTGGAGCAGTAAAGAGGTATTTTACAATTAGATTTCAGTATGTAAAGGACTACTTTACGATCAGCTGTAGGAAAAAATATTTAGTTGAAGATTTTTATGGTGTACAGGAGTTCCTTTCACATCAAAATTAAGCATAACCTCATCTAATTAGATAGATAGTTTATTCTCAAATAAATGAATTTACAACAGAAGAAACGAATTAAATATATAAGCTATATAGAAACTAATTGAAGAATACAAAATTATATTATTTACTGAAAGAATTTTTGAGAACATTCCAGCACACTTGTGGACCGCTTGAAATTGATAGAGTAATTATGGTAAGTAGTGTATAAGATTGTATAATTGTTAATCTGACTTGTGACTTGTCTTACACTCCTTAACTGAAGTCTCCAAGACATAATCTACAGAAAAATAAGTACTATTTTATAGATTATAGTACACCCCTTGAGGAGAAGGAGGAGTTAGACAATACATTTCTAGCACGAGTCCTGATCTGGGCTGATGTTTAAACTTATGTTGAATAGATAAATTCATGTCCAGAATCGCTTGAAATTAGGTTTTAGAGGGATATTTTCCAAAAATCTTCTGGGGAGTAAACTCCCCACCTCCACCGGACACCCTTTTAAAAAACGAGCTATATGCATCTGTGATGTTTTCCATGACAAAATACTTGATGAACAATCTAATATCAATTCTGGCACTGTATGTCTATTCAAATTAAGTTTTTTACTCACTTTTCTGGAGATGGTGGATGGGGGTGCATTTCACTTCTAAAGGGAAGCTTCATCAGAATTGAAATGCATCCTCCTCCAGTATAAGTGAGTGAAAATCATATACAGTATTAAATAGAAATACCGTGTCAGTTTTGATATTAGCTTGTTCATCAAGTATTTTGTCATGGAAACATCACAGTTACATATAGCTTGTTTTTTAAAAGGGGTTGTTGTTGGGGGGGGGGAGTTACTACCCGGGAGATTTTTTAAAAATAATCCCTCTGAAACCTCATTTTAAGCGATTCTAGATATAAATTTATTGATCCATTTAACATAATTTTAACCATCAAAATCCAGACCCGGACTCTTGTGCTAGAAATTTAGCTAGAAACTTAGAAGCAAGCCTGGTTGAAAATATTTTCACTTTACTATTTTTGATCCCCCACCTTTATTGGGAAACTGTCCTTAAATTTCTCTTGTAAAGGGTGTTTGGGTGTACTTCCCCGGAATGTTTTTATAAAATAATCTTTAAAAGCACATTTTTAGCGATTCTAGAATCTTCTTTGAATCTTTTGTCAAAAATTGTCTCACAAGACTTGTTGAAATTCCAAAATTTCTTTGTATCTAAGGGGGGGGGGGGTTGATATTAATTATTTTATTTTTAATTTTGTTCACTTTCGTTGTCACATTGTCTCGAAAATTTCGCGGCACACACCGTTTGAGAATCACTGAACTAGAGGCTGATGAAGTTATATTTAGAAGTGAAACGTATCTCTCCAGTATCTTCAGTATAAGGGAATGAAAATCATATATTAAATGAAATACAGTGTCAGTTTTGATATTAGACTAACAAGTAGTTTATTTTAACAAAATTCAATCAATTTGTCATGGACAGCAACCAGCAAACAAGGCAAGCCGTTGTTTAATTCATATCGCCGTCAATTTGCCATCGAATTCGGGTACGGAACAAGATTGAAATTGTCGTTGCAATATAATGGTGGGGGGGGGGGGGGGGTGCTTCAATGCTTGCCACCATAAGTTACTACCAGCAGGGCAACACAAGCGCTCAGCAATAAAGGGACACAGTTTATTGGATAGGAAATCGATGGCTGCCTCCGTCTTTACACGATGAGTCACTAGCATTACTTCTGGCGACTATTATTATTTGTCACAGATGGTGTTTCTCCGTTATATTGTCTTTTACCGAGTTGGTGAGTCCTGGCTTCAGGAGTGTTGTGGAGAGGGGTGGGGGAGACGTTTAGGAGGGTAATAACTTGTTTTTCAACGTCTTTCGAAATGGCTATCAGCCATCAACAATGAAAAGCTTATTATCGACATAATTCTTCTCATAAAGTGGAATGGCTATTTGAAAAAAAAATGTATTTATATAATTTTTTTGGGGTGGGGGGGGGTGATGCCCACATAGGTCTGAGACCTATGCGTGGGTAATGAGTTGGATGATGGTAATTGATGGGCTGGACCTACAGTTTAGGTGGGTTACGAACCACCGGGAAGTGATTTTACAGCAGAGAACAGAGACTTTTTGCTGGCCAATCCAATCGATCACCCTTACAAAGAGCTCCCAGGAGTTTCGTAGCTTATCTCTGATTGACCAGATAACTCATGGCCGCTATTAGCCACCGGGAAGTGATTTTACAGCAGAGAACAGAGTCTAAACAAGTACAACTTGACTTAGATATTAGATATCAAGAATACTGAACATCTGAGAAAGTTGCTGATGGACGAAAATAAAAGATTTCAAGAAAAACCTAAGTCTAGAAAGGGAACTGTAGTGTCCGAGGTAATGAGTTGGATGATGGTGATGATGAGCTGGACCTACAGTTTTAGGTGGGTTCTGAACCACAGGGATTTATATAATAAGAGAGGGTAATTTATTCATTTTCTATTACAATTAAAATTCTCTAACAAGAACCACCGATAATGCCAAGCCTCCCTACAAAATTTAACCAACCCACTTCCAAATTCAATTTTTTTCAAAATACTTGAAATATTCAAAAAAAATTGTTTGTAATTTTGTTTTGAAATCTACTTTTTGAAATGTAATGTTGTCCAGTTATAACAATCCTATTGAATCTTTTACTTGTAGATTACAAACGTAATTTGTAATTTATTATTTAACAAGTCCCAGATATAAATACAGTTATCATGAATTACGAACTTCCAAACATTTTTGATGGAGGAAATTAAACCTTAGAGTTATTAAAATTTGACCAATAAAGGGGAAAGGTAAGAGGAAATTATTTGATTAATTTGTACGTTGAAAAAACTCAACTTATTTAAAATAATGTAGTGAGAAGCTTACAGGAATTTTATCTGATAAATTGTAATTAAAAAAAAATTCATATCTTGTTTTCTGGGTTTACATGAATCATATATAAATCTTGAATGAAGGGGAACTAGAATATACTTTATTTTGTTCCGAAAAGAGGATAGAAAACTTGAAAGAAGTAAAAGAGGATAGAAAACATTATATTCACATTTTGAATTCATACTATTTGAACAGTGAGAAGCGTAGAGGAATTTTATCTGATAAATTTGTAATTGAAAAAATTCATATCTTGTTTTCTGGGTTTACATGAATCATATATAAATCTAGAATGAAGGGGAACTAGAATATATACTTTATTTTGTTACGAAAAGAGGATAGAAAACTTGAAAGAAGTAAAAGAGGATAGAAAACATTATATTCACATTTTGAATTCATACTATTTGAACAGTGAGAATCGTAGAGGAATTTTATCTGATAAATTTGTAATTGAAAAAATTCATATCTTGTTTTCTGGGTTTACATGAATGATGTACATATTGGATGGAGGAAAACTAGAATCTACACTTTATTCTGTTCTTAAAAAAGGAAAGGAAACCTGATATAAGTGGAAGACAAGAAGAGAACATCTTATTTAAATTTGGAATTCATTCTATACTTACTATGCTAGGATCTAGAATCCATACTATACAACCTATAGGTATTATAATTATTATGTACGTTGGAAAAAGCATTCAAAAAAGTTTTTCTTTTACTCACTCATGATAGAGCAGGAAAGACATCAAGAATATGAGACAAGCTAGGACGTCTGCTCGGCCAACCACTCCACTGACCTGTAAAACGGAAAAGGTCAACTTTCCAATTTCCTCCATGTAATTTGATAGAGATCTTCAAGACTGTAATGACCGTATAATGTATATAATGCAATAAAAAGCATATAACAAACTCAAGGAGAGGGGTTGAAGTCTTAGATTAATTAATTTATTAGATTTGCATCACAAAAAAGATTTTGTGCAGTAACTTGCAAGTGCTCTAGCGTCTAAGTGAATCTGACTTGGATGGAAGATTGAGAAATTGTTTGAAGAGTGAAAGATCGATCTCAAGAAGGTTCAAATTAAGATACCTTGGGGGTTTGAATTTGAGCTCTGGTAGCGTTTTATATAATAAATTTAACTATATTTTTTTAAACTGTATCATTCTTAAATGCATGTAGGCGTATACATTTTACATTACAGCATTGATTACCAAAACTATTCAATACTTTTGTCAATGATCCAATTTTATATCAACATTTATTTTGATTCTTTGGATATCCAGAAGTTTATATTTTCATTTTACCGGGATTTGCTAATTTCACATATTATTAAGCAAGAAAGAGGAAAAAAAGAAACTTTTGGCTCAATACCTGAGCCCTCTGAAGTCTTCAGTATTAGTTTAAAATGAAAAATATCAGTGATTATAGCATTGTTTCCTATATATTCTAATATAGCCAAGGCTACATAATCTTTTATTGCATGTAAAGCAGATTCATTCAATAATTCCTAACTTTAAGTTTTTCTACTTTTTCAGTAGTTTAGATTTATATATTCGACATTATTGTGTTTCATTTACAGAATATTCAACTACAATATTCTATAAATGAAACACAATAATGTCGAATATATAAATATAAACTACTGAAAAAGTAGAAAAACAAAGTTAGGAATTATTGAATGAATCTGCTTTACATGCAATAAAAGATTATGTAGCCTAGGCTGTATTAGAATATTGGAGAAGCCAGTTATGCAATAAATAATGGATATTCATCATTGTTTCAAAATTATGAGATTTTCATACAACCAAATCAAGTATTTAAACAAACACACAAACTAGAATTAACCGAATCTGCGCCACAGGAAATTTAAATTGTATGTAAAAACAATAAAAATGTCATGTTATTTGCAACACCACAAATTATATCATTTACCAATTACAATTTATATTAGAAGATATGTTTCTCATTTTAAACTTGAGATTATCATTTATAATTGTATTATATTAATATAATTAATTGGCCTTGAAGATGGGTTTCAACAACTCGAAAACGTTTGGCCTACAAAGTGAAATACTACTTATTTTTAATAAAATTTGACTGCAGGTCGTTGAATTCACTTAAAAAGTTAATATTAACAACGCAGTTCGTGATGGAACAAGAAATCCAGGAATTTAATTTGTATTAATTATAATACAAATAACCAATTAATTTTGTATAATAAAATAATACAAAATAAACTAAATCTAGCTTTAAGGCATAATTTAAAGTATGTAATTTTATTTATTTATTCTTAGTTTGGCAAGAAGTCAAATTTAAAATTGGTTTATCAGTTTCTTGTGTGGTCAAGAAAGGCATTGACATATCTGTAGTTTATTTAACATATAGGAATATTTAAAAAACTACTGAAGAAATATTTAGTTTATAAAGCTTTTATATTGTACAAGAGTTCCTTTAACGTCAAAATTAAGCCTCACCTCAACTAATTGATATGGTAATCAAGGTAACTAGTGCATAAGATTGTATAATTGTTGACATGACTTGTTTTATACTCCAAGTCATAATCTACAAAAAAAAACTATTCAAGTCACCAAGGTCGCACCTATATGAGGTGAGCCAACTCAATACACAAAAATTGCAGGTTGTGTTTAAAAAATCACACTCATAATTTCCACATTTAAAAAATTGTTTAAAATGGTTAAAAATATAAAGAGATATAATTAAAAATTGAACTGTGCAATACAAAAATACTTTCTAGTTTTGTAATTAAGACAGAAAATGCAAAAATATACGTTGTCCTAGCTACACGTAACCCACAAAATATTTGGATTTCAGTTGAAATGTAGTACAAAAGCAATATTGGGATGAGATCCTTATGTTTTTTCACATCCAGTAGTATCTAGCATGAATAACAAGCGAATAAATAAATTGATAAACGATAAATAAATGATTGTCTAGTGTGAACTGGTACAACAAACAAATAAATTTCGAATATTGAAACCACACATCTGTATCTAAATGAGCATGAGCTGGATGAGACAAAAATAATATACTAATGCTCCCAACATATTTTTTGGGTAAACTAACAGATTAACAGATTTATCCTTCAAATTATGAAACAAGTAGGCTTGACACAAACAATTTTCAAGAATAAAAAGAATCTGCTTTGAATTTTTTGTTTTTGTAGATTACTTGTTGTAGACTCAAGTTAAGGAGTATAAGAAGTCAGATCAACAATACTACTTATACAATCTTATACAAACTAGTTACCATAATTACTATATCAATTAGTTGAAGTGAGGCTTAATTTTGATGTGAAAGGAACTCTTGTACACTATAAAAAGCTTTATCAACTAAATATTTTTTCAATTGTTTTTTAAATATTTCTTTATATTCTAGAATCTTTAAAAACTGCGGTAGCTTGTTGGTGGAATAGAAGACTAATAAGAACTTTGAAGAAGTATATTGATTGATTGATTGATTTGTTTATTGTCTGTACTAGGTCTTGACAGACCCGTTGCACATTGAACGCAAAAAAAAAATTAGAATAAACTATAATTGAAGAAAATAAAAATAGATATAAATTGAAAAGATCCATGTAATGTAGACAAGTAAAACAAGGGACAAGAATAAACAATCTGCTTTAAAGATAGTTCAAATTCAAATTCAAATAGTTCAAATTTATTTGTTTCCAGCAATTACATCGCATATATACAATATTGTGTACAAAATTTATTGAAACAACACTCACATGGACACGTAGGTCTGTTCGTGAGTTGTTTGAGTTCGTAATATAAATTGAAAATAGTAACTTAAATTAAAGTCCTGGAAAAGAGAGTAGGCTTATTATATATATTTATATTCAAATAATTTGAGTAGTATAATTAAATGTGATTTAAATAAGTAAATAACATTATTTTTAATAATATCAATTATGCAAGAATACTAACACATTCATTCAACTCACTCATACCGGGAAGGGGAAAACAGTCACGCCATACACACACACTCACACACACACACACATACTCGCAAATAAGCTGTTATGAGATCCATGTTAAATTCCAGCTTTATCAGATCCACCAGAAGGAGTGGATATTTTGACAAAATATTTATCACTTTTACTCAGCATTCTTCCTAGAATACTGTAGTCATCTCAAATTTGCAAAATTCTTAAATTTTTCAATATGTATTTTTACATTAAGTATTAGATCCAGTGTATAGGCGTTATGAGGTCCAATATACACACTGACACTATTAGATCTATTGTGTAAAATGTTATTAGATCCAATATACACACCAACGCTATTAGATCCAATGTGTAAATTGTTATTAGATCCAATAACACACCTCACTATTAGATCCAGTGTGTAAATTATTATTAGATCCAGAACATAGTTCATCATTTTTTAGTCAATAATTAGACCTATTATTTACCTTGAAAAAATCAATGATTGTGAGTATGTAAATCAATTTGATATGTTAGATTTTTTCATCGAAGGGAAGCAAGTTTCACTTGAGAAGCCTCTAAGATCAAGTATACTTTAATTCACAGAAACGCTTGATTTGTTATATCTAATTTTTAATGGTTACTCGTTTGCCAACTACAAGAGTGGCGTCATCATTTGCCAGTTCTCAATGTTTTTCCTATGGTGAAAAATGATGAATTTAGTTGACTGGGTAGTGGATCCTAGCAGGGCTGCCCACGGGGGGGGGGGGGGGGGGAATGACTGCGCAAGTTGCGCCAGAGTCTTGAAGTTTTGAGGGGAATCGGAAAATTCTGCCATTTATTAGAAAATTGGTTTTATTAAGTATAAAGACAGTCTAATAAAATACATAGTATAAAATGTATAAATAATGCGTAGTAATAAAATGTATTTTATTAGAGTGTGGTATAATCCAGTTTTCCATAAGTTACTCCTTTAATAGCTTTTGAGCATTAAAAAAACTGCGGAATTGATTAATGATGTTGGAATATTAACGGATTAAAAAAAACATCTTCAATCATATAGTTTCATGCACCAATCATTTGTTAGTTTTATTCATCAGCGATCATCAAATAGTGAAGGAGACGTGCTTATCTGATAGTGAAGGAGAAAAATTGAACCGATTGCTTCTAGTTAGAGTGAACCCACATGCTTCTAAAAAATGAAACTAGAAGCAATGAGTTCTATTTTTACAACAGAAAAATTGTGCAACTAGAAATTTCAAGTGGAGTCCGGGCCTTCCATCTTTAATAAAAATATTATTAGGTTATATCAATCACCGACAGGCAAGTAACGAGGAAGGGTATAAGTTACCTAAAGACCCTGGTCCCAAGAGTTTTGATTTATTAATTTGTGTTTTCAAATGCTTAAAATGCTGTTTTAGAGATTATTTTCAAGAAATTTCTGGGGGAGAGCCCCCGGACCACCATCAATTTACCTTTCAAGTGTTGGAGTGCATGTAGTCACTCTATGGTGGAGACACTCCAAATTTCATACTCATATGAGTTGATAAGCAACTTATATATGGAGCAGGAAACTGTATTCTCTCATTATTTTTTCTAAAAGTTAATTTTTTTAAAAGAAGTCAACATAATTAGATAAATTTGAGCAGAGTATCAATGAAAAACACTAATCCAATTCTCTGCTGTAAATCACTTCCCGGTGGTTCGGAACCCACCTAAAACTGTAGGTCTAACTCATCAATCATCATCATTCAACTCATTACCCACGCACAGGTCTAAGACCTATGTGGGCTTCATTCACAAAAAAAAAATCACGAAATTGAATAACTTCCTCCATTTATAGTGGATATATTAGGAAAATGATGGATAAAACAGGTAACTACAAAATATTATATGCGTGTAAAGCTTCTACACTTACAGGATGCTGTCTATAAGTCAGGAAATTGTCATAAAATTCATTTTTGAGCCTTCTATTCTAAAAATTTTCCCGGGTGGAACCGTCCGACCCCCCCCCCCCCCTTCAGGGTTATTCCACATTTCCCAAACCCTTGAGATTATCCTAGTTATGTCTATGGAATACTGATTACAAAAAATTATGGACTCCAAACCATTGCAAACTGTAAAGTATAAAGTACATGTAAGTTGCATGTAAGAAAATTAAATTTAAGCACCATAAGATGACGTCATCTTACGGAGCTCCATAGAGAAGTCGTTGCACTGACTCCGTCAAATGACGTCATCTTACAGTGGTTAAATTTAATTTTCCTACGTGCAACTGACTGTAAGACTGTTATTACTGCCATATTTATTCATACCATACTTTGAATGTTTAATGAGTCTACCTTTCATTGAATTTGTGACTTCAGTTACTTCCATTGAATCTCCAGTATATTCATTTGTATTGTAAAACCGCATTACGCATTGCATATCTTGAATATTATCCAACTAATTTGCTTGGATGCCTAATCCTAGTCATTCAACTTGTAATTTTAATAACCTCAATTTCAATTATGCATTATTTCTAGTAAATTTTTGAATTTATTATTGCGATAAGCACAATTATTTCAATTAGTTATTGTACCTTAGGTTCTTTCTGTGAGTTTTAATTGTCAAAAACCCTTAATTTTATCAAGTCAGTTAATCAGTAATCAGGTTAATTATTTATGAGAGGGAAAATTTGTGTCAAGTTAATATTGTATTTATTTTCCAAATATCGACATGATAAAACATGTTCTTGATTTTACCTCAAATGTACTAGTTTACTAGATGGTGGGGAAATGTACTAGATCTAGTACATAAAATGTACTAGTGCTGGACACTGTCGTCATCATCAATATTTCAGAAACTTTTAGAATAATTCAAGCCTACCAACCATACAAACTCACTTGATTAATATCTCTAGTGTGGGGAAAATGAGCCAGTGACGTTACAATACACTCACAGGACAAAGATGAAGAATGTACAGAAAAAAGAGAAAAGGTTATTGAGAGAGAGGAAAATTCCCTTTTGCTAGGGAATCCCCTTTTGTTTTTATTTATGAAGTTAGTGACCCAACAGAAATTCTGCCATTCTCACATCTCAACGATGTGATTTTTAGTGAAAATCTCAGAATCAATGTAACAAAGTATTGTTTTTGTAATGAATTATTTCATTTTTCAAAGTTTTCATTTTTTGAAACCTCAATTACAGAAAAACTATATTCCCAATTGAAATACAAAATATGTCATTGAAATCTCTTCTAGTAATATAGAGATTATTGTAAATCCAAATTGAACCGTTGGTAGCTACGTTGCCCCAAAGTTTTCTTTGACTCCAAGCGTTATTCTGGAGTCAGATGTTCTAACTGAACTTGGAGTCTCCAAGATGTAATCTACCATAAAAAAACGCGGGTGTGCAAACACTTCCACTCACACATATGCAATTCTTGCGGTGTTGCCACGCTTCCTCTTCATCAGTACAACATCGCTCCCCCCCCTTATCATGCTCCCTCACTCTCAATACCTTCGCTGTCTCACTCAACTTCCTTCCTCAACACTATGCATTCTGAGCGATAATTGTTTTAGATGTCATAGCTATATAGTTTGCAGCTGTCATCGTTGGCAACAACAAACACAAGAACAATTTAAGACCATTGGTCTTATGTTTTCGCTGGTTGGCACCAAAAACAATAAAAAAATACAGCACTAACTATCCTGTCTTCTGGTTTGCACATACCACACTCTCTTTCCGCTCACACGCTCACTCTCTCTCTCTCTCATTCCGATTGTGTCAAAAGAAGGAATCAAATTTTTCTTTATAGAAGATTTTTGCGATTGTTCCATATAGGTACTGTTATATTGGAGAACTTACATTGCGAAAGGGATTATATTATAGGACTTATTTTATAATAAAGAGTTTCAATGGAAACTGCAATTGAAAAAGTTGCTCTACAAACAGAAATTTATTACAAATGAGATGAAATACAAAAAAAAAATATTAATATTACAATTAAGATCATTATTTAACACAAAAATTAGGAAATAAATAGAAACATTATTTTTTGTCATTTCAACCATAGATACAAAATTCTATGAGCAAACCTAAGCTGTTTGTGCCTGCATCTAGGTATCTAGGTGGTGTAATACCATAGCCGATTTAAACTACCCATTTTGAAATAACCTGTAAATAATATTAATTACATATTGCCAAAGACGAAGAATGTAATTGCTATAACTGTTATTTTCTTACAACTCATCAATCAACTTATCCTAGCACATAACTTACATTCCTTTACATTTTTACATCATGATAAACAGTCCCTCTAAAATCGTTTTTTAAGAGATTTTAGACTCATGCCTAGAAAATCTCAAATCCATCCATTTTGTGTAGTCCTAATTATTTAATTATGGGAACACTTTGGTTTTTTTGATGCTGGGAACTTGATTCGAGGGTCAAAAACAGTAATTTTATACAAGTATTCATTAGAATTAAGTTTATGAGTGGGTAAAGTGAATTTGATAAATTATTGATATTTTTCAATAAAGCAGATGGCTTCAAAAATATACAGGCTTGGAAGTGGGAGAATCTTTAATTTCTCAAAATCTGGTCTACAACTTGTGCGAATTGATTCCCCTAACATTACTCGTTATAACCACTTTTGAATTCGAAATATCTCAATCACTTGACATGAATTACCCTAAAAAGCAATGCCATATCAAGAAGAGAATGGAACAGTGTAAAATAAACGTCCTTAAGAGTTCTTGAGTCTAATATAGTTTTTAAGTTTCGTAGTACAAAGTCTACTGAATTAAGTTTGTTTTTTAAATATTCTAGATGAGGTCCCGAGGAAAGTTCCCCACACCGAGCACTTTAATGTCATTTACAGATTCTATTGCGCCATCTCTATCTCTAATGTAGTTCCTCTAGCCGTTCTAAATGGCATCTGTTTAGTTTTGTTGTGATTTAATATCATCATTAATATCAAAATTAATATTAGAAGCTAGCCATTTCTCTCATTTTTTAAGATCAATTTTGCAATCTGACTCCAATAATGACCTTTTTCACTGCCATTTCATTTTCCTCACCTCTCTTACTCAATTCTTTCCTTATCCGATAATGTCCCCAAGCAAGAGTATTGCATTCAAATGTTTCGAACGCCAAAACTGCATTATTAAACAACATATTCGACAAAAAAGTCATATCAAATTGACCGTCAATTTAGGCCTATGTAGATTACAACTGTATAAGAAACTTGAATATTTGACAGACCATAGGTCTGTATTTTGTATTATAGCCTATAATATATCGATATATCAATTATATTATAATAAATAATTATATATTATGTATAATGTATCAGCGGAGAGCGGTAAAACGATATAGCTTGGAGATGGAGGGATGTATTTCACTTCTAAAGAGAAGTTTCATCAGCCTGATTTCTACATAAATTATGATTTTCACTCACTTATACTGGAGATACTGGAGTGATGCATTTCACTTCTAAAGAGAAGCTTCACCAGCCTGATTCCCCTATTTAAATATTATGATTTTTACTTACTCATACTGGAGATACTGGCCTATGCAGATTACGACTGTATAAGACACTTGAATATTTGATAGACCATAGGTCTGTATTGTTGCCTACAATATACCGATGTATCTATTATATATAATAAATAATTATACACTGTATTATGTATAATGTATCAGCGGAGAGCGGTAAAACGGCATAGCCGGCCAGCGAAATTCTCCAGTCTCAGAGCTGGTGTCGAAGATTGTAGTAACGAACGAATAATTGCTTTTTATGTATCACACTTAAACAAGGAGGACAACCCATTAAAAATTCAAAATTTGTGAAATAATAGGCCCAGCCTAATCCATAAAAAAGCAAATTCGAATCAGTGATTTGGTTTCTTATTATTTACTTACTCACTTATTATTATTTACTTATCCAATTGGGAGTCCTGGAGGTTGATAAGAGGAAAGCGAGCATACCGAATGCTTGTACTGTTTTCAGAATAGAATTAAAGAATGAACACACAGTGTTAATGGATGATTGTGTGAAGTTTTTAAACTGTCCCAAGTTAGCCGGTTCGTAGCTGATGCAATAATTACAAAAATATGTATTGGGATAGAATTTATTATAATTATAAGTATTTGCAGATCAGACAACTAATAAAAAATTAGAACCTCAACATAATTTAATCATTTAGTTGGAAGTACAGTAACTTAGTAATTAGTAGATTCAGATTCTGATGAAAAATGACTATGGATTGGAATATTATACTCTTGAAACCAATAATACTGTTGACTCATTTCTGGGTTTCCATTTTTTTCAGTTCAGTTCATTCAATCAGATTTTTAGAACTCTAAGTAAATGTTATATCAATTTTTTAATTGGTTGCTCTGTGGTATGTTCGAAATTCTTTTTCAAACTATTATACAGAATATTCTCTATTTAGGAAAAATAATTCATAACTCGCGGGGGCGGCAAATTGATTTAACATTAGTGGCAGCGAATGTACTTCTCCGGCGCTGTCAGAATAGGTGACAAATCAGTTATACACACAGATTGAGAAATGACCGAGCCAGCCGGCCAGCGAAATTCTCCAGTCTCAGAGCTGGTGTCGAAGATAGTAGTAACGAACGAATAATTGCCAATGAAGCAGGAAGTTGGAGAGCGGAAGGAATGTTTGGCAAAGAGAGAGGGGAGAGTGAGTACACACTCGACTTGCAGTCCACGGTAATTATTAGATCCAAGAATCCAAACCTATGAACACACAGATCGTGGCTCGGCGTTGGAGCGCGACGTGGTGGACAATCTTGGAAGCTCATACACACGCACACTTTGTCAAAATCAAGCTTTATCAGCTCCACCTCAGATCGAGATATTTACTATCGATTATTGACCAGAAAAAGCTGGAGAACTCGAAAATGATGCTCTGGCGATACTAGATCTGGGGTCTCGGATCAAGTACCGCATCGGATCTAATAGTGTGGGTGTGTAAACATATGGCGGATCTGATAACAGCTTATGTGCAAACGCACACACACACACACACACACACACACACAGACACACTCACACAAAAAAAAAACGTTAGCCTGAAGGTCAGACGTACACAGATCTCATAACCTGACTACACTCAACGTCACTTAGGGCAGTTAGCCACCCCTGTAATATTCTTTTGTATAGAATAGAATATCTATGAAAACTTACCGCTTCAGTGTGTACAGGGTGTGCTGCAAATATAAGTCCTGCAGCAAACGCGAATCTGGTTTGCAGTTTGGCAACGTTGAGTGCCAATCTTGTGAAGAGCAGACAGCAGGCAGCGTGGAGGATCACGTTGCACAAATGAAACCAAAATGGCTGCAGACCTGTTGTCCAATAGTTGGCCCTGCAACATATCAGAAGAGATTTGGAATTATTCTCATGGATCTCAAATTACATGATGTGAAGGCAATAGTTAGGAATTATTCTACTAGATCTTACAATGATATTTTGATCAATCATTGATTTAAAGATAATGGCGGCATTTGATGGCAGGTTAGGATAGGTTAGGAAGCAATATGGATAGCCATCTATCTGTTGCTTTCCTGTAATTTGTAAATAATAAATGAATAAGTAAATCAGTAAATTACTGATCACCATCTTTCCTTGAGAATTTTGTGAATTAATCTTGTATTATAAATTATTGTGAATTAATTGTATTATCACCTCATCATTGAGCTATTGTGAATTGATTACAATAAAACTTTGAAAACACTCAAGTGGAAATTGTGACTCACGGTATGGCGTGACGTCCGTTTCACTCCGTTGTCAAGAGCATCGTCAGGCGACCCACAGTGCACTGATTCAAGGCATGAGTTTGAGGGTTATGGCCGTTGGAAGGGGGAAGGGGTGGGGGGATGAGTAGGCGGTAGGTTTGAAATTGAGATGATTTTGTCAAAAAGGGGTATGTGAGAAAAAGTTTCGTAGATTATTTAACATGTTGTCAGGTTGCTGCTTTGTGTGTTTATAAATTTCAACATTGTGTTTCTGGTTATTGTGAGTGAAGTGTAGTGTGTCTAAAAAATAGTGCCAATGTTTGTATAACTGTGGCCTGTTGAAATGATGTGTTCAACGAAAACAATTGATCATATCCTAAAGGTATAAGATATCAATATTTTTTTCATCCTACGCCTACATAATGTTGCAGACCTATTGTCCAATAGTTTGTCCTGCAACATATCAGAAAAATATTCCTTACTATTATTCTTCTAGACCTCAAAATTGCATTTTGAATAGCAGTTATTGATCTAAAGAAAATGGAGGAATTTGATCAGTGAATTATAGTGACTTCTAAATGTTTATTAATCTACTTTCTTCAGTTGATTACACCCTTGAATAAACTGTCAATTTTCATTCATTCGGGAATTCTTATTTCCTGTATGTTAGATTATATACATTGTATAGTCCAAGTTTACACGAATGGTTGAAGTTGAAAAACATTTCCAACTATGGATTTGTACTTGTATTTTTACTAAAGAAGGTTATAGGTCTAATTGGGATCCCCAATTTTAAAAATAAGTTATTGTCGTTAATTTCAATACTAATAGTTGCAAGCTCTGCTTTAAAAAATACTGCTTAGAAGATGCATGTAAATATGCCGCAATCATTACAAAATTTTACTAGATAATTTATTTGACAATCTAATATTAAAACTGACACTGTATTTCACTTTTAAATAATGTTTTACTCACATATATTGGAGATGCTTGAGGAATGCATTTCACTTCTGAAAAGGAGCTTCGTCAGCCTCCTTCTTTTCAGAAGTGAAATGCATTCCTCAAGCATCTCCAATATATGTGAGTAAAACATTATTGAAAAGGGAAATACAGTGTCAGTTTTAATATTAGATTGTTCATGAAGTATTTCGTCATGGAAAACATCACAGAATTTATTTGAAATTGGTAATTATAAAACATCTCACGCACATAAATATAATTATCATTATGATAAAAAATGACAATCATAGAAAATGAAAATACACAGAATTTCGAAGAAAAAGATCAATGTAAGGTTTGAAGTTGAAAAACATCCCCAACTATGGATTTGTGCTTGTATTTTTTGGACTAGGGAAGGTTTTTTTTGGGAGGTGAAGCCCACATAGGTCAGACCTTTGGATGATGGTGATTGATGAGCTGGACCTACAGTTTTAGGTGGGTTCCGAATCACCGGGAAGATCTAATCTAGGTTAAAGATCTAATTAAGATTCCCTGCTGTTTTACCAAGTTTATAAGTCGTTAATTTCAAAATAAAAAGTTAAAAATCAGTATTAACAGACTTTCTTAGTAATGGCGAAGGTGATATTGTGGAAGGTATCCATAATGAATAACAAGACGAAATTGTCACAACCACATTTATTAAAACTTCGAGAAACTAGTTTCGGTTGTTACACCATTATCAATCTCAATCAAACTGAAAGACTGAAAATGTCATTCCATGTACAGTATATATAAGGCTTCTCTGTACTTTAGTTTTTCAGTTTGATTGAGATTGAAAATGTTGTAACAACCGAAACTAGTTTCTCGAAGTTTTAATAAATGTGGTTGTGACAATTTCGTCTTATTATTCAGTATTAAATTAAACTATCCTCGGTTATATAGTTTTGATGGGATTTATTTCATTTCACTACATACCGGTATAGGTAGTGACTATACTATAATATATATTACGATGGAGTTCTATGGATGTGAAGGTTAGATTGACATAATCACGTGGATTCCGGTATCAATCAATGTCTCCCAGAGCGGCCACCATGATAACGGGTTCGAAACCCCTGAGAGACTGGATCGTATTGCGTTCCCCAACTCATAATGGGAATAGGTGGTAGGGAAGGAGCAAGATTGGGCCAATGATTGGCGTGGATGCATCAAATTGCTCAGGGATTTCCTCTGCAATTGCTCGTTGTAGGCTTGATTGAGGCTGCATTTTGGGTTTGAAGCAGTTTCTTAGTTTGGAATAATTATATTGTTGCTTATGAATGATTGTTGATTCAATTGGAATTTTGTGGCTAGGATAGTGTTACGGGTTTTAACACTAAAATAATTATTGTTGTAGATATCCATTTTTCGTGAACTGCAGTAGAACTATTCATATGTATAAACTTTCTGTGCAGAACTGACCTTTTTTGAGTCGCGGCGGACGCGTTTCGAACCATGCCAGTTCTGCACAGCAAGTTTATACATATGAATACTAAAATAATGCTGGCAACACTTGAAAGTATCACTTTAACTTTATTTACACAATATTAATTACATTAGACACTAATAAGTAATAATCACACAAGAAAATCAGTCCAATAACTACCAACTAACAATGAATATTTTAAGATTAACCATTGTACATAACTAATTAGTAACTGTCGAAAGGCCGATCAATATTCTAATAATGAGTGTCTAATAATCTTTTCAATGACTCAGTACATTTTTCAAGATTATGTTCATACTGTAGCGAATATGAAATTGGAGTGAATAGAGAGGAAGAAGGCACAGTGGTTCTTGGAATTATCTGCTATGTAAATGTTTACTTTTAAGCAATCAATTAATCTGCTTTTGACACTTTTATGGTGTTTACTTGGATCATTGTAGAATTTTCTAGTTGTTTGATTAGAGATTAATGGAGTCTTATCGAATATTGTAGAAAGTTCGTGTTTTAGTTTATTCATGTAGAAGATGATAGAAATATGTAGAAATTGCTCGATTTTTGAAAACCCATTTAAGGCGAACGCATTTGTAAATTAGTAAATTTGTAAATTAGTTGTTGAAATTCGTCGTGATAAACAATTTGTGTCAGTTCTATATTTGGTGCCTCGTATAGTGATAATTCTTTCTCTGTGCCTATAGAGATAATTCTTTTTCCTGTTTAATTCCTACCAGTGAGCTACTAAATAATCTTTTATTTTACGGACTAGTGCTACGTAAGTTAATTGTTCTTTCTCGACATTTCTTTTTGAATATTATTGGACAGTTTATTGTACAGTTATTGATTAATATTAGATCGGCCTTTTAACTTTTAGTGATTGATTTTTGTACAGTTTATTGAAAACTCATTATCAGTTGAACAATATCGTGTTATCTGTTTTTAATTGCTTATTTTTCTGTAAAACATTACTGAACAGTGAGTGTTGTGATTATTTGTATAAATAAAGTGCGAGTGATAAATTTAAGTGTTGCCAGCGTTATTTTAGACATAGAACCCGTAACAATACATTTTCATGAGATGTTTCTCAGTTGTTTCCTGCATATCATATGGTTAATTTGGTATTATAGATGTTAAATCTCAGGATTTCTTTAAAACTGTATTGCTGTAGCGAAGCGCAAATCCAGGTAGTAGATGAAAATCTCACAAAAATTTTAAACTGACATTTTAAAAATCTATTTTTAATTCATTTTTTATGAGGGTAGGACCTTTCTAGGAAACATCCCCCTCCCGGAGAATTTTTCACTTTTTTAAACTCGCCGGTCACTTGACTGTTATAATTCAAATACTTTGATATTTCTGTGTCTAAATTTCGTATTTGATGTGAACCTCCAACTATCCCCATAGACGGCTCAATTGTCGATGATGAATGCAAGCTATTCACGCCAGAAGAGTTTGAAATGAGGGGAGGAACAAAGCTGGAGGCTGATGAGGGAAAAGTGTTGATAAGGCATGTCTGGAAGAAGGAGGCTCTTGGCTAAGAGGTTCCTCACCTTTCCTCACTCACGCACCACCTCACACAAACACACTCCCTCCCTCTCTCTTCATCATAGTTTCCTTTTCTCTTCCCTTCAGGGCGCGGTAATCACACGCAAAAAAAAATTCTCACCTTTTTTCACTCCTATTCCACTACACTCAAACGCACTCCCTCATTTTCTCTCTCGTTCTTCCTCTCTCTCTCTCCCCCACACACTCTCTCTCTCTGATTCTCCCTCACACCAACTCACTCTCTCTCCTTCTTCATCCTCTCATACCTTCCTCTTTTCTTCCCTTCAAGGGACGGTAATCACACGCAAAAAAAATTCTCACCTTTTTTCACTCCTTTTCCACTACACTCAAACGCACTCCCTCATTTTCTCTCTCGTTCTTCCTCTCTCTCTCTCCCCCACACAATCTCTCTCTCTGATTCTCCCTCACACCAACTCACTCTCTCTCCTTCTTCATCCTCTCATACCTTCCTCTTTTCTTCCCTTCAAGGGACGGTAATCACACACAAAAAAATTCTTGGAAAGATCGGTTGGAGAGTGAAGAAGAAAATAAGAAGTGTTGGTGTCATTGGAAGTAAGTAGCTGTTGTGGGGGGGGGGGTGGAAGAGTGAGGGGGTATTATGGGGTGGTGGAGTTGTGAGTGGGGGGGGGGGGGGCATTTGCCAGAGGGGCAAGGAGATTAAGACGAGCCAACTGCTTAGAGGCTCGTTCACTTTTTGGGTCATCAATCAATCCCCTTGTGAAAGATGCGAGAGCGTTCGCTACCTACAGCTCTCAGAGCTCTGCCTGGCTGCGGCTGCTTGTGCGCTGGCGTCCGTCTTCTTTAGTCGTCGCAAAAACGTTTTGCGTTAAGTCGACAGGCGACAGTATTGCTACTGAGCTTGCGGAGATTGTCTTTCTCCCTAAATTTTACTTTTATCAACTATGTTTTCTGTCGTTTTCCAGTCAGTCTCACTCCTGCCGTTCGCAAAGATTCTCTCTCATTCTCTCTGTCTCAATGTTGGTTTATCTCTGTTTTTTTCCAGTCAGTCTCTCTCCTACGGTCTCCTTTACGGTCAAGTGTTGATGAGAAGGATATTCTTGAATATCCTCTTCCAAGAATGGACATTTATATGTTCAAACTTCGCCGTTTAATGTAGATACATCACAATCATATTATCGTTATCAAATTGCATCTTATACTGTATTCATATCGTTGATTAATTCTTTAGTTTAGATTTGTAAAATTCATAGAACAATAATTACAGTACTGTACTTATATATTTTTAACTATCATAATCTAGAATCTAAGACTGTGCATTTTGTAATCTACATGAATAAAGTAAATAATCTAATCTAATCCTACCGTTCTTAAAAATTGTCTCTCTCTGTCTATGTTTATTTATCTCTTTCTTTTCCCCTCAATCTCTCTCCTGCCGTTTGCAAAAAAATTTCTCTCTCTTTCTCTATCTTGGTTTTTCTCTTTCTTTTCCACTCAGTTTCTCCTGCCGTTCGCAAAGATTCTCTCCCTTTCTCTCCGTCTCTAAGTTTATTTATCTCTCTCTTTCCCCTCAGTCTCTCTCCTGCCGTTCGCAAAAATTTTTCTCTCTTTCTCTATCTTGGTTTTTCTATTTCTTTCCCATTGTCTCTCTCCTGCCGTTCGTAAAAATTCTCTCTCTTCCTCTCTGTCTGTTTATTTATCTCTTTCTTTTTCCCCTCAGTCTCTCTCCTGCCGTTCGCAAAGATTCTCTCTCTTCATATTAGTATTATATTGTCTATATCTCGCCTATATATTGTATTTCATACTAGTAACTGTCCAACTATTATTTGTATGAATAAAGCAATCAATCAATCTTTCTCTATCTTGGGTTTTCTCTTTATTTTCCACTCAGTCTCTAACGTGCCTTTTGCAAAGATTCTCTCTCATTCTCTCTGTCTCTATGTTAGTTTATCTCTTTTTTCAGTCAGTCTCTCTCCTGCTCTTCAAACAGATTCTCTCTCTATCTCTATATCTGTTTTTCTCTTTCTTTTTCCTCTGAGTCTTCCATGTGTTGCTTTGGCTTGTGGTTGAAACTCATTCGCATCATGGTGAAGTATCATATGTATCAGCTGTTCTATGAGCTTCCTGCATTTAAGCACATTTTAAAACAGTAATATAGTGCCCGTAAGTAAAAATTGGAACATTAATTTGGAGAAATCTGGAAGGAAAATAAAAAATCGTGCTGTGAGGTGCACTGAATCGAGTTGAGAGAAAGCTTTGTGACAAATTTTATGTTCCAAATCGTTGCCGTTTCTGTGAAATTCGTACGACTGACACACACACACACACACACACTTTTTTATATAGGCCTACTATGAACCGCATTAATTTATTTACCATTCAATTCATGTTGGTCTCTTTCTTCCTTCTCCAATACTCTTTCATTTTGACACTCTGAGCAATTCGTCTTTCTTGAGACCAAGTTTCAATTTTTGGAAAAAATCTCTTTTTTATTATACAGAATGCTTCAATCATTGTCGATTACTGGAATAATTTGTCAATTATTTGTATTTTCGGCATTTATGAATCCAGTAAATATCTGAGATATATATATACTATACATAATATATATATTATGCTGTATTTCTACGAAATTTTGCTTTCTGATATTCAATACTTGATATACTCAATGTGCTAGCATACTCAATATTGTGAACAGATAATTTCAGCCAGTTATCAACAGAATGAAACAACACAATAAAATATAAATAAATCGATACCTGGGATCCTGGGAATTCTCACTATTTCATTGTTCTTGATAATAACAGCATACCAGCATTAGAAAAGAATGGAGAACAGGAATGGAAAACGTGTAAGAAAGAGAAAACAATCAAGAGTAGGCATTCCAAAATGAATGAAGTTCCAGGAGAAGCAGTGTGCAAGTCGACGATGATGATGTCTAGAAGGAAGAAAAAGGAAAAATAAGAGAAGGAATAAGTAAGAAAAGGGTAAATATAAGTTCGGGAGGGTGGAGTCGATAAAAAAAGGATCATCATTTTCTCTCTGTTGGAAAATGTTCTCCAACATAACTGTTGCTGACAGCGATATTGGCAGACGAAGCAATACCTTCTAAATAATATGAGTCGTGGAAAATATCAAGGAATGTTATGAAGAAAACGACTAAAGAAATTCAGCGGTAAACAATGGTAGAATGAAATTGCTGATGGGACGAGGGGAGTTCTGCTTGGCTGCTTCTAAATTGGTATAAAAACTACATTTTTTGCAGCATTTTTACAAAATAATCGTTGGAAAATTTCTTTCTAGTCAATAAGTTAGATTACTAGGAACTTTTTTTGGTAGATTACGTCTTGGAGACTAGGAGTATAAGAAAAGTCAAGTTAACAATTGTACAATCTTATACACTAGTTACCATAATTACTACCTAGTTTGAATAGGTAGCTTTATAGGTATAGTCACCAACTTGAGAAACTATAGAAAATTACCATAGAAAAAAGTATAGAGCATATGTATGTATAAAGTGCCGTAGAGCGTACGTCCATACGTACCGTAGTCCATACGTATCGTGCGTACCGTAGCCCATAGAGCGTACTACACAAACAAGGAGTGAGGTAGTATGTGATTGCTTTCCTCACTGAGCTAACAGAACTGTATCAGTACGCCAAGCCCACCGAAACCAATTCTGAAGCTTGACAGTCCCCACTTTTCACTCAACATCACTCCCCACCTTTCCTCAACATAAATTATCTGGCACCTATTGAATAACAATTGACAAATTGTTTTTTTTGGACTTTTATTCGAACAATCTAATATGACACTGTATTTCTATTTAATTTGTGATTTTCACCACTTTTACTGGAGATACTGACGGGCTCGTACTTTTTCAATATTCTACGGGACCGTCTAAAATCATCAAAAAATTCAAACTCACTTTTTCTAAAAAAAATCTAAAACAATATTTTATCACCAGACCGTATTACACAGTGACTGAATATATTGAGAAACATACTTTTCAATACCTGAGGACTTTCAATGTGAATTAACACATGAGCTCACCCCCTGACGATCCTGATAAGGAGAAAAAATTTGACGATTCCCCGATCCAGATACAGATTCTGTCAAATTGCTTGGTCTGCAGTTGGATTCCAAATTTGTGTGGGACGAGCACGTAGATGTATTAATTAATAAAGTAGGTAAAAGTCTTTTTGTAATAAGAAATATGGTAAAATTTGTACCATTGTCAACATAAATTATGGTATACTCAAGAATGGTATACTTCGCACTATTTTACTCTCACGTGGCTTATGGTATTGAGTTGTGGGGAAGCACTGCGGACTTGCACTTTCAAAAAATATTTGAACTGCAAAAAAGAGCTATCCGCTATTTGGCAGGGCTTAAGTATAGTGAGTCATGTAGAGAGGCCTTTGTAAGATTGAATATTTTAACTCTGCCATCAATTTATATTTATAAACTATTAATTTTTACCCACAATCATATCTCAGAACTGGCCACAAATGCTGACAGACACAACCATAATACTAGAGGTAAAAATAAACTAGCTTTGAGACAACATAGGTTGCAACTGTATGAGAAAATACCTTCTTACATTGGAGCAAAGTTTTACAATAGATTACATACTGAGCTGCAGTCCCTGTCAAATATGAACATATTTAAAAGCAGATTGTACAAATTCCTTGCCGCAAAAGCGTATTATAGTGTGAAAGATTTTCCATAGTTTAGAGTAATATCTAGTCATAAGATTGCAGTGCCCTCTGCCCTGCTCTAATTTTAAAAACAAATTTTTGTACCTGCTCTCTTCATGTTCTGTTCGTGTTTATTTTCTCTGTGTTTTCAATGATTTCAATTCGTTTTCAATAATTTAAAAAAAACCTGTGACGATATTCAACTGTTTATTGTACTGTATGCTGTGTTGAATAAATAAATTATCTTATCTTATCCATGGTCCGTGGCGAAGACACTGGATGTAAGATGTAGGGTGTTTAAGATCCAAAAGAAAGCGGTTAGGTGTATAGAAAGAGTAAATAGATTAGATTCATGTAGGCCGTTGTTCAAGAGACTTGGTCTCCTAACTGTACCCTGTTTATATGTGTATGAAGCTACTTTATATGTAAAAACGAATGATATTAACCAAAATCTTGATGTACATGATTATAATACAAGAAGCCGAGGAGATTATCACTTGGTGAGTCACAATAGTAGCTTATTCAAACAAAAACCTAGTTATATTGGTAGGAAATTCTACAACAAGCTACCGCAGTTTTTGAAGAGTCTTGAAAATATAGAAATATTTAAAAAACAATTGAAGAAATATTTAGTTGATAAAGCTTTTTATAGTGTACAAGAGTTCCTTTCACATCAAAATTTAAGCCTCACCTCAACTAATTGAAGTAATTATGGTATCTAGTGTATAATATTGTTGATCTGACTTGTCTTATACTCCTTAACTGGAGTCTCCAAGACGTAATCTACAAAAAAAAAAAAAAAAAAAAAATGTAATATGGATGCATTTCACTTTAAAAGAGAAGCATCATCAGCCTCAAGCTTTATGAGGCTGATAAAGCTTCTCTTTAGAATCTCCAGTAAAAGCGAGTGAAAATCATAAATTAAATAGAAAGTTTTGATTGTTCATCAAGTATTTTGTCATGGACTTGTATTTGCAATTACTGCAATATCAATCCTATTGAAGATTTAACTTGTAGATTGCAATTTCAATTTGTAAATTCTTATGTAAGAAGCGACAGATAGTGATCACGGATTACTAAGCTTTAAGTACAGGAGGAATTAGGAGAATATATCAATGATTGAACCATTTTGTTGTTTTTCTTTGTAGTGGCGAAGGTGATATTATGGAAGGTATCCATAATGAATTATAAGACGAAATTGTCACAAACACATTTATTAAAAAATATTGAGAAAACTGGTTCCGGTTGTTACACCATTATCAATCTCAATCAAACTAAACCTAAGGTACAGAGCAGCTTAATATATACTGAACATGGAATGATACTATTGGCTAAGCGAGAAAGAGGCTGACCTTCATCGAAGTTCTGATTGGCTGACAAGTCACGCCCCCTGGTGGGATGAGTAACAAGCAATGATACAAGTCAAATCAATAACTAAAAACTGTGAACATCTAGAAAGCATCAAATATAATTTGATTCAATTCTAGCCTTATTACGTATTTTTCTTCTTTGTTGCTTTCGTTATTTTTTTTAGTTTTTAGTTATTGATTTGACTCGTATTATTGTTTGTTACTCCTCCCACCAGGGGGCGTGACATGTCAGCCAATCACAGCCTCCGATGAAGGTCAGCCTCTTTCTCACTTAGCCAATAGTATCATTCCATATTCAGTATATATTAAGCTTCTCTGTCCCTTTAGTTTAGTTTGATTGAGATTAATAATTGTATAACAACCGAAACGAGTTTCTCAATATTTTTTATTAAATGTGGTTTTGAAAATTTCGTCTTATTATTCATTTTGTTATTTTGTAGGAATTTGATATATTTGTACCTGTCTTCAGTGAATGAGCAGATTTTTGATCTTTCTTGTTTTTTCTTATTTAAAAAACAAATGAAGACTAGAAAATGAAAACTAAAAAAAATGAAGACAAAAAAACAAAAATTCATCCAAATATTCATTAAGAATAAATAAGATTTACTTGCTCTGTAGGCCGAGCGCTTACGGATCTCAAAGATTCGAAAGCGCTCGGCCTACAGAGTAAGTAAATTTTATTTATTCTTAATGAATATTTGACTGCAAGTCGTTAAAATTCACATAAAAAGTTGATATTAACAACGCAGTTCGTCATGGAACAAGAAATACAGGAACAAAAATTCAATTAAAAACAAATAATTATGTATTGTATCAACCAAAAGTTTTTAAAAATATTTTGGAAAAAATCTTATTCTATGGAACTTGTTGTTTGATTTTTGTATTGAAGCCGCTAAGTTTAATCACTTCGTTTGGTTGGTTCATCATTATGAAAAAAGAGCGATCCTAACCTTTCTACTCTTTAGACTATTCTCATTCCATCATCGACGCATGGCAGGGCTTTTAATTATTACAGCTATTGCAATCTCAACTCAATGCAATAAATTTGCAGAATTCCAAATTTGAACTTGCAATTTAAATACATCCTCTTAATTTTCTCTCACTATTTAGAGGACGTTAACCTCTCCCCTTCCTCATGCACTCCCTTCCTATTCGCAATCGGTATTTGCTTAACAACGTAATTACTAGAACGGGTACTGGAGCGATTATTGCATGAAATGTTTCAATTCAGTATATCGAATGGTACACCGCTGTTGAATAGGTTTTTAGAGTTCGATAAACGTTCGAGATGAAATGGAGTGATAAACAGTGATTAGAAATGGGAATGGATTCAAACTTAAAGCTTTTCAACATAATGTGATGATGAAGATATTGTATGAGGGTGTGTCAATACTATTTAATCGTGAGAGCAATTTACAGAAATCGGTATCGTTTTAGTTACTGGGGGGTATGGATAGCTTGAAACAAGATAATACTACAAAACTCTGCAGTAAAAACAAACACAAACATGTACACACTTGTTCAGCCGCTTGGAAATCCAACCTAACCTAACCTATTTGAAAATCCAACCTAACCTGAAAAAAGCAGAGCAACTTTGTGCAGAATTGAATCCGGAAATTACTCCAGAAGTTATTCCAGTGAGAGCTTCCTCCCTATTAGAGCTCTCTCTCAATAGAGGTTGTGGCTGTTTGTTTTAATTGTAATTACTTATTCCGCCACTGTAGCGCTGTAGCAAGTAGTATTCGCAGTTGGAATGCATTGCTTCCGTTCCTAGTCCGGCCGTCTCGATAATCCAGACTGAACTTCAATCTTTGGCGAGTGGATTTGTTTCTTGCGAGTGCTTTTCTTCAAACAGAGCCGACGATATTCAGACTTGGGCTGCGAAAATTCAGTCTCAGTAATTGCAGAACTTCTGACTTACTTACTAAATGAGAGCTGCTTCTGATTTTATAGGAGAAGCTGATTGAAAGCTCCATATTCAAAGTAAGAATTCAGTCTTAGTTAAATCAGCACAACAAAGTGATTGAACTTAGCGATCTCAATACACAATTAGAGTTTTCAGTCCAATGTAGCTCTTATTCACACCAACACATTCTTATAATGGGTCTAGAGTTGAGTTCTCATACTTTGCCTAGAAAAATACAAATTACAATTGTTTAATAATATGATTGTAGTTTATGCAATGATAGTTTTAAGACGCGTGAGATGATCAATTCACTCGTTTCCTATCTTACATCACACCTGTAGCTTTAATGTACCTTCTTCTGTTTGAATCCTGTACTTCCATGATCAGCTCAGGGCCAGAGGCGGTTTTGGACCGCCACGGAGCTGAGAGAAACCTTTTTTCCCTATATTTAATTTGGTATTGTGTGCTTTCTTGTGATCCTTGGGCATCCTCTGACACTGGATTCTTGCTGGCTCCAGTGCAGTGACTTCTTTCCAATAGCACCTTCTTTTCGCAAAGTTTGCCCAATCCATCTTCATTTACTCTTTTTAATCAGATTCTGTTAAGGAATTGGGTGCTGACTGGTACCACAGATTCTCAGTGTCCACATAATTAAGGAAGTAATAGCCGCGAGCCGTAGTAGGTATCTGTTCAAACAGAGAGATAAGTTGCGTTCTCGTAGTTCCTGTTCGTAACGGTGACCGATTAGATTGGCCAGCAAAAAAGACTGTTCTCTGCTGTAAAATCACTTCCCGGTGGTTCGGAACCCATTACTCATTACCCACGCACAGGTCTCAGACCTATGTGGGCTTCATCCTAAAAAAAAAAAAAAAACAATTATCTACTAACTTACTACCACCACCAAAAATACCAGTCATCCACTACTTCTATAGCGATCTAAAACTAAATTTAAAATCTAATTAAATGTTAAAAATCCACAGATTCTAGCAAATATTGTTCATACACTTGCCAGCATAAAACTACTCATTTTTACAGTATTGCAATTTTCTTATGCAGCTCCATTTTGAAAACTATTTTCTTCACGAATGAAGTATACACTGTACACTGTATAGGGTAAATATTACCATGAATAAGGAGCTTCGTCTTCCATTTCTCTGTGATATTACACAATATAATACACGAGTTCACAACTTTCAGAGTGGCTACCGTGTGAGAAAGTTATAATATTTTTGTGATTACGATTTCACGACGTCGAAACCTAGTGGAGTTTTCATAGAAGAAAGAGAGGAAAAGAGCGAATGAGAGAGTGTGATAGAGGGTGAGAGTACGAGAGAGTGACAATAGGTGAGAGAGGGTGAATGAGAGAGTGTGAGAGAGTATGAATGGGTGAGAAAGAGAGGGAGGTTTAGAGAGAGAGAGAGTGATTAGATTAGATTATAATTCTTTATTCATGTAAATTTACAAATTTGAATATGAATGGTTAAAATCAAAACTATCAACATCACATAAATATATACAGTAGTGAACTCAGAAGATACTATTTTTATAGTGCAAAGAATTATGTACAATGATCTCATTTGTATGATATTAATTACAGTAATGACAATCTAAGTGATGCAATTACATGAAATGGCGAAGTTTGGACAAGGATTCGTCCATTCTTGACACTCAACCAGTGTGAGAGAGAGAGAGAGAGAGTTATTGAGAAAAAAATGGTAAGAAAGAGTGAGTGAGAAAGATAGATGAAAGTTATTTTCAGAGTTTTCTTCTCCGGTGCGAAGTACTTCATCTCGACCAACGTCAGCTTGGGAGAAATGGCGCTCCCAGCAGATTACTCTATAATTCATTTTCTTTTGACATTCATGCTTTCTCGTTCGATACAAAGTTCCGTAAAGGCTGTCGCGCTTCTTAATAGATTCTGTCTCTTTCTTTTAACCATCAGAAAAACAGACTGCCATCAACCCCGTCACTCATTTCATATCATATTTCCAATTTTCAGAATGTAATACGTGACAATGTTGTCTCTTGATCGTGGTGAAGTCGTTGAATGATGAAGGAATATTGATATGATTGACATCTATCTACGACTACTTTATAAAATTACTAGCTGGCCCAACGTGCGTTGCTGCATTCTCATAAAAATTCTCCTTGATTTTATTATTCGCCACCTCCCGCTGAGGTTACATTTAAAATTAGGAAAGAAGTTAGTCCTAGGGCTCTTCCAGCTGATCATAGAGGCTCCGTTGTTTTCTTAATCACCACCTCTGAATGAAGAAACATTTCATATTTAAACCTCCTATGACTATAAGGGTAGAAGCTAGGTTTTTTATTTTATTATTAGCCACCTCCCGCTGAGGCTGCATTTCAAATTTCTAGCTAGCACTTCATTGGTTAACAGATGTCATCAAACTGGCATAATTACATTTCATCATACCCAGTCGTATGTTTCCTACATATTGCAAGGCTCCAACTGCACGGTAGCCTACATGCAAAGTGCAAAGTCTTTTGCTGTTCAAAGACAGCGTAAATAACGCCACTAAGGGGCCTGCCATATGATTAAAAACTGTTGACTTGTATCAGCTGTTCCTTTAAGCTGTTTGGCTGGCAAGTTCAGTAGGTTAGGTCTATAAAATGGTTTAATTAATAATAATTATTAGCTCCCCTATTGAAATTTATGGTCAGAAACCATCCCCAATATTCACACAACATATTCCCAAAGTGTCATGCCGATCTGTCAAGTAGTTTTGGAGTCTATAGGGAACACACACACATACATACATACATACATACAGACAGACAGACATTCATTTTTATATATTTATATATCTCTTAGAGATTAGAGTTTGAGAAGTAATGTCATAACAGCTGACTTCATTCACGCCCAATCAAAACCGTTGCACTATGAAGCTGTGTTTAAAGGGGGTTCACTTTCTGATTCAGGCTCTAGACCAATGAGAATTCATCATTTGTCCTAATCGTAATAAAAATGATCATATACTGATCTGATCATTTTGCAACCAAACTCTGTTTACGTCCATTAACTCTTACGTTAATTGAATAATTATGGTATATAATTTTTTTTATCTAAGGATGAAGCCCACATAGGTCTGAGACCTGTGCGTGGGTAATGAGTTGGATGATAGTGATTGATGAGTTGGACCTACAGTTTTAGGTGGGTTCCGAACCACCGGGAAGTGACTTTACAGCAGAGAACAGTGTCTTTATTGCTGGCAAAATTATTGTATATTAATGAATAATAATGTTAATTATTTCACCTCTTATTATTAATTATACTCTTATTAATTCTTACATTAACAAAATTTATTTCAAAATATTGTTGAGTATGGTGCAGCATGAAACTTGTAAATTTTGTTTCAAATAATGAAGTAGAAATATAGTATGTAAGACATCCGCAGAACTCACCCCTACACACAGACGGATAGTCTTAGTAGGGGTAAGAGTATTCCTGCTGTGTCAATTTTCTTTTACTTTCATTGTACTGTTCTGTTTTTGGGAATAAATAAAGAATTTGATTTGATTTAAAATAAAATATGCTTTCATTTTTAAATTCGTAGTACAATCATTTAATTTAATATTTAATATTTATTCAGCAAGTATTATATACATTACAAACATCATCATTACATCTCACAATAATATATTTACAAATAGTATATAAAACTGCCTAAGTGAGAGCCCCGTAGGTCCTTGGGGTCCTTCGAAATTAATAATTATAAAATATATGAAAGAAAAAAATGTTCCAAATTAAAATAATTGAAAGAATAGTTTGTTGGAAAAGAAGCACACTATAATTTCACACAAAATAACATATACAAATATTTCTTCACACTAAAAATTTAATCTTCAATTCAAGTACACCAGCATAGAACCTGATGAAACTGTATCCAATCCCTGTTATAATCCTACTGAAATAGGGGAAAACTAGATGGAATAAAATATTTGATGGGGAAAACTATGGAGATTGGGAATCGAGAATTGAAGTTGCCAATAAATTTAAATAGATGAGCTATGAGAAAGAGTTGTGAAGATTAGAAAACGAAAATTTAAATTGCTAGTGGACGTGGCATCCTAATAAATCACTAGTTTGACTAGAGAATCTCCACTGAATGAGAATTCAGAAGCACTTGCTTTTTTGGAGAGCATACTCTCTAGTAACGTACATGCTTCTTCTATTCCAAATGCAAGCATGTTTCTTTAGCTGTGCAAACACAGACAGCCACCATGTTCACTCATGTCGAATGCATCCTTGAAACTCCATCTTGGTGGTTTTATCTTTACATTGGATTTGATTTCGTCGCCAACAATGCTTGCCATTGTATTGCCACTGTTTGTTGACATCTTGAATCAATTCTGTCGTCACCAACTCACGATTTTGGTTGGTTCGTCCCACATTTCTGACATACGGTACTTAGAAGCTGAAAGCCGGAAACTCAATTCGACTACTAATTTCTACAGAAATGTTTTCTCAAAACGCAGTTCTACCAGAGCTACCAGAAATGTTTACAACAAAGTAATTATTATTTTTTGTTGTCAGATTGATTAACTGTTTGATTCATCCTAGAACTGTAGAGGCGAAGATGATATTGTAGAAGATATCCATAATCAATAATAAGACTTGAACTTGTCACAACCACATAAATTGAAAACAGTGAGATACTAGTTTCGGTTGTTACTTGAGTTTTCTTCGCCGACAGTCAGATGACTGGGGAATCGTCATATTTCTTCCCTTCGATGGGGTTTCGTGTAGATGAGCTGAATGTTACACCATTATCAATCACAATCAAACTAAAACTAAAGTACAGGATACCTTAATGTAATATATTAAACACGGAATGATACTATTGGCTAAGGAAGAAAGTTCCTCTGAAAGCCTGACCTTCATTGCAGGCCATGGATATGAAGAGGTCATTGTCGATAAAATTTTTAATAAAATAAGTAGGAGAATAGCAATCAGTGCTGCCATTGCTGTAACTGAAACTGGGGAAACGTCATGGATAACGGTGCCTTATTGAAAGAACTGAAAAAAAAACGTTTATGATGTAGCTTTTCAAACCAAACCTATTTTAAAGAGTTTATTCGGGTGTAGTAAAGACAAAACTGATATCTGGGATGAAAGTGGGGTTAATAAATTGAACTGCGGTGATTGTAATGTTTGTTATGTGGGTCAGACCGGTAGAAGTTTCAAATGTAGAATAAATTAACATATCAGGGATTGGAAAACCCAAAAAGGAGATTCAAATTTTGCTGAGCATCTCATTAATAATGGGCACAAGGCAGACAATTGAACATTTTAGAAGCTTTGAAGATAACTAGGTTAGTAAAAAACGATTTCAATACTAGTTTAAATGGCCAAATTTATTTCAACCAATTCAATACTACTAACTTGGTTTCATCATTATTCCAGCCTACATTTAAAAAACGGTTCTTTCGTGTATTTCATGGTTGACTGAATTTCAGTGATCTTCAAATTTTTTAGTTTTAATTTGATTCAATTCTAGCTTTATTACGTATTTATTTTACTTCTTTGTTGCTTTCTAGATGTTCACAGTTTTTAGTTATTGATTTGACTCGTATTTTTTTGCTTGTTACTCCTCCCAGCAGGGGGACGTGACTTGTCAGCCAATCACGACCTCCGATGAAGGTCAGCCTCTTTCTCGCTTAGCCAATAGTATCATTCCATGTTCAGTATATATTAAGCTTCTCTGTACTTTAGTTTTAGTTTGATTGAGATTGATAATGGTTTAACAACCGAAACTAGTTTCTCAATATTTTCACCTTCCACCAGGGGCGTGACTTGTCAGCCAATCACAACCTTCAATGAAGGTCAGCCTCTTTCTCGCTTAGCCAATAGTATCATTCCATGTTCAGCATTTATTAAGCTTCTCTGTACTTTAGTTTAAGTTTGATTGAGATTGATAATGGTTTAACAACCGAAACTAGTTTCTCAATATTTTTAGAAATGTTGTTGTGACAATTTCGTCTAACTATTCATCACGACATGAAACTCAATCCTCCAGCATTCAGGATCCTATAGTGATTGGTGGGTTTGGGGTAACTCGACAGAATAAATTTAATTAAGTGCGAGGTTTTCTCGTTGCCAAGATTGTGAGCGGCCATTTTGTCCTTGGCATGCTGACATGATTGCATCTTAAATCGATTCGAATCCAGCGATCAGGACGCTGCCTCTGCCTCCTACAAGGACTTAATGAAGCGTGACCTCCTTCTGATAGGAAGACGTAATCAAGTTTTAAGCTTATTGGAATAGTTGGAGTTGGCGTGAAGTGCTTGGGCTTAGCAAGTACAAGACGATATTGCCGTGTCTGAAAAAGCTCCAGACTTGTCTGGCGTGTACAGAATATGTAGCCTATATCTGTATATAATATACACATGTCATGTACAGCAGATGTGTGTTTAGTTTAAGTTAACTTTATAACCAACCTAGACTCGTTATGAAGATGATTTGATCAGAGCCGCATATTACGAGCTTCACTTCCTTTTGGAGTTTCACTTAGTGGAAATCTTGTGTTTACTTTTGTAACTGTATGAAAATTTTACACCAATAACTTAATTGATGTTTTAGAATCTTGAGTGAATAAGCACTCTTGCAGAGTGGTTTTAATAATAATTTTAGATTCTAATCCTTACTTCCTCATAACCTTCTACAGCATGTTTCTGGCATAAAAATAGAAGTACATGCTTCTTGGTATATTATATGGTTTCTTGGTACATCTATTATCAGCCATTTTTTTATTTATTCCCTATTACAATACATAATATTATAAAATATAGAAAATAATCAGTTACACTGTAATACAATTTAAAATAAAAATACAGTATATAAAATGATTAGGAACTACTTTATTTTGGAGGATGAAGCCCACGTAGGTCTGAGACCTGTGCGTGGGTAATGAATTGGATGATGGTGATTGATGAGTTTGACCTACAGTTTTAGGTGGGTTCCGAATCACCGGGAAGTGATTTTACAGCAGAGAGCAGAGTCTTTTTTCTGACCAATCCAATCGGTCACCCTTACAAAGAGCGTCCAGGAGTTTCGTAGCTTATCTCTGATTGAACAGATACCAGCTGCGGCACTCGGCTAACACTTCCTAATGGTGTAATATAGTAGATCTCAACTCTATATTAATTCAAAGGTTCTAGAATTTTGCTTGAGTCAACATCTCCCTATATTTTTTGCAATTTATATAGATTTTCAACTCTGGTAGGGGACTTATTATGAGTAGATCTACCTATAGCTTAAAGAATTTTGTTTGAGCTAAAATTTACTTATAATATGCAATCTATATAGTGAATCTTAACTCTTTATTAATTAATTCATAGGTTCTATAATTTTGCTTGATTCAACATCTCCCTATATTTTTTGCAATTTATATAGATTTTCAACTCTGGTAGGGGACTTATTATGAGTAGATCTACCTATAGCTTACAGAATTTTGTTTGAGCTAAAATTTACTTATAATATGCAATCTATATAGTGAATCTTAACTCTTTATTAATTAATTCATAGGTTCTATAATTTTGCTTGATTCAACATCTCCCTATATTTTTTGCAATTTATATAGATTTTCAACTCTGGTAGGGGACTTATTATGAGTAGATCTACCTATAGCTTACAGAATTTTGTTTGAGCTAAAATTTACTTATAATATGCAATCTATATAGTGAATCTTAACTCTTTATTAATTAATTCATAGGTTCTATAATTTTGCTTGATTCAACATCTCCCTATATTTTTTGCAATTTATATAGATTTTCAACTCTGGTAGGGGACTTATTATGAGTAGATCTACCTATAGCTTACAGAATTTTGTTTGAGCTAAAATTTACTTATAATATGCAATCTATATAGTGAATCTTAACTCTTTATTAATTAATTCATAGGTTCTATAATTTTGCTTGATTAACATCTCCCTATATATTTTGCAATTTATAATATTCGCAACTCTAGTAGAGGCCTTATTATAAGTAGATCTGCCTATAGCTTCCAGAATTTTGTTTGAGCTAAAATTTCCTTATAATATGCAATCTATATAGTGAATCTTAACTCTAGTTCTAGTTCTAGCTCTAAAATTTTGCTTGAGTCAACATCTCCCTATATTTTTTGCAATTTATGTAGATTTTCAACTCTGGTAGGGGACTTATTATATGTAGATCTACCTATAGCTTCTAGAATTTTGTTTGGGACAAAATTTCCTCATAAATTATACAATTTATATAGTGAACCTTAACTCTGTATTAATTCATAGGTTCTAGAATTTTTCTTGAGTCAACATCTTCATATGCATTTTGCAGTATTTACAAGATTCTCAACTCTAGTAGAGACATTATTAGAAGAAGATCTACTTATTTTCTTTGAGCTAAAATTTCCTTATAATTATGCAATATATTTAGTGAATCTTTATTAGTAGAGACACATTCATGAGTAGAACCTCAGGCTTCTAGAATTTTGTTTGAATCATAATTTTCTTACAAATTGTGCAATTTTCATTCTCCTGAGTGTGAATTGAAGCAAGGAATAATGGAATACCGCGTCTGTCCTATGTCACAAGTACAATGGATGACAAGTATTGCAGCTTTAAGTAGGTCTCTGCAAAACAATACAAGCATTATTAGGAGAAGCGTTTTCCAATTACAGCGCGCCTCGTACGTTCCTAGGAATATTGAATCCCTAGTCTAACTAACCTAACATAACCTAACCTACCTTTGAACGTAGACTTTCTGCTTGCATGCTCACTTACATAACACACAATGGAATGAGTGTTCCTCATTTTGTGAGCAGCCATCTACTTCATATTCACTTTGTTTGCAGGGTATTGTCTATATGCGTTCCTGTATGGGCTTGTCTACTAGCTCAGGACATGGAAATATTTCCCCATCTATGTTTATATGGTTCGAAAACAATAAATAATTTCCCATTTAGAGCCTTACATCATGAGTGTGTAACTCATCTGGAACATGTTGGTACATTTGGGGAAATGTTTGGCATCAGTGACATGACTAGAGGGCGTTCATCGGTATAAATCACCCCCCAAGACCCAGAAACAAAAGAAAATTTGTAATTTAAAGTAAGACTCGTTACCTCACAAAGTGTTGATTAACATGATCGGTAAGTCCTTCCAAAGTTCTAGACCTACAGTTTTAAGTGGGTTCCGAACCACCGGGAAGTGATTTTACAGCAGAGAACAGTGTCTTTTTTGCTGGCCGATCTAATCGGTCACCGTTACAAACAGGACCTACGAGAACGCAGCTTAACTCTCTGATTAAACAGATACCTGCTACGGCTCGCGGCTATCACTTCCCTAAAGGAAGGCTATCACTTCCCTAGGTGGTTTAGTATACATTTTGTGTTTAGTAGTTGTAGATGGATAATTCATGTCATGGTTCCAAGTGAATTAAATCTCTCAATATAAGTGACACATCCTTCAATATGAATTGACAGACAGACAGACAGAGAGACGGACACCCAAAAAATAACAATAATTATTTATTTGCCATATAATTAAATGAAAATGAAATAAATTTATTCATCCACAACAATTTACAATAAACAGAAAAACATTCTCTTATCACAATAAAAAAAAGATCTATATACCATATTAACGTTAAGGTCTGAAGAGTCACCTACAGTCGTATCGGCTATGATACTATATACATACATAAATATACCATATAGATAACACATAAGACTCTGCTATAAAAAAAAGCTACATAATACATAAAAAAACAACAATAAAAATCGTAATAAGGACAAGATTCTTTTCCTTAGATGAATAAAAGAAAAACAGGCCTAGCCTGTGTGGGATGGTATGTAAATTCTTACTTGAAGTAGAGAACTAGATATAGATGGTGCGACCGACCATTATGATAAATCCAATTCACATTCGATTTTCTGTAGGAGAAAATAGTTATAATAGTTATTACAATATACTAATGAATCAAAATCTTAAGATTTAGAAAAAAAATAACCCAAAATGGAGTTACGGAAATCTAATACAAATATATATATATATATATATATATATATTCATATATCATTGTGTGAATAAGTATAACCGAAATACGATGAAGTAAGAAAATAGCATAAGATGCCATGTCGAAAATATTTTCATGAGGAAAACTATAATGGTTGTGGAAAAGTCTAGTCAAGAAGGCGTTACAGGATAGAGTGAATTTTGGAAGTGCTCCCGAAGCCTCAAGGGGTGAATCAGGTGAGCCAAAATAAGAAAAATAGAAGGTGTTTTTTAAAGTTTTATCAATACTTGAAATCTCTTCCAATTATTGTGAAAAGTATGTGAAAATATATTTCAAAAAAGTAATTGTGTGCGTTAATACCAAGTATTTGTGTAACTTGAGTGCAAAGCAGCGTTTTTCTGCATCGAAACAGTTTTTTCACGAGCCGAAGGTGAGTGAAAAAAGTTTCTCAAGTGCAGAAACAATACTTTGCGCTCGAATTACACATTAAATTTTTCCTACAGTAATGTATAAAGTAATTCAAACAGAACAAAACAGGGCATACATAACCTAACAATTCCTCACATAACCTATCTTCGAATCAAATCGATTTCATCAACAACAACTATAACAACTATTTCGCAGCTGAAGCAGAGTAGCAAACCTATTTATGAATGCAGAATAGGGAACCTACGTATTACATGCTCACTATTTTGTGTTGTTAGGTTGTAATATTATTCATATATTTAATTAATTTTTCGTCATACTTGTAGGTTATGGACAGTTTACCAGTCAACGACTCAATGTGGTAAACAGCTGTTTACAGAAATCAAAAACAGCTGATGTCATTTGATGATTATTATCGTACACTGTGTGGTAAAAATCATCAAATGATTATTACCGCATGCTTATGGGCATGCAAAAACCATTTGGCTAGTTCATTATTACCCATATTTCACCTTGTGTTGCTATGATTTGGTGTGTTGAGGTTATGTTTGTATAACAATGATTTATAGTTTCTTATTTCAACTTATCTGCTATTTTAGACTTGTATGACGAAAAATATCGTACGTAACTCGTCCGGGAAGATGTTTACCATGCTCGTATGATAATACCGCACTCGACTTCGTCTCGTACGTTAACTTATCATACTCGTATGTTAAACACCATTTCCCGCGCTTGTAACGTAATATACTATTTTGTGTTATACTGTACTTGGTTTAAATTTATTGGGGTAATTCCCGCACTGAAATTTACTTTCCCGCACTGGTGCATGAATAGACTATTTTGCGTGCTACATTTAGTGCAAAAATAGGCACTTTTTTCGGGTCACTATTAGAAAAAATAGTTCATTTAAAAATTGTTAAAAAAAAACACAATTATTCAACAATATTTTCAACAGTGTACCGTAAATCTCTCTCAAATAGTTGTAAAAAAATCTAGAAAATATACTAAAAATTTTTTGTGCAATCATCAGAAAAGAAGTTAATTTGTGAATATTGTTCACACAATACGTGTGTTCTGTAGCACGGTCTGGGTAATAAAAATATCCCAGCTACTATCATAATTTTTACGGAGCGCGCTTTCTGTATAAATAAAATATAGCATGAAATGACAGACCTGCAATTAAATTTCCCACTTGTTAGGTCACGTAGCGCGAAGGCTGTATAATATGGAGGGAAAGCGTACAAAACAATTACCTCTATTGGACTGGAATAGCTGCTTTTATTTCGCTTCAGGACTTGAAATTACATCAAGTCGGAAAGTTCCACTTTTAATGGATTAGCGGAGGAGTTTTCGAATGGATGGGGGTTATATCTAGTGGTGGGGGGGGGGGTTGGTTGGTTGTCCGTAAAAAGAGGGGTAATCTGAGTCTCCAAAAGGTTGTGGGGGGGGGGGGTTAGTCAAGGGAGGGGGCTAGTGGTCCGTAAAAAGAGGGGTAATCTGAGCTCAATCCATAGAACAGAAAAGGTTGAGGTACTCCAGGTGGACGGTGATAAACCCATTGGTTCCCAGCTGTATACATAAAAACCGAGATATGTCTGATATATATCTACTATCTCTTTCTAGCTCTCTTTCCTTTCTCACACGTTCCAAGTGTAACTTTGAGTGTTCTATTATATTTTTTCCAGTGTTTTCTTCTGTGAAACGTTTACTTATTGTGTAATGGCTCTCTTTAAACTCCAATTACATTGTGTACCTTCAATGCGAGATAATGTTCTACGTTCTGTCACTCACCCACCACCTTTCTCTCATTTTGTCTCTCTCACTCTCTCTCTTTCTTTCTCTCTGGGTTGTGTGTAATATAGGGCTATTCTGCCTCAACTCTGCGT
The DNA here is from genome assembly GCA_948455865.1 of Conomelus anceps. NCBI lineage: Eukaryota > Metazoa > Arthropoda > Insecta > Hemiptera > Delphacidae > Conomelus > Conomelus anceps. The sequence continues at coordinate 3,179,655 of OX418227.1, forward strand.
TTTTGTGTAAATGCATCACCTGGATTTTTGGTTTCATTTATTATGAAAACATTTTTATTAATGTCAGTAATCAAACTTACAAAACAGTGTAATAGTAACAGTGTAACTTATTAACTTGGTATCTATTTTCATCTATCTTCTCGGTCAGTCTAGGTGATGTCATTCATTGTAAGTTTATAGTCGGTAGTCATATAAATGTTGTACTTTTACTCAAATAAAGCAATCTGAATCTGAATCTCTCCCTCTTGCTCATAAAACTATTCAAACTTCTTCGATATCAACTTACAGTATTGTTGACACATGAATACTCATTTTCTCATGTTAAACATTTGGTACTCCAAATTTTTCAATCCCGCACTGTTCTTCACTCTAAAAGCTACTCACGCTAACTTGAAATAAGCCTCTATAGTAATCATTTTTACAAGTTTCTTGTGATTTTTACCTCGTAATCCACGAAACCTTGGAATAACCATGCTCGGATTATTGTAATACCATTGTACTCCACTCTATTATATTATTTATTTATTTATTGAAAATACAAGTGTTTGAGGGCACTAGGAAATATCCAATTTTTGCCCTCATGACACAATCATGAATATTACAGCAACCATGTTAAATTTAAATATGTTTTTAGAAAAGATCTAAGTGTTGCAACTAACTTATCACAATACTAACACAATGAGAAAAAATTATAAACTATTTTTGTTATTGTATGCCTTGTCAGACTTCATTATTTGTATTTTGTATGTTTTTGTGTGCGTGAATAACTAAATAAATTAAATTAACGAAATTTTTTATTCGTGCAGGCTGATTTTAAAGTAATGTGAAGAGACAAAAAGTTTGAAACTCAAAACTGCTTCTAAAACAATTTGAGTTCAAATTTTTTTAGGTTGGTTTTGAGTCTTATAGGGAATTTTTACTCGAAATAAACTTATTTCCTTCTTATTCCGAGCAGATTGAATTGGGAGTCGGTGAGCTAAAAATATTAAATTTTGTTTGAAATTAAATTACGTTCACTGTACTAAAGATGATTTTAAGTAGCCTAATCATTTTTATTATTGAATTTATTATTTGTTATTCCACTTTATCCATGCATGCTGATCAAAGTAATTTAATATCACATTAATCAAATTCACCTTGATGTGAAATAATTTATCATCCAATGAATTTTCCATTTTTCCGTAAACTTTTGTTTGAATGAAACTTTTCTGGAATGAAAACGTTTTCCAGCTGTATGTGACGTCTCTTCCGGGAAAATAAAGAAGATGGTGGAGAAAATTTTCATAGAAAAAGAAAGAAATGGGAAATTTCCGGAAAAAATTGAACAATTGAAGCCAGTATTATTTCACGAGGCGTCTTCCACAACTTATGAAAGCCAGCTAGACACAGACGTTTCTATGTCTGTCGTTGAACAGAAGGAAAAAGGAGGGGAGAAAGAAAATCTGTGAAAACTGTCTGGGAAATACGTCGTTTTTCCCGCGTGCTCTGACTGACATACTGTGCAGATTTCATCTCCGCTTTTCGCTCCCTTTTTTCCCTCCCTCTGTCTGGTGCACCTGTTCTCAACGCGGGAAATCTGTTGTTGGCGGGAAAACTTCTTGAAAATGGCGTCAAAATGGAAAATTGAACTGCTTTTCTGTTTGAAAAAAAACCTCGTCCCTTGGGAATAGTCTGAACAGTAATCATAAGCTAAAAATAGCTTTTGTGTTGTATATATTACTCAGGAATGTGTAGTTTGTTCTCTATGATTTGGTTTTATTTGAAACTGTGAACTTCGTGAACTGGATAACTCTATTCATTTAAAAAGAAAACTTTTTTTATGTGACAATCTTTATAGAAAACATACGGTAACATACGTATTTGAAACAATATGATAACACTATTCACAATAAAATGAGCATCAATTTTCACTGGGTGTTTTAGATAGGAAGGAAATTATCACTAATCAAAATTCTTTGCGTGAATTTGAACAGAGCTGTTGGACAATACTGATATATCAAATATCGGAGTTATGTTTTTAATTTTATGAATTATATTTCTAAACCAAGATTTGGCTATCATTCACCTACTTTCTACAAAATAATTTGAAGAAAGATGTAGCCTCCTCCTTGTTTGCTTTCCCCAAATTTTGAATAGGGAATCTGAGTTTTCTTTGAGTTCTTCACCAAACAGGGTTTTCTGGGTTTTTCTTATGGCGATTTATGAATGGAATAAAATCATTTTTCAAAGCACACTTTGAGAAACTTTGTGACATTCTTACAATTTTCAGAAGTAAAACGTATTATTTTTTTATTCAAATCTAAGAAGACTAGGCATAGGCACAACGTCCAAATGTCATATCACTATGTTATTACAGAATTTATCAATTTCACAATAATTGTATATTATATAGGCTAACGCCCAAATCATCTATCACTATGTTATTACAGAATTTAACAATTTCACAATAATTTTAATTGAATGAAAAATTAATAAATAGAGAAATGATACAATATCGAAGCAAAATATTTTCCAGATAATAAATACACATATAATATTACATAAATCAACAGCGTAAGCTCTGGTTAAACTGTTGAAACCACGAATTTGCAGAAAAAAAAAACAGTTTTAGGAAGATGGAGCGGAGAATCACAAGGAAATAATGATTGGAAATGATTGCAAAAAGGGCTTACAATCTTGAAACCTTGACTAGTCATGTTTTACAAACTCATCCCCCAAACAGGCGTGAACCGACGATTTTTATAGAAGTTGTATATAGGTGACGATTAAAAGATGTATTCGTGTCTCCTGTGAAAGGCGTTTTAGGTGTTATCTCCCCCGATATATTTTCTCTGTTGATAATATACTCTCTCACCACTAGGAAAAGCCACTGTTTAAGGCTTGAGGAAAAGTTTTTTCATCAATTATTTTGTGAAATATGGGGGTTTAAAGTTGAATTTTTTGTTTTTGGGGGCAATTGATCTCATCTACGAGTGATTTTAAACTTTTGATTAATTTTCTGTTACTAAAAAAACACCTCTAGGAATAAAATCACATATTTTTTACTCCAATCAAGCAATTCGTTTTTTTCAAAATACATTTTTTAAATCTGTAAAAAATTTCAATTTTTAAAAAAGTTATTTTGAAAAAACCAACTGCTTGGTTGGAGAAAAACTGTCATTTTATTCCTCGAGGTGTTTTTCAGTTATGTAAAATTTATCAAAGGTTTAAAATCACTCATAGATGAGATTAATTGCCCCTCCAGAACCGAAAAATTTTAACTTTGAATCCCCATTTTTCACAAAATAATAATGAAAAAACTTTTTCTCACAGCAATAGACAACATTTCAAAGCACTAATAACATCCAATATAATAAACTTCGGAAAAAAATCATGATCAGCCTCAAACTGCTCTTATACCGTACCGTATCGCTTATATTGCATAAATAATTGCTTCTATCTAAATCCCCACAATAGTTTCATCTATTCAATCCACATCGCTTCCAATTGCGAACAATCATACCTACACCACAGTAATCTGTCACCAATGCGTTGACACTCAACCTAACTAAACCTGATCTTGTCATTTGCAACAGAATCGTTCTTCGCTTTCTATTTATAAGCCAAAGGGCTTCCAGTTTGACCCCTGTATCATGATAACACGGTTTCCAATAATAGCAATATTGATTCAAAATCGCTCGTGATGCTCAGTGGGTAGGCCTAGAGGTGTACACATACATGCAGCATCTCATCGTAACGTAACGCCGTGACATCACTGTAACACTGTGACATCCACGCAACAGAACAACCACAAACATTTGTAGATTACGCCTTGGAGACTCCAGTTAGGAAGTATAAGACTAGTCAGATTAACAATTATACAATCTTATACACTAGATACCATAATTACATAATTACTACCTAATATCAATTAGTTGCAGTGAGGCTTAATTTTGATATGAAAGGAACTCAGGCACACAATAAAAAGCTTCATCAACTAAATATTTTTTCAATTGGTTTTAAAATATTTCTATATTTTGAAAACTCTTTGAAAACTGCGGTAGCTTGTAGAGTTTCCTACAAATATAACTAGATTTTTGTTTGAATAAGCTACTATTGTGACTCACTAATTGATAATATTCTCGGCTTCTTGTATTATAATCGTGTACGTCAAGATTTTGGTTAATATCATTCGTTTTTACTTATAAAGTAGCTTCATACACATATAAGCAGGGTACAAGTAGGAGGCCAAGTCTCTCGAACAACGGCCCACATGAATCTAATATATTTACTCTTTTCCTTCACCTAACCGCTCTCTTTTGGATCTTAAACACCCTATCAATGTTTTTTTTGATGAATTACCCCATACTTTTTTTTTTTTTTTTTTTTTTTTTTTTGTAGATTACGTCTTGGAGACTCCAGTTAAGGAGTATAAGACAAGTCAGATCAACAATATTATACACTAGATACCATAATTACTTCAATTAGTTGAGGTGAGGCTTAATTTTGATGTGAAAGGAACTCTTGTACACTATAAAAAGCTTTATCAACTAAATATTTCTTCAATTGATTTTTAAATATTTCTATATTTTCAAGACTCTTCAAAAACTGCGGTAGCTTGTTGTAGAATTTCCTACCAATATAACTAGGTTTTTGTTTGAATAGGCTACTATTGTGACTCACCAAGTGATAATCTCCTCGGCTTCTTGTATTATAATCATGTACATCAAGATTTTGGTTAATATCATTCGTTTTTACATATAAAGTAGCTTCATACACATATAAGCAGGGTACAGTTAGGAGACCAAGTCTCTTGAACAACGGCCTACATGAATCTAATCTATTTACTCTTTCTATACACCTAACCGCTTTCTTTTGGATCTTAAACACCCTATCAAGATTTTGTTTTGATGAATTACCCCATACTAAGATAGCATACCTAATATGTGACAGTAAGAGCCCATGGTAAGCTGTAAAAAGTAACTTTTTGTCATTCAATCTAGCGAGCTGTCGCAGGACAAATACCCCAGATGAAATTTTACTACATATTTTCTCAATGTATGGAGTCCAGGTCAATCGTCTATCCAACGTAACTCCTAGAAATGCAATTTTTTCTTCCTGGTCTAATTGATTATCATTTACAAACACGTTTATAGCCCTATCTTCATTTAAATTATGTTTGTTTTTGAATTGAAGGTATTGGCATTTTTTACTATTTATAGTTAATTTCAACTGGTTTAAAAATTGGACAATGGACTGCACACCTATATGGGCACTTATTTCTAAATTATCTAGAATGGAATTGCTGAAAATGAGTGATGTATCATCAGCAAATAAGAGGGCTCTACCACTAATTAATTCTTTAGGTAAATGGTTGACATATAACAAAAAAAGCAATGGACCTAGTATTGACCCCTGAGGCACTCCAGCTTGCACCTCTAATTTATTAGATTTATTCTTTACTATACTATTACCAACTACTGTAGTTAGTTCTACACATTGTTTTCTCCCAATAAGATATGATTCAAACCATTTCAGTTCAACCCCATTTACACCTACATTTTGCAGTATTTCCAATAAAGTTCTATGATTAACACAATCAAATGCCTTTGACAGATCTAAGAAGATTGCAGTAGCTTTATCACCTGAATCTATTATATCTATTAGTTTTTCAACTAGAGAAACTATGGCTGTTTTTGTTGATCTCCCTTTCTGGAAGCCATGCTGTTCATCACAGATAAAGTTAGCTTCTTGAAGGTGCAGAAGTAACCTATTTAGAACTACTCTTTCAAAAATTTTACTTATTACATTTAAAATACTAATGGGCCTATAGTTTTCTACCTTTTCTCTATCGCCACTTTTGAAGATTGGCAAGATCTTCCCCTCTTTTAAATTATTTGGAAAAACACCTTGTTCTAATGAATGATTGATCAGATGAATCAAAGGGTCTAACAATTGATCTTTACATTCTTTCAGAATTTTACTGGATACCCCATCCATTCCTACAGTTTTTTTATTATTTAAACTATCAATGATATTTGACAACTCGTCTTGGCATACTGGGAGGAATTTTAATTCGTTCTGAATCCCCTCAGTATTCCTCATGTTTGCATCACTAATACCTGTATTAAGAGATTTTTGAAGATCCTTAGCAACCAGTTGATAATATCTGTTAAAGAAATTACAAATGTCTACACTATCATCAATATATTTTTTATTTTCGTTAATTATTCTGGGGACACTAGTATAAGCATCTACATGAGCTACTTGCCTATTTTTGTTTATTTCATCCCACACTGCTGTGTTGAAGTACACACTATTATTCAAAATTTCAGCTGTTTTCTTACATTTCGCTCTTTTCACTTTTTTCATATAGTTTTTCTTTAGAGCTTTGTAATTATCTTCACTTAACATATTTCTAGATAGTTTGAATTCATCATATGCATCTTTAACCCTATTTCTTTCTGCAAGGATATCATCAGTTATCCACTCTTCAATCTTGTCTAATTTGTTCTTTACAGGGACTTTTTTAACTGGACAACTCGTAGTAATATGAAACCTTAAAATATTAATGAAACTATCATATTTGTCATTTAAACTATTGCTATTGTAAACCCTACTCCAGTTTTCTTGTAGCAGATTCTGCTTCAAACAATCGATATTCCCCTGTTCACATTGTTGAATTTCTTTCATTACTCTACTCTTTTTAATTGATTTATGACCTTGCAACCCCACCTCTAAGATTTGATAGTCATGATCAGATAGTTCCGAGCCGCCTAATCTTGTTTTAGAGTAATCTATATTAGTAAGGATGTTATCAATTATTGTTTGTGATGTTCTTGTGACTCTGGTATATTCATGAACTTTTATTTCCAAGTTATTCATGCATATAATATCCTTTAAATCTTCTGTCATTTTATTCTGTGTTGCAAAGTCTGTATTGAAATCTCCCGCTACAATAACGTTTGTAAAACGAGTAGTAGTAATCTCTTAAAGCCTATTGAATAGTTCACAAAAATTGTTCCATTCCCCATTTGGTGACCTGTAAATACCTAACACCGCTACTTCGAAATTATTGTCGATTTTTACTCTCAAACCAGTAACTTCTAAATCCATTTCCACAGCAAATTTCTCTACATATTCTAAATTAAATGTTTGCATATTCTTAGCATTTTTAGTGAAGATAGCTACTCCCCCACTTCGATGAGATGTCCTGCAATACGACGTTTTCAATGAATAGTTTGGAATATTAAGTTGTGACAATTCATCTTCTTTTAAACCATGCTCTGTGAAAATAGCTATATCAGGAGCCTCTTCTTTAAAAAATACTTCGATTCTATCTATTTTGTTACGAATGTATTGAATATTCTGATGGAACACAGTGAGTACCGGTACTTCCCTATCATCCCTTATTACTTTATCGTTGCTTTTGCATATTGAAGTAGATTTACTTAATCTCTTAGAATCTTGAGAGCCTATCAGATTGCTACAAGAGTTCCTTCCACTAATGCTATCCTGATTTTTTGATCGATTAACGTCTTTTAATACAATTGAAGATATGTATTTATCATCTGAAACTAGTTTCCCTTCCCGGTTTTGAGCCAAGATACTAAGATAGCATACCTAATATGTGACAGTAAGAGTCCATGGTAAGCTGTAAAAAGTAACTCTTTGTCATTTAATCTAGCAGCAATACGGCAGATAAATCTTACAATCTATGCAATGTGACTTAATAGCATAGGCCAACTATCAAGATGGTTGTTGATGGTTGTTCTATGGTGGAGACTTGTGGCGCAGTTTGTGACAGAGTGTTGTTACGTGGCGAAGTTACGTTACACGGAGTAATGTTACGGTACGAAGTTACTTTACGGGACAGAGTAACGTTACGGTGTGATGTTGCATGTCTGTACGCTGCTTAATACCACATAATATCACGTGGTTTAATCGGCGGCAGATTGCCCACTATTGCATCCTGTAATGAATGGTATCGTTCTTCACAACATGTGTCATACGCACACAAATTTGAATCCAATTCTGTAACCTGGATTGATTAATTTGTTTCCGTGTCGCACTGCTATGAATCACTCAACAGCGTATATCTGTTATCCCACTGATTAGACAGCATGCTCATCTGTCAATAAATAAAGCATGGTTTTGGAGGCAGTGGCGTAAACTATGCGGGGGATCAGGGTGATAGATCCCCCCTCCCTCTAGAGACCCAGAAACAAAAGAAATTTTGGAATTTAACAAGCCCCGAGGTACAATAGTTTTTGACAAGAGTCAAAAAAGACGTCTTGAATCGCTCAAAATGGGATTATTTTCAAAAAATATCCACGGGAGTACCCCGGACCCCCTTTTGAATTAACAAGCTACATGAAGTCGTGAATTACTGTTAGAAGTCCACTTCTTCTCGTTTTTAAAGACATTTTTAAGAGCTGTACTATACTCTACCACAATCAGGTGAGGTAGTGAAGGGTAGTGAAGGTAGTGAAGGTTCAATTAGAGAGATAAGCTGCGTTCTCGTAGGTTCTGTTCGTAACGGTGACCGATTAGATTGGCCAGCAAAAAAGACACTTCTCTGCTGTAAAATCACTTCCCGGTGGTTCGGAACCCACCTAAAACTGTAGGTCCAACTCATCAATCACCATCATCCAACTCATTACCCACGCACAGGTCTCAGACCTATGTGGGCTTCATCTTCCAAAAAAAAAGTGGGGATAGATATATAGATAATAATTGTCTTTTATTGAAGCACTTTACAACTTACATAAGTGCTGTGGGCGAAGTTGAGGCTTTAGAACCCCCCACAGTATTAAAAAAATAATAATAGCCTTATTTACAATAAAAAAGTAGGGATCAAAGATTTTTGTTTTTGTGTATGTTATGGTGTGTTAAATAAATTGAATTGAAATTGAAAAAAAAAATTAAAAAATATAGCAGAGTGAAAATAGGCCTGTGAAAGTAGGCCTGCTTTAAAGTTTGGCTACTTGAAACATACATTTATCTACGACCAAGTCATAATGTATACATTACAGTTTCACAATTGATGCCAAAACAGCTGTCTTTTCGAAATGCTTTTTGAAACTCGTTGTATAAAGAGCTCATTATAGTACAGGTTCTACATTATAACACGGGTTCTGGACCAATCAGAAGCATTTTTGATGGAATCAATATCGTAATTCAATATTGTGAAACTATCAGCTGATTTGATCAAACTGCTACACCAGCTTCTTTAATCTACTATAACTTCTCATATTTGAGATGAGAGGTTAGGTATCTCTGACAGTCACAGGTAAAATGAAATTGTTTTAATTAAATTTATACTAGTGGTCGTAGATAAAATAGTGTATGCCACGATTTTATTTGGCCATTAAAGCACTCGTGAGATATTTATAACACTCGCATTCGCTCGTGTTATAACTTACATCTAACTCGTGCTTTAATAAGGGTCAAAATAAAATCGTTGCATAAACTACTATTTTAGCACAAGAGTTTAGATCTTCCACCGACAATGATGCAAAAACTAGATAAAAATTTGAGACACAATATGGGTTAGAAGAATGGATGAATTTGTGTCTACAATCATTTAAAATGTGGTTTAAAGGGATTATTTTTGAAAAAATTCCCGGGGGAGTACCCCGAACACCCCTTTTGAATAAACTATTCATTATATTCTTGAATTAAAGTTAGAACCTTAGAGTTAGAACCTTCCTACAGTTAGAATTACAACCTTCACCTTTTCACCACCTTCACCTATTATGGTGTACTATATAGTGAGTGCTTGGAGCCTACCCCCGCCATTAATCATTGGTCGGCCAACCTCCCTCCCTCCCACTGACCACTTAGTTTCGCCTTCGGATGGGTATAATGCACAGACTTTCTTTGTAGTGACGAAGGTAGTATCCAAAACTATTACCTCACGGTTTTTAATAGATGTGGTCGTGACAACTTCGTCTTGTTATTCATTTTTTTGTCGTATGTTTTTTTCGGAGGATGAAGCCCACATAGGTCTGAGACCTGGGCGTAGGTAATGAATTGGATGATTGTCATTGATGAGTTGGACCTACAGTTTTAGGTGGTTCCGAACCACCAAGAAGTGATTTTACAGCAGAGAACAGTGTCTTTTTTGGTAGCCCATCCAATCGGTCACCGTTACAATGATGGTCCAGGAGTTTCGTAGCTTATCTCTGATTGAACAGACACCTGCTATGGCAGTCGGCTATCACTTCATTATAATTGGAGATCACTCAATGTACGATTTTAGGTGCAGGGGCGAATCTAGTCGCATACTTGTAAGAAAAGTTCAATTCTAATGAGACCCTCGCGCAAAACCAACTCTGAACAAAGAGCACTCTTGGAAGACAGTTGTCAGAAAGCCACCAACAAGAATCTTCTTCATTCCTGGTCCTTAGACACGTTTCATCAGTGCAAGCACTCTTGCTTTAATTGATGAGAGACATTTCTAGAGTTGAAACAAAGCGAGAGTCCACTTCTAAAGGCGAAACTGCGAGGCTTTTGTACAACCCCAATTAATCATGAGCCGGAGTACTGTTATTGCAATCGCCATTTTTGATGAGTTTAATCGATGTCGGGCATTGACTGGAAAGTTGTCGAAATGATAGCCAAGTGCCGTAGTAGGTATCTGTTCAATCAGAGATAAGCCACGAAACTCCTGGGCCATCATTGTAACGGTGACCGATTGGATTGGCAGCAAAAAAGACTCTGTTCTCTGCTGTAAAATTACTTCCGGGTGGTTCGTAACCCACCTAAAACTGTAGGTTCAACTCATCAATCACCATCATCCAATTCATTACCCACGCACAGGTCTCAGACCAATTTGGGCTTCATCCTCCAGAAAAAAAATAAGTTGGCAGGTACAAACAATCATAAAGGAGAATTGACAATTTTCAAATTCGAATGTCCTTGTCTCCTTTCACCTATCACAACATTTTTAACTTAAAATTTTATATCTTTACTTTTCACCTATTGACATATTTCAAATCTCGTCTTTTTTATAACCTATCCCAACATTTTCAACTTCTAATTTCCTTTTCTTTTTTCCTCACTTATCGTGAAATTCCATATTTGTATTTTTTTGTACTCACCACAACATTTTAAAATACTAATTGGCTTTCCAATGCTATAAACATTGTTAAAGAACCAAATATCCCTGACATCAGCATAACATCTATCGATAACCTTGCATAAAAAACTAGAAATTCATTCTAATTTTCTTTGTAGTGGCGAAGGTAATATTGTGGAACGTATCCATAATGAATAATAAGACGAAATTGTCACAACCACATTTATTAAAAAATATTGAGAAACTAGTATTTTTCAAGCGTTTTTTTCTTCGCGTCATTGAATCGTTCAAAACTTAAGAAATTTCCAAACCCATTCTTCCCTATCTATTGATGGTTCAAAATCCACCATTAACTGATAATAAATTATTTATTAAGCAAATATGATAATTCAATACACTACAAAGCAATAAAACAGTGCATGACTGTTTAATCAAATGGTGGCACACATTTATCAATACATTACAAAGCAAACTTTAATGAAAAAAATTATAAGAGTACCGTACATGAAGCTGTGAAAAACGGTGATCAACTCTTACTTAGTCAGACTCAAATACAAAGCAAAAGAAAAACTGAATACGTTTCATCAATGTAGATTATGTATAACTACTGTGCTGATTATAGCTTGCATTATTATAGCTGTTATGATATATCTACCATTGGAAGCTATTTCCCACAGAAAAATTTACAATATTCACAATTTATTATAAAAATTCCAATACAAAAAGATAATCAGTATTGAATTTCATTTTTGATGAGATGATCGTGAGAAGAATTTATAGGAAATACCTAGCAGTTTTAGGTAAGACTCTAATGTTGTTCCAGTTTTTTAATCCATCATATATAGATATAAATAATAAGCCGAATAATTCGAATTGAGAATTAGGTAATTTATAATTTCAAAGTCTGAATCACCTCTTTATAAATTCTGCATTATTTCAGAGTTCTAAATCTTATTTCAGAATCTTCCTAATTTTTTAAATCTTTTTACAGTTGAAATTATTTAAAATAAATTTTTCGATTGAATAAACTAGAATACAGACAGTTAAGGATGTAGCTTCAAGTATCTGTGGGACTTTATGAACTGAATCAGATAGCTACTGAACTCAGTATAAATTATGACCTATTTATTTAAATTTGAAAAATGATGAACACAAAATAGTTTAATGAATTTCTAACTAGATTTGCCAACATTGACTCCTGAACTAGTAACTACTGATATAAATTGTATTGGATGAATTATACTGCTTTCTGATAACCCAGATTTTGCATACTTCAATTTTGATATATGATGAGAATATCATCTCTCCCAAATGACCATTATTGAGAACGATTAGCATGAACTCTTCACACCATCACCTGTACATAAATTTCAACTTTCAGACATGTTCGATATGGTAAAAACAAACAATACAATTGCGGGGAACGCGATAAATTTTGAAGTACGGAAATATCAGGTTATTTATTAGCGCTGTCAATTGATATTTCATTTTCACGTGTGCAGAGATATGCCACAGAGTTGCAGTACCATTATTTACCTATTGATAAAATGGGTTGGGACAGTTTTGTCCATATTGTGTATGTTTTCAATTTAATCTTAATCTATGAAACTCACAGTTATTTCAGTGCAACAAACCTTTTTGAAGCACTCAGTTCCACTCAGTCATTCATGACTTGCTGATACAGGATTTATTTGTTTGACATTTACTCTTGAAACTCTGCATTCAGATAATATTCAGGAATTTATGACCGATTGGTTTTGCGGTAAGTTTTCGGAAAGTGAGAATTATTATAAAGAAGTATTTATCTATGAAGAATTATTAATTATAACAGTTATTTAAAAAGATTATTTCAGTTTGAATAACATGTTTATTATAACTTTCAGTAAAGTGATGCAATAATCAAAATCAATTACTATTACAATCAAATCCAATTATGATCGGTGGTAAAAGTTTTCAGAAACTTTTAGTAGCCAATCAAATGAATAAATGAATGAATAAATGAATTTATTTCCTCATTCAACAACACAAGAAAAATAACAAGATACATTACTTGGAAATTGACTGATCACTTATTGGATAACTTTATTCCAGTATTAAACTATCCAGCTTATCAACAAATCATTACATAAAACATGAATGCATTCTATTAAGAACTGGTCAAATAAACGATAATCAATGAGCCATTTCTATTTTATGCAATGAATTTCATAATTTATCAATTTTTATCATAATGCAGATGTGATGTTTATTACTATCATCAATACTGTATTCCTTGATACTGTACACCCAAAGCTAATTACAAACGAATAGTATTAGTAATCGTATTTTCACTTCCCAAAACATTCTTTGGGAGCGAGTTCATACTTGTAACTTTTACTTTTTTGTAAAGCAGGTTACAATATTATAAATAAATAAATAAATATTTTATTGCTATATAAAACGAAATCTAAACAAATACATATACATATAGGACTACATGACTAAAACTACAGTATACAACAGTTATTAAGAGATCTAACGCAAAAAATGCCGATAACGTTCACTTTTTAAGGATCGTTTTTATTACTCTAGTGAGGTTTCCCACTAAATAAAAATTTATCACTCATTGTGTCAAGTTCGATCTTGTAGAAGTTATCCAAATCTTCTCAGCACTTTCACTCTGACTGATGGAATTCAAGTTTTCTAATGCAGTAGCTATCTATCTTACTTTACAAGTGATTATCAGTTAGAAATGAACATAGGAAGATCACTTCAAGCGGAACGAAGGCGTTACGCTTAATTTTTATGTTAATCAAGCATTGATCACTGACATAATTTTCTCTGATATAATATTTCTTGCAATATATAGCATGCATTTTGTCCATGCATTGATGAACATGATTGGAGAAATGATGATTAAAACATGATTAAAAAATGATGACATGCGAACAAATCAACTTCTGGTAAACGGAAAAACGTTCCTGTGCTAACATTTTCTGTAATTGTATTTTTTATTAAAAATTTTTCAAAATGCACGATATTAAATTGTGATGATGATGAGGAGGAGGAGGAGGAGGAGGAGGAGGAGGAGGAGGAGGAGGAGGAGGAGGAGGAGGAGGAGGAGGAGGAGGAGGAGGAGGAGGATGATGATGAGGAGGAGGAGGAGGAGGAGGAGGAGGAGGAGGAGGAGGAAATAGGAAAGAAGAAGAATATAAAGGAGTATGAGGAGGTGGAAGAAAGAGAAGATGATGAAGAAGGACGAGTAAGAAAAGGAGTTGAACGAAGAGGAGAAGGAGAAGGAAGAGGTGGTGGAGGATGAGAAGAAATTGGAGAAGGAAGAGGTGAAGAAAAAGGAGGAGAAAGAGGTGGAGGAGTAGGAGGAGGAGAGGAAAAAGAGAAGGATAGGCAAAAGAGAAGGATAGGCAAAAGAGAAGGAGGAGGTGGAAGAAAGAGAAGAAGATGAAGAAGGATGAGTAAGAAAAGGAGGTGAACGAAGAGGAGAAGGAGAAGAAAGAGGAGGAGAAAGAGGTGGAGGAGGATGAGAAGGAATTGGAGGAAGAAGAGGAGAAGAAAAAGAAGAAGGTGGAGGAGTAGGAGGAGGAGAGGCAAAGTAGAAGGATAAAAAGGAGAAGGAGGAGGAAGATTAAGATAAAGAGGAAGGAAAGAAGAAGTATTAGGAGGAGAAGATAAAGAAGGAGGAAGAAAATGATGTGAAGGAAGATGAAGTGATGAAGTGATGAAGTTGAAGATGATGGCAGAGGAAGAGGTGGAGGATGAGAAGGAATAGGAGAAGGAGGAAGAGAAGGAGAAGAATAGTTAGTTAAGTATATTATGTGTCCCATATGATGTAGGTGACATACCTGAATACATAATACTCAACAAAATTAGAATTTCCTTTTAATGCTACAAGTTATCTTGCTGAAGACTTTTCCTACTACTGAGATTGACAACTATTTGAAAGTTATACAAGCTTGGTTATACAAGCTTTTTTGGGGTTCTTAGAACCTAAAAACCTCGGAAGTAAATAAAAAGCATCATTCATGTAACAATTATTTCATTATTTTTATTGAATAATTGATTATTCATTTTTCTTATTGAATAATTTGAATTCTTCTGTATTTCAGAATGACTGGATACCATCAAAATCGAGAAAATGCTCATCAGGAGTCAATGTGAGTAACATCTTATCTTTTAGTAAACGATTTACTACTATTTTTTATATTTCTAGTATTTACTAATACTTTGAATACTTTTTGATGTAATGAGTATAGTGAAATACCGCCCGTCCAATTTGATGGCATCTACTTTAGTCGGATCGCATTATTTAGTTAACTGAATTGATCGCACAGTATTGCTAATTTAATTAATAATCAATAATCGAATTTAATTAGTTATAATTAGTTTATTTATAATAATTGCCAGCTATAACTGACAGCTTGAAATTTGTAAAGTCTGCTAACTGGTTAGCAGCACCATAATTCTACACATACGTTTAATTTTGTGGTCTTCACTTTGTTCCACATTTTCTGTTGGTCCACATTTCAATTTATTATTTTGTCCATATTCGACAGTTACTGGACAATTGAAAACCGTCGATAATTTTGAAAATTAAAATCGTACATCACCGTCCATTCTAAACATCTCTATTCATCCAAATTTAAAATCACTTCCCGGTGGTTCGGAACCCACCTAAAACTGTAGGTCCAACTCATCAATCACCATCATCCAACTCATTACCCACGCACAGGTCTCGGACCTATGTGGGCTTCACCCTCAAAAAAAAAAAAAAAAAAATTGTTACAAGTCTTGTTTAATTTGTGATATAAATTTGAACAATCCAATATCAAAACTGAAACTGTATTTCTATTTAAATAATGATTTTTACTCACTTATACTGGAGGGATACATTTCCCTTCTAAAGAGAAGCTTCGTCAGCCTCTGAAATTTGAATTTTTCGAAGCTGCATCACTCTCCAATTAAACCCTTATATGTTTCCGAATTTGATACAAATCGTGTTGCATTGTGATACAAATTTGTAATTTCTGAAACAAAGTCACCCTTGTTTCTAAATCCTCAATCAGATTTTTTTTACAAATCTTGTTTGTCACATTGTGTTATATTATTTTTACTATCCGAAACTACATAGTTCCTTTTAAACCCCTTCTATATTTACCCGAGTTTCAATCAAATCATTGCCTTTAAATGCGAATAGTTCCTATTTTATACAAATCGTTCCTGTTTGATATAAAACCTTCCTATTTGATACAAATCCGTCCTATTTGATACAAATCGTTCATATTTGATACAAAACCGTCCTATTTGATACAAATCGTTTCTGACAGCTCTTGCAATTTCGCTTCGTATTTGACCCAAATCGTTCCTATTTGATATAAAACCTTCCTATTTGATACAAATCCGTCCTATTTGATACAAATCGTTCATATTTGATACAAAACCGTCCTATTTGATACAAATCGTTTCTGACAGCTCTTGCAATTTCGCTTCGTATTTGACCCAAATCGTTCCTATTTGATATAAAACCTTCCTATTTGATACAAATCCGTCCTATTTGATACAAATCGTTCATATTTGATACAAAACCGTCCTATTTGATACAAATCGTTTCTGACAGCTCTTGCAATTTCGCTTTCCAAACAGGAGCTGAAATCTCCTTGCTGAGAGCTATTGTAGTGTGGGTGTGAACCCATTGTAGCATATTATAATTGCAATTTGATTGATGCAATAGCTGTATATATATATATATATATATACGTTCCTATGATGTTCATAACAAGAGTTGACAGCTTTTGTCGCTATATATACGTTAGTACATATGCTTAAACAGATATAAATTGTATACATCTGTTGGCTTTTCGGAAACAATCATCCCACATTTTGGTTGGGCATCAGTATTGTTTACTCCATCCATTAAGCAGCTCAAATCATTATTGATGCATGTTGAGTGCAGTGTTATTGTGTGAAATTAGAATAACTATTTCTCGCCACTAATTTAAGCGTGTTTTGTGTATGTGGTACATTACTGGGTTGATTATTAGGTACGTAGTAGGGTGGTTCACTACAAACCCCTTGGATAGCATATTGCACTCACCACACAATCTGACCTGTAGATATTGCTGGAATTTTTACCAAGTAAGATTTTATTTTTATTATTTCATGTCATTTATACACTATTTGAATACTAAAAAACATTAGCCTTTTAGCCCAATACGTATGTTAAAGGCTATTAAGTTATTAAAATTCTATTAATTGCCACTAGGAGTTGTTTTTTCATCAATTTATCCAAAATACAACCTCTCAAAGTTGAAATTTAGTTGAGAAGTTCAGCTCGTTCCCTACGAGTTGACAATTTATAATATATTTT
The DNA here is from genome assembly GCA_948455865.1 of Conomelus anceps. Classification (NCBI taxonomy): domain Eukaryota; kingdom Metazoa; phylum Arthropoda; class Insecta; order Hemiptera; family Delphacidae; genus Conomelus; species Conomelus anceps. The sequence goes on from OX418227.1 coordinate 3,197,078, forward strand.
TTATTTTTACATATTAGGCTACTTGAGTAATATTTTCATATTAACTTTCTTTGTAGTTGCGAAGGTGATATTGTGGATGATATCCTTAACGAATAAAAATACTTGGAGTTGTCACAACCACATTTATTGAAAACAGTGGGATACTAGTTTCGGTTTTTACACCATCATCAAACTAAAGCTGTTAGGATTGATGAAGTTATGTACTGAATATAATTATTTAAAGTTTGACAATAAATTCTATGAACAGATGGGCTAGCAATGAGTTCACCACTACTAGATGAATTATTAATGGATAACCTTGAATGTAAAAATTTTGAAAATAATAAACAATTCAATGATAAGATTGTTTATTGGTTTTATTTATACATATTTGTGTATGTGGATGATATTATCTGTTTGTGGAAGGGTAGTAATTGGCAATTAGATAATTTTTTCAGGTATTTGAATAGTTTACACCATGAGATTAAATTTACCATTGAAGTTCATTTTCTCAGCTATTGAAATAGTTTACACCGTACGATTAAATTTACCATTGAGTTAAAAGAGAATAGTGTTCTAAACTTTCTAGATTTAAGAATTGATCATAGCACAGGAGCCCACAATTTCTCTATTTTTAGAAAATCAACTCATACCGATGCAATCATACCTCATCACTCATGTCACTCAATATCCCAAAATTTTGCAGTATTCAATAGTATGATTATGATTCATAGAGCTTTAACTATTCCAATGAGCAAACATCACTTTGAAAAAGAGATTTGTACGATTAAACAGGTAGCTATTACAAATGGATATGAGGAGATCATTGTCGATAAAATTTTACATAAAATAAGTAGGAGACTAGCAATCAGTGCTAGCATTGCTGTAACTGATCATGGATAACGGTACCTCATCTAAGCTCAGAATCTGATTAATTCGAAAACGAATTGAAAAAGAACGGTTCTGATGTAGCTTTTCAAACAAAACCCATTTTAAAGAGTTCGGGTGTAGTAAAGATAATAAAATTGATATCTGTGATAGAAGTGGAGTTTACAAATTGAATTGCGGTGATTTTAATGCATTCTATGTGGGTCAAACCGGTCGAAGTTTCAAACTTGGAGTGAACGAACATATTAGAGATTGGAAAACCCAAAAAGGAGATTCAATTTTTTTAATTATCACATTACTAATGGATACAATTTCAAGGCTGAAGAAAATGTTCAAATAAGTTTAATGTTTGTTATAATATTGTGGGATATATTACAAAGAAATATGCAGTATATTTCAATTGAAATACATTATATTTTATGATGTTGAAGATCCATCTTGTTTCCACTAATATGTAATAAAAACTTAAAAAACACTTTTAAATGGAAATTAACTCACGTTATGGCGTGACGGCCGTTTCGCTCTGTTGTCTAGAGCATCGTCAGACGACCCACAGTACACTGATTCAAGGTATGAGTTTACTGAGTACGGTATCAGTGTACTGTGGGTCGTCTGACGATGCTCTAGACAACAGAGCGAAACGGCCGTCACGCCATAACGTGAGTTAATTTCCATTTAAAAGTGTTTTTCAAGTTTATATTATATTTTATTTCAAACCAGATGTATAAATATTGATTGATTAATCAATCAATGTCAGCATATTTCATATGTCAATATCAATTGATATAATTATAATGAATAATACAATATTCATTTATCGGGACTGAATTAATACTGGCGAATATATAGTGTTATATAGCCGTATCAAGGATTGCTGGGTTTTGTTAGGTTGCTTACCCAAAATGCTTCCATAGTTCACCACATGCAAAAAACCTGGAAATTCTCCCATTTCTGTAGGTTTTATTCCAGGTTTGTATTCTGGATACTCATAAATCAAGTTTCTTTTGAAGACAAGGCAATAAACATGGCCGAACATGATAATACCGCATTCCCAGTCTCATAATTCAGCGATACTAACATTGGAAACATCATAATATGCGACATGACCTACATAGGCTACAAAAACCTTCGGTTCATAACATAGAATTGATTAATGTATAGGGAATTCTCACTAAAAACAACTCTATTTGCATCAAGGGAGAATTAAGGAGAACTATCTTGATACAGAAATTTATTAATTTCGAAGTCCTTGACTTCTAAATTAATAAATTCTGTTTCTGTATATTTGTCAGTTTGTTTAATTGTCCGTCACTTCAAACTAACTTTTATTGTGATACATTGAATAGTTTGCTTCCTCAACAACGTTTAAAGCCGTACTATGTATTATTAAACTATAGCGTATTATAAGTACTATACATATATTTCACCCATAACAATATTATCATCCCATATTATTACTATAGTGTAATAAATGTTACTGTATCTCAAATTGTGATAGTTGTGTCATCAAAATAAATATATTAGGCACACTATCAATATTTCGTTCATTGAGTCAAGACACACAAATATGAACAAATCAACTTTGCAAAACATAAATTTGTTTTTATTCCCATAAAATCGAGAAAAAAAATTATTTCGCTGAAGTGTTGAGAATTTTCTAAAGTAAACATTTTATGAGAAGTACTGTGTTATTGTAATAGTGGAATCTAATAGTGGAATTGGTTCGCATGTCTTCTCTTTGAGCCTGTTGTATCCTTGCTTTATTGCATTTTTGTCATAAATAGAATCAAATTATCAAAATTTTAACCCACAACTTCTGTAGGTGAATGAACAATAAGTAGTGGTTTGACAACATCTAACTCTTTATACCCTTGCCTTTTTGTTCTTTCGTTTTCTTCTTATTCCTCCCCTTCTTCCTTCACCTTCTCCAAGCCTTCTCATCCACCTCCTTCTATTGTTCTTCCTCCTCCTCATTCTTCTCCTTTTCTTTTCATTCTACTCCTCCTCCCCTTCCTTATCGTCACCATACTCCGACACGCCTCCTCGTCTTCTTCCTCTTAAGGGCTGAGATATAGAGAGGCCCAAGAGTTCTAACTACACCCTGAATAAAGGCAATCAATCAATCTTTTCCTCCTCATTCACCTTCTTCTACTCCTCCCCCTCTTATCCTTACCAGCCTCCACCACTCCTCCTCATCTTTCTTCCTCTTTATGTTCATTTGAATTCTTATCAATGAAATTTATGCTACTTAAATCATTCAGTAGGCTATATCAATAACTAGCTGGACCGATGCGCGTTGCTGCGTTCTCATAAAAATTATTGATTTTATTATTTGACACCTTCCACTGAGGTTACATTTCAAATTTCAACCTTCTAGGACTATTAGGGAAGAAGTTAGTCCTAGGACTCTTCCAGCTGATTAGAGAGGCCTCCTTCGTTGTTTTCTTACACAGTAAGACCTTATTCACCACCTCTCAATGAACATTTCAAATTTAAACCTTCCACGACTACTAGGGTAGAAGCTAGGTTTTTTATTTTATTATTCGCCACCACCTACTGAGAATACATTTCAAATTTTTAGCTGCATTGGTTAACAGATGTCATCAACCCGGCATATTTAATTACATTTCATCATACCCAGTCATATGTTTCCTACATACTGAAAGGGTCCGACTGCACGGTATCCTACATGCAAAGTTTTTGCGTTCCAGACAACGTAAATAAAGCCGCTAAGGGGTCTGCCATATGATTAAAAACTGTTGACTTCTATCAGCTGTTCCTTTAAGCTGTTTGGCCGGCAAGTTCAGTAGGTTAGGTGAATGATGATTTTCAAAACACACAAACAGCTTGTCCATCGAAACAGCGTGTACAGCAGATCGAAAAATTTCAAATTATTTTCCATATGATTAAAAGATCCCAGTAAGCTAGCTAGCCATGTATAGGCAAAACTTTAACCCCCTAAAAGCACCCCTAAACTTGCGAATTTTGAAAAATTATTTCTTATTGCACGGTGAAATCCTATAAGGATTGTTCATACGAAATTTCAAGTTCATAGGCCAAGTAGTTTTGGCTCTGCGTTGATGAGTGAGTCAGGGTATCATCCTTTTATAGATAGAGATTACAGTTTATCTTTCACCATATTTTTTTTAGGGACCGATGTTTAATTTCTTTTGCTTAAAATGCAAAGAAATATAAGTCTATTCAATTTCCTTATATGCTCTTGTTTTCTTGAAAAGTCTTGTTCTGCCTTCTCTTCTTTTCTTCCCCCTTACCCCCCCCCCCCTCCTTTTAGTCATCTTCATCATTTAAATCATGGTGTTGTTATCTTTGACTTATTCACATCTCTCTAAATCTTATTCACTTATTCTTTTTTATGCGGAACTAATAGGTACTTTGTCTATCAATTTAATTTATTTCTCTAAGTGCTATTTTTACATGGATCTTTTACAGTGTAAATGATATACATTTTATTTTCATTTTAATTTATATCTATTTTTATTTTCTTCAATTGTAATTTATTCTAATTTTGTATTCTATTTATTTGCAATGGGTCTGTCAAGCCCTAGTACAGACAATAAATAATCAATCAATCTTCAGGGTTGAAATGTAGAGAGGACCAAGTGTCCTAACTACGCTCCGAATAAAGACAATACTGTATATCAATCAATCTTCTCCTCCTCCTCCTAATTCTTCTCCTCTTCTCCTCCTGCCCCTCCTCATCCTCTTCCTTCTCCACATACACTGTTCCTCATCTTTCTCCCTCTTTAGGGTTGAGATGTAGAGAGGACTACACCCTGAATAAAGGCAATTAGTCAATCTTCTCTTCCTCCTCCTCTTCTTTTTATTCTTCCTCCTCCTCATCTCCTACCTCTCCTCTTCTATCTCCTTCTCGTCTTCCTCCTCCTCCTCCTCCTCTCACTCTCTCTCTCTCTCTCTGTCACTCTTCATCTGTTTATTGTCTTTCATTTATTTTTTCTTCAACTTCTCTACTACCATTCTCACATAATTTCTTCCCCACCCATTTTCTCTTTCTTTTTTACTCCCTTCTTCTCTATCATCTTCATCATCATCTCCCGTCTACCTACCTTCCGTTACTTGTACCACTTCTTTATTCTTTTTTTAGGGTGGAATTCCCTGTGCTATGAATCGAGGTAGCTATTTCCACTTAGCCACGAATTTGTAGGTACTTGTAGCCTCACCCTACAAGCACTTCTTCTTTTTCTTCTTCTTCTACTCCTTCTTTCGTTCTTCTCCTCCTCCTCCTTCTCCTTCGTCTTCTCCTCCTCCTTCTTCTCCTTCTTCATCGCCTCTTTCCTCTCCTTCTTTTTTTATGAAAACCCCTTGGTAAAAGCTCAAGTGTAGCGTGGTCTCAGTCATGGCGTTGTCAGAGGGGGATTTCTGAATGTTGCAGCACAATAATAAGTTTTTCTTTGTAGACAATCCACGGTAGGTTGTTTCACATAATCATGGCACTTTGTTTTGTTGAAACGCACCGTGAGATATGATAGTCTTTCTACATCGCGGTTGTTTTTCATGTGTTGGTTTACTCCCGAAGAAGGATTAATTGATGATAAATAATTTTCATTTATCCTAGATGTTCTGTAATAATTTTCATTCATTCTAGATGTTCTGTGTGTTGTTTGTAGGGTAGAGTGGTATAATGAGTAATAAGATGAAATTGTCACAACCACATTTATTAAAAATATTGAGAAACTAGTTTCGGTTCTTATAACATTATCAATCTCAATCAAACTAAAACTAAAGAACAGTGTAGCTTACTTATATACTATTTCTTGTAGAAGTTTCAAATTCCTCATGTATTTAGTAGTTCCTCAATATTTATTGAATGCTGCTCTGGAGAAGGCAATTTCTTAAAAACACTATCCTACAAACTACCTGCAGAACACATAGAATGAATGAAACCATGTTTCTCATTACGGTTTAAGAAAAAAATTGGATAAAATATTCAAATTCCTCATGCATTTTATAAATTTATTGATATTCATTCAATGCTGTTCCGGATAAGCCATTAACTATACCACTCTAACTTTCTTTGTAGTGGCGAAGGTGATATTGTGGAAGGTATCCATAATGAATAATAACACGAAATCGTCACAACCACATTTGTTAAAAATATTGAGAAACTAGTTTCGGTTGTTATACCATCATCAATCTCAATCAAACTAAAACTAAAGTACAGATTAGTTTAATGTATACTAAATGAGGAATGATACTATTGGCTAAGTGAGAAAGAGGCTGACCTTCATCGTTGTGATTGGCTGACAAGCATTGACTGCATTTCAGTGTACTTTCTTTTCTTTAATTTTAAATTGATTCAATTCTAGCCTAATTGTGTATTGTTCTTCTATGTTGCTTTCTAGATGTTCTCAGTTTTTAATTATTAATTTGATTCGTATTTTTGCTTGTTATTCCTCCCACCAAGGGGCGTGACTTGTCAGCCAATCACAACCTTCAATGAAGGTCAGCCTCTTTCTCGCCTAGCCAATTGTATCATTCCTCGTTTAGTATACAGTAAGCTACTCTGTACTTTAGTTTTAGTTTGATTGAGATTGATAATGGTATAACAACCGAAACTAGTTTCTGAATATTTTTTAATAAATGTGGTTGTGACAATTTCGTCTTATTATTCATTATGGATACCTTCCACAATATCACCTTCGCCACTACAAAGAAAGTTAGAGTGGTATAGTTAATAGCTTATCCGGAACAGCATTGAATGAATAAATCTATTAAATACATGAGGAATTTAAATATTTTATCCAATTTTTTTCTAAAACCGTAATGGGAAACATGGTTTTCATTCATTCTAGGTTTTCTGCAAGTAGTTTGTAGGATAGTGTTATTTTTAGAATGGCTTGTCCTGAGCAGCATTCAATAAATATTGGGGAATTAATTGAAGACATGAGGAATTTGAAACTTTTACAACGAATACAATTTTCTCTAAAAACAAAATGGAAAACAAAATTTTCATTCATTTTTGGTTTCTGTATGGCAGTTTTTTTTTATAGAGTGGTATCGTTGAAATGACTTCTCCAAAGCAGCACTGAATGAATATTGATAAATCTACTGAATGCATAAGGAATTTGAATATTTTATCCAATTTTTTTCTAAAAACGAAATGGGAAACATGGTTTTCATTCATTCTAGGTGTTCTGCTATTCTAGTTTGTAGGATAGAGTAGTATGGTTAATGGCTTCTTTAAAACAGCATTGAATACATAAGAAATTGAGTATGCAAAATGTGTTGAGGAATTTGAATGATATTTATGATATATGCCGAACTTACCAGCAAATGAGTGTGTGGGCCTATCCATAGATATTTTCATCTTGAATTAATCATTAGCAGTTCCATTATTCAGAAAGATGATCGTTACCTGCAACATAATAATATAACATTATTGATTTCGTAATTCCTTCCAATAAATGAAATAAATTATGTTGAATATTATGAGGTGAATCGAGTGATTATGAGGTGAGTAGAGGTGAATCCAGAATTTTTGTCGGAGAAGGTAAATGTATTATTATTGCCTTTCTTTGTGGCGGATTAGGACTCAAGGCATCAAAGTGGTAAATAGGGCTTTAAACAAACAAAAAAAGAACAGGTTGAACTTCCTCCTTGTTGAAAGTCGGTTGAAAATTGATGATCATGATCATTTTATGCATATTTATCGCCTTTTGTGGAGGGTCTTCCACTTGACCCATAAAGTTCATATATTATACTTTTTTGTTGACGTGATATATAAGACACTGGCTATCATCTCTTGAGAGGCACAAATACACTTTTTTCTGGTGTTGTTTGAGAATTTCGTAGGGGCATAAATCCCCTTCATCATCCCTCTCGGTTCGTGCCTGTTTTGCAGTTTGGTAAACTGCAAGCTTATCCAAAAACCGAATTAATTTCTCTATCATGATCATTTAATTAATATTCATAACTTAAATAGCCTTAAACAGTAATACCAAAGTACTTGAAAAAGGTAGAGAATGTTATATTGAAATGACAAACTGCATCAATGATAAAGAAGTCTACAATACTGCTTCCTGTCTATAAATCTTGGTTTTGTTCCATATGACTTCTTATTTTTCATTTATTCTTTTTTTTTACTGTTATTGTCTTTTTCTTCTTCTACAAATCACGAAAATTACTTTCTAATTTGTACAAAAATTATCATCTCCTTAAAAACAACACGTCTTTGATGTGATCCAGGTTTCTCGTTATTGACAAATAAGTTGAATTACTAAAAACTATAGTATTATTACAACTAACAATATTGTCATCGACAACACATTGAAAAATGAAAGATTTTTATAAGTAGGCTATGTACCGTATTGTTTTTGTTCACTATAACTTCTTCATTTTCACTTCTTTTTCATTTTTCTTCACCTTTATACTTGTCTTCTTCATTTTTTTATCTGTTATAATTTATAGACTTTCTTCTTCTTTTTCATACATCTTCTTCTTTAAATTCGTCTTCATTGTTCCACTTTTCTTGTTTTGTACTTCTTTTTTATATTTGCCTTCTTCTTTTTTTATTCTTTTTTGGATTTCTTTTCCATTTATCTTCTTTATATTCGTCTTTTCATTTTTCTTTTCTCTTCTTTTTTCTTATTCCTTATATTTTTGTCTTGTTCATTTTTTCATCTTTTATTATTTCTCTTCCTTTTCTCCTTTTTCTTTTTCTCTTTCTTTTTTATATCCTTCTTTTTCATCATCTTTCTCATTTCTCTTCAACTTTTCATTTTTCTTTTTCCTCATTTGTCTCTTCTTTGTAATTTTTCCTTTTCCTCCTCCTCTTCCTCTTTTTTCCTTTTTTTCTTCTTCTTGTTCGTCTGTTAAAATGACCCTCCTAGTCATCCTTCCCAATGCATCGTCTATGAAAAGGAAAGAGGAATTGACTTTTCAGGTCACTAACAAGATAGTGCCTGTCTATCATAATTCACTCTCATTTCATTTCCAAGTGCAGTAGCAGCCTAATAAACTTACGTATTCGGAAGTTAATACTGCTAGGCCCTATAATAATTCTTGCAACTAGTTACGTCGTCTATCAAAGCGCGAAATTCATTTCAACCAATTAGCACAGCTGCACGCTCCGCTGGGGTCCATATTATTATACATTCCCATACCATTCTCCACTTCTCTTGAAACTCCTCATTCTATATATAGGGTCTGAATGTGTCTGTTGTTATCAGTGCTTATCAGTTCTTCATTCTGTTCTAACTCACTGGTGTTATAGGATGATTTTCAACAAGGTTAGTACGGTAATTTCTTCTTTATTTATTTATTGTGACAAATTTACAACGAATGTGAAGGCGCAACAGACTCAAGTCCAAAACTGCTCCCTTCACAAATTTTGAATAAATTTTACATGGTCCAAAAAATTGAGGTTAACACAGACTAAAAATTTAAGATTTGCTAAAAACCTTCACTTGAAAAATAACAAAATGAATATTATCACTCAATCACTATTAATTTAAAAGTTTACTTAAAACGAAACACTAAAAACCGTTGAGAATAGTTTAAAATATAAAATGTTTATAAAAACTTTTGGGCCAAAAAATATTATCTTGTTGCTATGGTAAACGACAAACAACATTTAATGCATTTCTCTGATATATTTCGAATGATCAACATTCATTGCAATGTCATTGATGGTTGTCAATATAATGATGCTATCACATTTTAATTTGGGATAATTATAATAATATGTTTTGCTCATCTCAGATACAAAAAAGGCTACATCAATTGTGTTGCTTTCCAAACGTCTCTGTCGAATGATGGATTGGACGCAGAAATTATCTCAGAGGTGTGCTAGATAGTATACACACTCACCTGTGCAGCCAGACCCTGTGTGAATGTGGGAGTGGACTGTCAAGCATAGAGCTTCAGAATTTGTTTCGGTGGGCTTGGCATACTGATACAGTACTGTTGACTCAGTGAGGAAAGCAATCACAAACTACCTTACTCCACACTTATGTAGTACGCTCTATAGATTTATGAATAACGTTGAGGTCTGAAGAGTATCCTACAGTCGAAATAGGCTATGGTACTATATACATAATAATAATAATAATAATAATAATATAAATTATTTATATTTTTCTCCAAAAGAACAAAAAACACTGACTTACAACTTATTATTTTAAAAATAAGAAAAAAATTGCGAATAAAAGTGAAGTAATATTTTCCCCATTTTGTTGAAAAATAATTATAATAAATACGTTCATCGAATTCTAAAATAATATATGAGTGGGCCTACTCCATTCAGTAAACAGAAAAAGGAAAGTGTAATTTTCATGAAATTCTTGTTGAAAGTTTATTTTTTATAACATTACTAGAAAATTATTATCTTTATCATTTGCATAATTGATTTAATCAAAAAATTATTCCAGAGGATCGATACTTAATAGAAAAATACGAATAAATCACAAAGAAATACTGTATGAAATGATTTTGTTAATTGTTGAGGAGAATAACATGTTTCGCTTGTTTTTTATGATACATAGAGTGAAACTCATTTTATGAAAGTAGTATAATCCATAAAGTTCAAATATGGTGTATCAATACACTTTATGGTACAATAGTATGGTCAAGTACTATCATTGGAGCTTAGTAATTGTTCTTTTGTTTCAAATTCACTAATAATATTAATAATAATTGTTCGTTTGGTTCAAATTTACTAGTAATAACAAATTGATAATAAGTGCTAGAAATTCAGGGGCGTATTAAAAGAAGGGGCCAAGGGACCTAGGCCTGTCCCGATATGAAGATTTATCTGGAATAACAAAGATTTATACACCCTAACTTGTGTAGTCAAATATTCAATTTGTTTTAACCCTCTAGAAATAATAATAGCCTATTCCAAAAATCTGGTCTCATTTAATCTTTGAATTCATCAAATAATCTGCCAAACGGCACTAGAATAAAAACAAGGAATAAAAAACTTGTTATTATTGGTCTTGAATACAATAATGTACTTCAACATAATATCAACTCTAAATAATTGCAACAAAGAGTGAGATTCGAACAAGGTTAGCATGAATAATGTAATATAAATGATTCTGAAATATGGATAATATGAAATCCAAGATTGATCAATTAATTGATATATTTCATAGTAAATTTCATATTTCATTCATTCCATTTTTAGTTTATTTTATTCCACAATGATTTATATTCCCCTTTCAATTTGTATTCTATCTGTCTCATTCTTTGCTAATTTTTTTGTTCTCTTGTTTGGAAGAAATAGAAAAGTAATTATTGATATTCTGTTTATTTCCTATTCAATAATTTTCTTTCAATTCATTTCTCGATAGTTTCTCCTTTTGCTTCTCCCCCTCAAATTGGTCGTCTCTTCTTTCGGTTCTATGCCCTTGAGAGTTGATCACATTCTAAACTTTTTCTTTCCATCTTCTTTCTCTGTCACTTCATCAATTGTCCCTTAATAGCACATTTCTAGCTTTATCTCCACACCTTCTTCTCTCTCTTACTTCAGCATTTGTCCCTCACACTCATACTCTCACATTTTCCCACAGATAAGCATCGCCTCAACACCTTTACTATTCAGTGTATTCTGCACAGCTTTGCGCATCGACTACCCTAGAAATGAAGTCTCAATAAGGCATCAACAGAACTTCAACCAGATGCGACCATCATCAAAACCACCAAACCAGTTCAAGCAAGAAGTTGAAGTTGTTCAGAAATTCAAATCTGGCGCCGGAAACCGGTTCCCTGGAATGGAGGTTGACAATGGCCTTGTGGGTAATCGACCAACATTACAAGGCAAGTATCCACATCGATTTGGAGGGACAAACAATGGTGTAACATTCCCCACATATTCACCAAAAACACCGAGTTTCCCCACAAATTTCGGTGACACCAACAGTTTTACACCAAATTTTGGAAACAATTTACCAAAAACGCCAGGTTTATCTTCAAGTTTTGGTGACAATTCACAAAAAACGTCGGGTTTCTCAACACATTTTGGTGAAAATTCACCAGAAACATCGAGTTTTCCCACAAATTTTGGTGACACCAAGGGATTTTCGCCAAGTTTTCCTTCAAGTTCTGACAAAGACTGTGATAAGGAACATCATCCACCCATGCTCCATTCCAAACTTGTAAAAGGATTCGGTTCAAGGTTCCCGTTCTCCGCAAATTTTGACTTTGGAAGGCAAAATAGACAACTAAGCAGTGAAGGAAACTTCAAAAACAACCAACAAAATTACAGAGACATCTTTGGCAAGGCATTTGAGGAATCTCGAAAATCAAACCCATTCTCAAGTGATTCTCCAAGTAGAGAAGGAAGTCCCATGAGTGGTGATGTGTTTACTGGACCATCTGGATTCCAAAGTGATTTTCCAAGTGATGTTTTTGGTGATGATTTTACTTCTCAGCATGGTGGACAAGCTGATAATGCTGCAAAGTATGATGGAAATAATCTTCAGAAGTATGAGAAAAATTATGCATCAGGTTATTTCCAAAATGCTCATACCTATTACAAATTATTCTAAAATATTTTGGTGTTTTGTATTGAGGCTGATTAACAACTCATATTGAGGCTGATTAATAGAATTTTTTAATATTAAAGAACGGTTTTTAATAGTTGTGTGATTTTTAAATGTACAGTACTAAACTAAAAACTGATGTTATTGATGAGAAATGAGTTTTGGTAAAATTGTACAGGAAGTTTCAGTATTGGTAAAATGTAGTTGCCTATAACAGGCCATACGGCTACACATACCAGTTCACCTGTTCAGTTAAAAAAATTAATTTTCAATTCTTCCTCGATCGCCTGCGCAGGTTAACCTACTGGTGCTAATAGATACGTTCCCGTTTACTTGTACAGCTGACCGGTAAACCTTTCCGGTATACCGTTACATGTATGACAGGCCTTAGACTCTTACAGGTTCTGAAACTGTTGATATATGTCTACCAGCATAATTTTTCTTGTCAGATTCAATACAGTTGAACTTCAGATTAACCAAATCAATTTGCTATGGGAAAAATTGTTAGAGAGATAAGAAGTCGTTTTGACAAGATTGCAATGTACAGGGACCCCTTGAAAATTCATTACATTTTTTTAAAAACCATTTGATGTTATTTGAAAGTATACATGTATTTTAAAAAGTGGAAATTGCAATATTTATGTTCTGTAATAGATTTGAAATAGAAGAATATAAGAAAACATTACAAAAGATAATTTTTATGTAATGAAATTTAAGAAACTTAAAATAGTAGTGTATTACTTACAATCACCACTTGCAATAGCCTACTTTTCAAATCCTCATCTGGATATTCATTTTGTGATCTGACCGTGAAATTGTTCAAAGTTTTATAAAAAAACCAATAAATTTATATAACTTGAAAACATTTTCAGGATAATTTTTAAAAACTAACAAATTAGAATTACTGCTCTTCTGATAACTAAAATATCTCGATCAGTAAAAAAGGATATGTCGTTCATGAAACGGAACTAGTGTGGAGCAAGCCTAACTATTATGGTCGTAGAAAATTAAGAAAAAAACGTGGTTTGAAGCTCTACAATAATTTATGTTTGATGAAATAACTTCGATAGAATTCAACAAAATTTCGTTTTATTTATCACACATAACAATGTAGAAATTCTACAAGATCTCTATAGAAATTGTGAAGTTCAGTGATAGAAGGTATTATTAGAAATATTATATATAAGTTTTATGAAATGGTAATTGAAGGAAAATTTGATCGGTGCTACACGCTACAAAAAGGAGTGCAGAGAGTTGTTGTTGTTATTATGGAGAACTCAATATTTAGCTATGATAATTGAAATTTAGATACTGCAGTTTGAAAAATCTCATCGCATAAAATTCAAACAACATTAATCGATTATGTAGTTTTTTAGACAAATAAATAAAATTAGAATGCAGGATCAGCAAAATAAAAAGGACAAATAGTTCATAGTTGCAAGAAGTGAGAATTTTATGTTTTCATGCTTCTATGAGATCTACGATGTGAGATACAAATGAAGGCGGGAGGGGGGGGGGGAAGGAAAAACCACAAGGAGGAATCAACTCAAGGGATGATGATGATGATGATGATGAGAATGAGATGAAGTGCCAGAAAAAAGGGACGAATGGATACAGATAGAACATTGTCTTTCACTCTCTCTCTGTCTCACTTTCCCTCTCTTTCAACGTGGTGCTTAATCTCGTTTCAGTTGTGTACAATTTCCTTGGCCGGTGTGGAGAAAAACAGTGAAATTATTGTAGAATGAGTTTTAAGCGCGTATTCTTCGGTCTACTTTCAGCTGAGTTACTCGAAAACATTGTAGCTAACTGCCTTATCAGAGGTTCTGGCTCGCGTATCTCATTTGAAACAGAGTCTGGCAATATGGCCGACTAATAACAGGTGGGGTAGCCTGAGAAAATGGTTGAGAACGGAGGAAGAAGAAGAAGAAGAAGAAGAAGAAGAAGAAGAAGAAGAAGAAGAAGGAAAAGAAAGGGGAAGGAGTAAAGGAAGAAGACGAAAGAGAAAGAAGATAAAGAAAGTGTAAGAACAGAAAGAAGAAAATGAAAGAAGAAGAAGAAAGTGGAAGAAGAGAAAACAAGAGGAAGAGAACTAAAAAATAAAGAAGAAGAGAAGAAGAACAAGAAAAATAACAACATGAAGAAGAAAAGGTATAAGCACAAGAAGAATAAGAAAAATTTTTAAGAAGAGGAAAAAGAGGAAGAAGAAGAAAAAGGAAGAAGTAGAAGAAGAAAGTGGAAGAAGAGGAAGGAAAAGGAGAAGAAGGAGGATATTAATAACAGCGATTAGAGAAGGATAAGAATAAGAAGGAGGATGAAAAAGGATAAGAAGAGTAAGAAGGAGCGAAGAATAAGAAAAGGAAGAAGAAAAGAGAAGAAGAAGAAGAAGGTAGAGAAAAATAAGAATAATAAAAAGAAGAAGATTGGAGGAGAAGATGATGAAGGTGTTGAAGAAGAAGAAGAAGAAGAAGAAAAAGGGAGGATATAAGAAGAGGAAAAAGAAGGTGAAGAAGAAGAAAAAAGGACGAGGAGGAGAAAAGTATAGGAGGTGAGAAAGGTTAGTGTGATTAGACGAAGATAACAATGAAAAAAAAATAAAAATAAGTTGCCAGACTTGAGATTGTAAGAAGAAATAGAGAGAGAAAGGAAAAGCAAGAGAGATGAAAAACAAATAGAGAGGGACAAAAAGAAGAGGAACATGAGGAAGAAGAAAAATAGTAGTGGAGGTCGGGGCCGGAGCGGAACTCCGGATATCTAAATCGATAATAAAATCATTTATTTTAAACCAGATCTGAACTAGCGGGAAATTATTAAAAGACCTTATTATTTTTGACCTTATTTTAGAAAGACCTACATCTTATTATTTTGTATATTATTTAATATTGTATGTGCATTACTAACTAAACCATGCTCAAATGCGTTTGAAATGCACCAATTCAAGTGTAATACTTTCAAACATTTTCCGGGGGAGGACCCCCGGACCCCTCGTTAGTCATAGCTCCGGTACTTTTCAATTTGGAAATTAAGCCCTGGTAGTGATACTAATATGATGTTTTGTTTTTTTTTAATATTATGTCTAGGAGACTCCAGTTATGGAATTAAGACAAGTCAAATTAACAATTATACTACCTTATACACTAGTTACCATAATTATTATATCAATTAATTCAGGTGAGGCTTGAATTTGATTTGAAAGGAACTCTTGTACACTATAAAAATCTTTATCAACTAAAATTTTTTCAGTTGTTTTTTAAATATTTGTATATTTTCAAGACTCTTTAAAAACTGCGGTAACTTGTAGAGTTTCCTATCAATATAACCAGGTTTTTGTTTGAATAAGCTACTATTATGACTCACCAAGTAATAATCTTCTCGGCTTCTTGTATTATAATTAATTAGTTGTGTACATCAAGATTTTTGTTAATATCACTTTTTTACACATAAAGTAGCTTCATACACATATAAGCAGGTAACAGTAAGGAGACCAACTCTCTTGAGCAACGGCCTACATGAATCTAATCTATTTACTCTTGCCATAAATCTAACAGCTTTCTTTTGGATCTTGGTAAGTTACATGGAGGACACAACATGTTAGGACGAATGTAAGAGAACTCTGGGAACTGCTGAGAGGAGCAAGAAGTTGGAAGGGGAGTTGGAAGAGGAGTTGGAAGATGAAAAGAAGAAGGTCTGGGGGGAGAGGGGAGGGGAAGAAGATGATGAAGAAGAAGAAGAAAAAGATGGAGGACGAAAAGAAGAAAACGAGAAGGCGGTAGAGAATATTTTGCATCATAGCTATTACACTTTCCCTCATCTCTATACAGTTTAGTTTTCTTTTCAACAATTTTCCAACTCTTTCACTCTTGCTTGTCCTCTCTGTTTTCTCTCTCACCATATCTCTCTCTTTCTCCCTCATTTTCTCTTTCATTCATTTTCTGAATGACAAGACCAGCCAGACATATTGTTTCCATCTGCACAAAACATTTTCTTGTTGTTTAATAATAAGCTGTCTGCTGAACTCAACGTTCACATTGAAATGAAGACATCCGAGTTGAATGTGGAATAGCATTGTTTATACTTTGTGTATACATTGTTTATACTATACTTATTCATCTCTCAGTGCATTCTTTATGTGTTGTATAAAATTATTACATCTGAGCTCTATAATTACATGTATCTGAGTTGTATTAATTATTATTTGAGCCCCTCAGGGTAAATACGGCGAAATGCCTATCACGAAGATTAAAAAAATCTTTGAATGTATTTCGAGATTATTAACTGAAAAATGCCGATGTCGCTTGGATGGGTGACTACTTGATGTTATAAGCTTGCCACGATGTGCTGCTACTTCAGAAGAGGGCAATCAGGACCATTACTTTCTCAGGTCAGAGAGATCACTGTAGGCCACTCTTCAGAGATCTGATGATACTCACCATACATGGCCAGTATATCCTGTCCTCTCTGATGTATGTCAAGGATAATCTGCAAACGCGTGTGACAAGGAACGAGGTTCACACCTACAACACCCGTCATGCAACAGATTTGGAGGTTCCACGCAGCAGGCTAACTGGTATGCAGAGAGGTTTCCCATTGGCTGCCATAAGATATTTCAACAGACTCTCAATGGAAGTGAGGAAAGCGCCACGCACAAGATTCTGCTCTCTCATCAGACAGAAATTAAAAAATAGACCCATCTATTCATTGACTGAGTTGGCTGATGTGCCACTATTTTAAAAAATCTTCTGACACAGTCTGGCTGGTATCCCCAGTCAAGGACGACGTCATAAAGTATTCAAGTAAGCTTTGTCATCAAGTGGTTCAGACCCCACCACAAATAATGTTCAAGAGACTTGGTCTTCTAATAATTAGTCTTTTAGTACTTCTTCATTAGTACCCTGCTAAATGTTGTCATATACCCTTTTTATGGCGGAGGATGTTATGTAGTAATTTTCCTGAAAATGGAAAAATACATCTAATTGCTCCGGAAGTTAGGTCTTTTGTGGCTGCGCGCATGCGACAGCTTGGCTCCTCCAAATCCACAAAAAGGGGGACAAAAATGCCCTGAACCTCTCCAAAATTTGCAGTGCCGTGTTACTGAAATTTGTAGAAGTCCAGGACAAATTTCGCCAATCCCTGCCCCCTGACCTGCTTAAAACTATACAAGTGTACCTTATTTTACCGAGCAAGGTGACCCAGATAGAAAACACAAGTACTGAATCGGATCTATGCAGGTTTATTAGAACAAATTATATCAAAATGGATAATTTTTCTACAGAGACTGGCGATTTAATTATTTTCCTTTTGAATCAAATTTTTTAAATAATCTTTTTTCAGTTAGATTTAAGTTTATAATTTTCAAATCCCCACGTGGAGGGTATGATCGGGTCCCGTGTTGGAATAGCCCTTTACAATAATTGGAGATTGTACCATCAACGTTGGTTTGTGGTGAATTAACACTATATTATTTCGGCGCACTTAAACACAAGAGTATGGCCATACTAAATAATTTCAGAATAACTCACGGTACAGGAACTCCTCAGTGGTTTGCACTCTGGCTAGTAGCCCTCCTTTTGGAATAGGTGGTTCACCGTTGTTCAAGTTCACAAAATATTTAAATAAGGCGTCCAACGAAAATTTCAACAAGAGCATACATTTATAATAATACATGTAAATAATAGGAACTTTAAGACTTTTCAATAAATTTTAATTAAAATGGACCGCGACTTTATAGAGTAGTTTCCCAGCAGATCCTCTCGGCTTCAGGTTCAGGTGGCAAGTCTAGTAACGGAAAAACTTCCCCAAAAAATTCAGGAAGTAAATTAGGAAAGAGAGAGACAGAAAATAATTAGATTGAGTCACCTTTGACTTATGACCTATATGATGATGAGTTTTGGAATAAAAACAAAATAAACGATGACATAAACTCATCAGTAGGTTATCACAGAATTTGAGCGATTCTTTCACATTTCTACTTTATTTAAAATTAATTAAAAAATAATTCGGCTGTCTAAATTTTGCCGGTTTGGAGATGATAAGAACTGATAAGACGACCACGTTGACATTTGAGGCTTAAAAATTTATTTATAATATTAAAGTGCTCGAAAAGTGTTTCAAATTGCATTTTCACAATAATAGTGAAGTGAAAAAATATCAGTTCATAACTTAAATGCGAATTGTGTCAAATCTCAAACTCATGTCTGGACTAACCTACGAAGTGAAAGTGTTTACATTTCACAACAAATAAAATTCGTTGATCGAATTCCAAGTGAGTAAAATCTTTTTATGAACTATACTATTAGAATTATGTAATAATATTGACTTTACTATCATACTTTTATTTATTCGATCGTGACAAATTCAGTGATTAGGTTAAAGCTTGGATGAATATGCCAATTTCTGACTAATTATTATGCACCTTTTATAACCCTTATTGAGTTTCAAATTAAAGAACAGGTCTCTCAAATTGTGAAACGATATGTGTTGATAGCCTAAGCCAGGTATTTAAAATAATTAAAATATTGTTTCTGATGCCAGTAATATTTTTGAATTTCGTGCCCAAGTGACGTCACGCATAGCACAGCGTTGCTGTCTACTATGGCGCTAATTTATGAAAATTTATGTTTGAAATGCCAGTTATGATCACTCTCTTGGGGGGTGGGACTGCCACAGAATTGTTCCCTGACATCGCCCCCTTTATAAAGGATTTCAGCCATGAAAGGCTTTATAACAAATTAAGTCAGGCTTATACTTAACCTATTGTATAGTTAACAATTTAGAACATTTTTGCCATTTAATGGTTTCTAATATTTAGAACACTTAACATTAAACACAAATATCACAGCCTTGTCTACACCTCTCAGGATTAACAAATAAATGTAACATCAAACAAGATAAGAAATATCACATACATGAAATTTCTTCAAAATAAAGGCATATAGCCTAGAGTTGTTGGGTCAATGTGCCCTAACAGACTCAAAAATAAGAATACATTACTTCGATTACTGGTGTTTGACAATACATCCAGAAAAATGTAAGTCAATGCCAAATGGGATACTCCCATAGAATACAATAATAACAAGCACAATGTGCAAAAGATGGGAATAAATCCCTCACAATAATGTTGGGCAAGCATACAAGCTTAAAAGCCCTATTTATAAGCTCCTGAGGTGAATAATAGACAACTCTAATTATTTGAGAGGCTGGCATTGTATGGCTGTTCAGATTAATGGCCTAATGACTAGATGTATAATTATTTGTTTTTACAAATAATGGCAATAATGATATTTTATCACATGGCATTTTCTTTATATCCTGTTCTTTTCATATTTCATAAAATTAATTACATTGTTTTTCTTTTTATAGTGCAAATAAACCTATCACATGAATTTTCATTATAGTTTTCATTTTCTTATGCTCTCTTCTATTCCTGATTTCTACTCAAGTATGACTAAAGTTCCTATAGCTCCTGTTCATTATTTTCTTTTTGTAACAAATTATAAACCAGTTCAGTCTCCTAGTTTCTATTTTATTATTTTCATCTTCCACCCTAACACATAAATATATCATAGAATATAATTCTAATGCATGCTAATTGAATATAATAATAACATAAATTATTTGAGCAATTAAACATAAATAACATAATAATATCATAATAAATGTACTTTGTACAACAATTCATTATAATTTTAAGATTAATCTTGTTTTTCTTTTTCAATTCAAGTATTTCATTTTATCCTTAACAATAATAACACTAATTTGTAAAGTGATATTGTACCAAATTTTTCTTTTGTTTCCAGTTGCTTCATAACATAATATCTCTACAAATTAATAATGAGCATAACATTTTTAAATGATAACATAACATAACATAGATTCTATATTTAATTTTCTTGCAATACAAGATGATTAATGAGTGGTTTCTTAGAAACTTTGCTCTAACTGGCAAACAAATAATTTCAATTAATCACAAAATATACACTACTTCCAATAATTTTTTGAAAAATTAGGATAACACATTTGTTTTTAACAATTGTTTCTAATAAGTGATGATTATCACAGACAGTTTTTTTTTACGAATTCTTTGCCAAGAAATTAATATTTTATTAACACCAATAAATAGCTTCTTTTTTTTCAAGTACATGACACCAACAATAAATAACAAAATTAATTTAAAAGATACATAATATCACATTTTTTTTTTTTTTACTTTTTAATAATTTATAAGTTATATTTATTATACTTTCAAAGTGCGCTGATGCAAAAATCTGTTTATATCATTATTTAAACTTAATAATACATTCAAAATACATAAATTTACACCTAACACCTAGGCTGTATGCCTTGTGCAAGTCAGTGGCACATCAGACAGGATTCCTGGATGATGTCTTGGTGCTGGAGTGGCGATGTCTTCTCCTGGCGTTGATCAACGATCCTGGATGTACACTCCTCCTTGTAGATGACTCTTGCAGCACTACAGTCTGATGTCCTGGAAGGCGGCTGGTGACTGGAATTTTCTTCAGTACAGTGTTTGCATCCAACCAGGTGTTTGCTTCGCTGGCAGTACATTCTAAGTATCCTGTAGCAAACATATTGTTTGGCCAGACTCTATTAATTAATTCCGTCTTCCGCGATCGAAAGTTTTTGAAGCAGGTTGTCCAGAAGGGTTAAAACCGCTTGCAGGCGCATTTACACGGTCGACCAGCTTGGCTGTTGACTGCCGTGTAGTTGGCTGCACACCTGGCGACGAAACTTCGCAACTGGAATCATCTCTATTTGCTTTAGCTTCGTTGTTACCTGCCGACTGGAATTCAGTATCACGTGTGTTTTTGTTTTGGTTATACCAACTACCGTTATTATTAGATCGGTGTTGCTGATTAAACTTATTAAAATTTCTTTCCCTATCATAAGTTTGTTTCTCTTTCTGATTATAAGGCGTATTATTTCCTTCTCTGTGTCTGTTTGCAATATCTTTATTTTCTTTATCCGAAAAGTCACAAAAATTACTGGCCAACTTAGAATTGGTTATCACGTGAATGCGTCGTAAAGTTTTTTCCAACTCATTGAAACTGTGTGAACTTTCGGCCGCGATAATCATGCGAATTTGTTCCGGTAATCCTTTTAAAATGATTGAAACAAGACTGGATTCAGACAAAGGCTCATCGAGAAAAGTGTTCTTATATCTCAAACTTGCTGCAAAAGCTGGATAGGTTATGTGAAATTCGGACTGAAAGCTACTATTAAGTATTTCAAATAGACATTCCTGTTGCACTTCAGTAGACCAATATTGTGATTTGAAACTGGTGAGAAAATCCGATAAGGAATTAAACTCCTCCTTCTGAGATTGGAAAGACATCAGGGCGTCAGATCTCAATAAACTACAAAGAGTGGTTTTCCAACTTTCCCATGGACTTGGACACAATTCATTAATGCTCTGAATTTGTCGAATAAATTCAATGGCATTCATCGATTTTTTCTGTGGGTCGAAAATTCCTAGAGTCGGTGTATTGTGCGCGAATTGACGATGATCGGTGGTACATTGATTAGGAACACTCACATTTTCTACTCTCCTCTGTAATTTTTTAAAAGAATCCGTGGTACTAGCTATATGTTCTTGCAGCTTGGCATTGGTTTCTTTTATTTCAATAGTACATTGCTGATTTTGCTGGACTACAGATTGTACAGTGGAGGTTAAGTCGGCCTGTGCGGTATTAATTATTTCTAATTTAGAAACAGTTTGTTCTTGTTTCTCTTGTAAACTGTTTATTTTTATTTGAGTTTCTCCAAATGTCGACCTAATCTGTTCACTAATTCGGGCCTCCGTTTGTTCACATCTCTCTTGAACCTGTGATTTGTGAGTTTCTAATTGAGATGTCATAGTGTTTTGAAAAGACTCCCATTTCTCACTATATTGTAATGATAGAGTCGTATGTTTATCATTTAGCTCTTGACTCATTCTCTGAAAACCCTCTTGAAGTTCTTTTTCAAAACGGAGTCCCAAATCATCCACACGCTTATCCAGTCGAGCAGTAGCTTGTGTTAAATTATTTTCTAATTCAGAGATGTGGCCATTTGTTCGGTCTACTTGTGTTTTTATTGTGTTGTTAGTGTCTTCGCTTGTCTCAGATATTTTGTTATTCGTTTGCTGGATATCAGCAGACAGTCGGTTATTTGTTTGTTGAATATCAGCAGACAGTCGGTTATTTGTTTGTTGAATATCAGCAGACAATTTGCTATTTGTTTGTTTTATTTCGGCAGACAATCTGTTACAAGTGTCTTGGTTAACTTCAATTATTCTGCTATTTGTTAAATCCATTCGACTACTTAGGCCTTGCAGTAATTCAAACATAGCTTGAAACGCTCTAGGTGTTATCGGTTGTGATCCAGCTATCTCAACCCCTGCCCCCTGAATATTGAATTCAGTATCTGAATTATTAGAAGGCGATTCTACAGTGTTCATCCTAGCTTCTGGGGTTCCAACTTGAGTTGATGACATTTGAGCTAGATTTCCCAGACAAAAATTACCAGAAGAAATACTGCCAACATCTCTATCTCTTCTATTAGACTCTTCTATTTCGACTACAGATGAAGTGTCATTACTACCAGCCATAATGAGGGAAATTGAATAGTCTCACCAACTTGGATATTTAGTGTTTTATTCTAGTGTGCTGATATTTCTTTTAAAGTTGAATATTCTTGTGGACAATGAATTGCTAATTTGCGCCTTGTTTAACCTTGCACAAAACATACAGTTACAAATAGAAACACTTAAACATAAATTTGCTACCGACCTATAATAACCTATAATCACAGTAGATTGAAAAAATTTCAAGTCCTAAAAACTAATATTTGCTTAAAGAAAAATTTTATAAGTGGATTATAAAAAATTTTCAATAAATTTTCATTAAATTCAAAGAGTGAAACAGCTTTTAGTTTGTAAGAATCGCTCAAAAATGTAGGCCCTTGTTTTACAAATATCCCAGGATGACCAGACCAATCCACGTAGGGTTTGAAAACTTTAATAGGCACCTTACTCGGCAAATCTACTTACAAAAGCACTCTTAAATTTAAATAAAATTCACATAAAACGCCCCCTGCTTGGCTAGGCATGTGAGATGAAATCTGAAATACAGAATAAAATAGTTAGTTCCTGCTCCAGCTGATTTGTTGAACTAGGTGTCTGCCACACGAAATAGTTCCTGAAATAAATTATCAATTATACAAATCTCCATAGGCTGCAATCACGGTCCAACTGCTTCGGGCGCCATTTTGTCATATACCCTTTTTATGGCGGAGGATGTTATGTAGTAATTTTCCTGAAAATGGAAAAATACATCTAATTGCTCCGGAAGTTAGGTCTTTTGTGGCTGCGCGCATGCGACAGCTTGGCTCCTCCAAATCCACAAAAAGGGGGACAAAAATGCCCTGAACCTCTCCAAAATTTGCAGTGCCGTGTTACTGAAATTTGTAGAAGTCCAGGACAAATTTCGCCAATCCCTGCCCCCTGACCTGCTTAAAACTATACAAGTGTACCTTATTTTACCGAGCAAGGTGACCCAGATAGAAAACACAAGTACTGAATCGGATCTATGCAGGTTTATTAGAACAAATTATATCAAAATGGATAATTTTTCTACAGAGACTGGCGATTTAATTATTTTCCTTTTGAATCAAATTTTTTAAATAATCTTTTTTCAGTTAGATTTAAGTTTATAATTTTCAAATCCCCACGTGGAGGGTATGATCGGGTCCCGTGTTGGAATAGCCCTTTACAATAATTGGAGATTGTACCATCAACGTTGGTTTGTGGTGAATTAACACTATATTATTTCGGCGCACTTAAACACAAGAGTATGGCCATACTAAATAATTTCAGAATAACTCACGGTACAGGAACTCCTCAGTGGTTTGCACTCTGGCTAGTAGCCCTCCTTTTGGAATAGGTGGTTCACCGTTGTTCAAGTTCACAAAATATTTAAATAAGGCGTCCAACGAAAATTTCAACAAGAGCATACATTTATAATAATACATGTAAATAATAGGAACTTTAAGACTTTTCAATAAATTTTAATTAAAATGGACCGCGACTTTATAGAGTAGTTTCCCAGCAGATCCTCTCGGCTTCAGGTTCAGGTGGCAAGTCTAGTAACGGAAAAACTTCCCCAAAAAATTCAGGAAGTAAATTAGGAAAGAGAGAGACAGAAAATAATTAGATTGAGTCACCTTTGACTTATGACCTATATGATGATGAGTTTTGGAATAAAAACAAAATAAACGATGACATAAACTCATCAGTAGGTTATCACAGAATTTGAGCGATTCTTTCACATTTCTACTTTATTTAAAATTAATTAAAAAATAATTCGGCTGTCTAAATTTTGCCGGTTTGGAGATGATAAGAACTGATAAGACGACCACGTTGACATTTGAGGCTTAAAAATTTATTTATAATATTAAAGTGCTCGAAAAGTGTTTCAAATTGCATTTTCACAATAATAGTGAAGTGAAAAAATATCAGTTCATAACTTAAATGCGAATTGTGTCAAATCTCAAACTCATGTCTGGACTAACCTACGAAGTGAAAGTGTTTACATTTCACAACAAATAAAATTCGTTGATCGAATTCCAAGTGAGTAAAATCTTTTTATGAACTATACTATTAGAATTATGTAATAATATTGACTTTACTATCATACTTTTATTTATTCGATCGTGACAAATTCAGTGATTAGGTTAAAGCTTGGATGAATATGCCAATTTCTGACTAATTATTATGCACCTTTTATAACCCTTATTGAGTTTCAAATTAAAGAACAGGTCTCTCAAATTGTGAAACGATATGTGTTGATAGCCTAAGCCAGGTATTTAAAATAATTAAAATATTGTTTCTGATGCCAGTAATATTTTTGAATTTCGTGCCCAAGTGACGTCACGCATAGCACAGCGTTGCTGTCTACTATGGCGCTAATTTATGAAAATTTATGTTTGAAATGCCAGTTATGATCACTCTCTTGGGGGGTGGGACTGCCACAGAATTGTTCCCTGACAATGTGTATGAAGCTAATTTATATGTAAAAAAGAGTGATATTAACCAAAATCTTTGACGTACACGATTATAATACAAGAAGTTGAGGTGATTTTTACTTGGTGAGCGTATAATCTTCGACGTACACGATTATAATACAAGAAGTTGAGGTGATTTTCACTTGGTGAGCGTATAATCTTCGACGTACACGATTATAATACAAGAAGTTGAGGTGATTTTCACTTGGTGAGCGTATAATCTTCGACGTACACGATTATAATACAAGAAGTTGAGGTGATTTTCACTTGGTGAGCGTATAATCTTCGACGTACACGATTATAATACAAGAAGTTGAGGTGATTTTCACTTGGTGAGCGTATAATCTTCGACGTACATGATTATAATACAAGAAGTTGAGGTGATTTTCACTTGGTGAGCGTATAATCTTCGACGTACACGATTATAATACAAGAAGTTGAGGTGATTTTCACTTGGTGAGCGTATAATCTTCGACGTACACGATTATAATACAAGAAGTTGAGGTGATTTTCACTTGGTGAGCGTATAATCTTCGACGTACACGATTATAATACAAGAAGTTGAGGTGATTTTCACTTGGTGAGCGTATAATCTTCGACGTACACGATTATAATACAAGAAGTTGAGGTGATTTTCACTTGGTGAGCGTATAATCTTCGACGTACACGATTATAATACAAGAAGTTGAGGTGATTTTCACTTGGTGAGCGTATAATCTTTGACGTACACGATTATAATACAAGAAGTTGAGGTGATTTTCACTTGGTGAGCCACAATAGTAACTTATTCAAACAAAAACCTAGTCTGGTAGGAAACACTACAACAAGCTACCACATTCATTCTTCATTGTTAATACCGCCAATGTTGTTGATCAATAAATCAATTAGATTTGAATATTCTAAAACTCGATGATGAAATAGTAGAATTTTAAAAACCTTTCTTTAACACTTTCAACTTCAGTAGCCACGAATGAATGTTTTTAACAAAATTTCCGCTTCTTATTACCAATTTAAAATCCTATTGCGTTTATTCATTTATCAAGACAAAAATTCATTCTTTGATTTTTGGTTCCTTGCATAATAAAACAAAATACTAAGTACAA
Source organism: Conomelus anceps (assembly GCA_948455865.1). Classification (NCBI taxonomy): domain Eukaryota; kingdom Metazoa; phylum Arthropoda; class Insecta; order Hemiptera; family Delphacidae; genus Conomelus; species Conomelus anceps. Next base: position 3,223,629 of record OX418227.1, read on the forward strand.
GTTTTTTGTAGATTACTTCCTGGGGACTCCAGTTAAGGAGGATAAGACAGGTCAGATCAACAATTATACAATTCCTGGATTTCTTGTTCCATAACGAACCTCAAATTATCCACCGTCGAGTAATTTAGATGTTACAGTAATTGAATTCGAAATTCATCACATTATTTATAGCATTAGAATTTAAAAACAAATGATGTATTACGACATTCAGAATTCAATGTTACTACTAAGAGTTCTTTGGAACAAATTTCTAATTTCTAAGTCAATAATCGAACTCAATGAATATTCAAACTCAAAATTGAATTGAAATTGCAAGTAGATTTGTTATCTGAGCCACTTTACCATTCTCAATACAATATTCATAGCACTTGGCCAGCACTGGTGCAACCAATATTTACTTCAGTTTTAATTTGTGGTTAATATCCATCGCTATTGGAAATTTATCTGACTGGATTCTGTGGTCCAAAGTAAACAATAAAAACAACAACACAATAATAACAACAGGAGCATCGAAAACATCATGCGGTAATAATTAACTTCATTATTCATAACGATACTGCTCTGCTGTTGGAGCTGATATACATATATCTATACGTCATAATACTTTCATCTCGATTGAAGGTAGATATATATATACAGTTTTGATACCCTGCGCTTTCATTATGATCACCGGGAATTATTTTTGATAATCTAAATTTGGTTTTGTTGTTACATGCGTTTAGGAGTTGTATGTGGACAAAGCTTTTCAAAAAACACGATTGAAATTTTTTGCGAATTGTTTCTTATTGATGAAGCTCAAATGTGTATGAGACTTGCGCGTAGGTGATTAGGTGAATACAATGATGTTTTGAATGGTGGACCTGCAGGTTTAGGTGGTTTCCAAACGACAAAATGCAATAAAATCAATTTAGAGAATAAAATGTTATGTGAAATTTTGTTGAAAATTGAAGAAAAAATGTAATGTGGATTTTTAAAAATTCTGTTGTATATTTCATAGTGATGGTACATTGTGTATTTGATTGGTCTTGGATGTGAGTTACCCCATAAAATTATTTATTTATTTAAAACTAAATATAAATGGAAGTTTACAGGCGTACGCCCAAAGTTGCTTTCTGAACACAGTTTACATGCAATTATATTACGGTATTAACATTAAATGTCAAAAATATATTTTTAAGATAGAAAATGGAAAAATACCTTAGATGCAAATGGAAAAATATCGTAAAAGTCATTAAAGCTATGGAGATCTAGGATGGTAAAAACCTATTCCAATACTAGCTTAAATGATCAAATTTATTCTAACCAATTCAATACAAATAACTTGGTTTCATCATAATTTTGGCCTACATTTTAATAGCGGTACTTTCCTGTTTTTTCTCGGTTGACCTTGACTGCATTTCAGTGACCTTCAATTTGTTTGTTTTAAATTTATGTAATTCTAGCCTACTTGTGTATTGTTCTTGTTTTTTGTTTCTACGTTTTCACAGTTTGTAGTTCTTGATTTTGATTCTTATTTTTGCTTGTTGCTCCTCCCACCAGTGGGCGAGTCTTGTTTTGAAGGCCAATGAAGGTCAGCCTATTATAGACACTTTCTCCCTCGGCCAATAGTATAGTTCCATTGTATTTATCAAGCTACTCTGTACTTTAGTTTTTTTTTTCGAGATCGATAATGGTGCTACAACCGAACCCAGTATCTCACTATTGTTGATGAAGCTGGTTTTGATAACTTCATGTCTTATTATTTATTATAATTATACATAGAAAAATTCAGGTTTTTAAGACTTTGTTCTCTTCTGTAGAATCATTTCCCGGTGGTTCGGAACCCCACTTAAAACTGTAGGTCCAACTCATCAATCACCTCCATCATAGGGAAATGATAGCCGCGAGCCGTAGCAGGTATCTGTTCAATCAGTTGGAGATTAGCTGCGTTCTCGTAGGTCCTGTTTGTAACGGTGACCGATAAGATTGGCCAGCAAAAAAAATGACACTGTTCTCTGTTGTAAAATCACTTCCCGGTGGTCAGGAACTCACCTTAAACTGTAGGTCCAACTCATCAATCACCATCATCCACCCGCGCACAGGTCTCAGACCTATATGGGCTTCATCCACAAAAAAAAATCCAATTCATTGCACAGGTCTCAGACCTATGTGGGCTTCATCCTCCGAAATCTTTTTTTTTTATTTGAATAATTTCCTCTCAACAAAATAACGGAATAACCAAGACGTTTTGATACATCGAATTTCAAGTTAAGTTTCATGAAGTGAACTTGAGAATTGAATAAATATTCCAAGTTTATTGTAACAGAACGATTGTAGAAACCAAAATTACAATACTCACTTCAAAAGTTCCATATAATGTTTGGATACAATACAAACTTTGATATAGCGATAAGAAGCTACGCCAGATTTATTCTAAACAATGTGGCTGAATTCAAATGTTTGTCATCGTTTCTTATTGTCAAATAATAATGCTTATTAAAACAAAGTACGATCTCTGCGTTTTAATCACCCGAAGAAAGTGAAGTTAAGCCAGTTAAATATTTCGTTCCACGGTTTCATTGTAGAGAAAGTTTGAAAATCTGGCAACTGCTGAGATAAACTGGCGGATGAAAAGTCGGGAAGAAGAGATGGAAAAAGAGGAGGACAGAAATAGAAGAAGAGACAGGAAAGAGTGAAGATGAGGGAGGGAGAAAAGACAATATAGAAAGGGAATAAGAGAGGGAGATAAATATACAGTTTTTTGCATAATGTCAACAATACAGTGGAAGCGATGGGTTTATTATACTCAACAAAATCATGAAAGAAGTTTATTGAAACATAGGTCCTTGAATGCTGCGCGATAGAATTTAAGATGGTGGAAGTTGATAAGCTTTCTCACCAGTTTAGCCATTCAACAATTTTGGGGGGCTCTAAATTTCAATCGTATTTTTTATTATAATATTTTTTTGCTAATACCACCCACAGGAACCCAACATTTTTACAGTAGAAACAATTAGTCTGGGCGCGTGGCTCTGGTTTCACTACTAGCCGCCCTGTAAAAGTTGACTAGTTGACCTTGAAGACATCTGCAGCGTCGCACGGGCCACATGTTTTTAGAAATGAGCGATAAACACTCCCCTCGCCATGGCTGACTGCCAAACGGCCGTGCGCCCAGACTAATTGTTTCTACTACGTGGGTAATGAGTGGATATTAATGATGATATTTCAATTTATCCGAACATTTGTCCAATATTCAGAGGAGTTTATTATTTTCATATACAAGAAAATACAATTTAGAAATAAAAGAAAATTCTCTGAAACAATTTTGCAAAAAGAAAAAAAAAACAATTTACGGTGAATCTACAATTTTAAGCGGGCTTTGATAACAAACAATAAGGGGTAATAAAACCGTTAACGCTTATTTTTCGGTTGTGACTTCTAGACATAACCTTTATGTGGACATATCTGTATTAAAATTTAGAAGAGGAGGCAATTTTGGGCTCTGAAGCCTGTTGCTTCCTCTTCATTCTACTGCAATGTGAGGATGTACATAGACAATGAATGAATAAATAGAACGGTTATATTTATAGTGGGTGAGCAGAAAAATAAAATAAAACATTTCTTCAATTTCTTGATTCACACCGATCTGCGTTGCTAATATCAACTTTTCATGATAAATTCAACGACTTGCAGTCAACTTTAATAGAGAGTAAATAAATGATGCGAGTGAATATTTATTTATTCTCTATAAAAATTCACTACTAGTCATTATATCTATCGTGAAAAATTAAGATAAAACAATTTTAAAGTTGATAAGTACATTAGTTTTTTTTAGATATTCAACAAAAAAATGTAAAAATGGTTCAAAATTCTAAATTTAGCTCTCACTGGACAAAGTTTCGGATTGCATTATACGGAGGCACTGTCCGTCCGTCTGGCTGTACGCATATAACTTCAGAACAAAAACTATAGGGGGTAGAGGTACCAAATTTCCAGAAGGTGTTAGACACCTCATAAGAGAAAAATAGAATTTAGAATTAAGTTCGTCGGTCCTTGCTGAAGGACACAAAAAGGAAAAATATATCTGTAGGAAGAGCTGATAGAAGTTGACAGTTTCTTGGGGCACGGCTCTGAGGCACTCTTTTTGGCATGCTTTTTTCAGTTTTAATTAATTGGAAAATTTGTATTGATCTGTATCAGCTATTTCCCTATAGAATAAAATCGATTTTCCTTCAAACGTTTTTAAAAAATACGGTTGGGACAGTGAGAGCGTCCCCTTGGAATTTACCGTACGGTAGATTCATTCCACTTAATTTCATTGTATTTTTTATTATAATAAAAGAAATAAAGAAATCGACAACTAAAATAGTTCTTGAAATATTCAACAAAATATGGGAAATTTGTCACAATTTCTATTCCATTTTTATTTTTCGCCTATCAAGTGGATCACGTTTATCTGAACAGTATTATTTACTTCAGTAATTCAAAAAAAGTAACGCAGTGCTATTTGCGCTTGGTATTAAATTCAATTGGGCTAGAAAAGGAGAGTATTAGAGTGAGAGAGAATGTATGAGTGAGTAGATGAAGTGATTGGGAGTGAGTGGTTTACCATCGATTTCAAATAAAACCCTTTCCGATTTGAAACAGAATAGTACATGACCGTTGTGTGGTAGGGTTGTAGAGTGGTGTGGTGGTTCAGGGGGGGGGGTAACGTTGTTAGGGTCGGAAGGGGGGGTTACTGCTACCGCCCATTTGATGGATTCCCCATTACAGCAGTGCTTGCTGTCTATATCCACCTATCGTCAAAATACCCCCCAACCATCCATCTAACAAAAAACTCTTTTTCTATTGCTGTTGACCTCCTAAACTACTACTGAATCAGATGACTGGGAAATGAACAGGTGTTTTTATCAATATATGTTGACTGCTGTCGGTTGAAGCTTCGCTTCGCTCTAGCTGATGGTAAGATTGGAATTTAAAGCACGCGATGCTAGAGCCCCGGATGGATATATTCGATTATTGTTTAGATCTATCAAACTGCCATTTATCGGTAATAACATCACCCCCTGATAACAATAGCAATTTTTGTTTTGGTTGTAGATTGCTTTAGACGTCTAAAGTTGCCATGCTTGCCCATGCTTAACCCATGGAAAACGAATAGCATATTTCCGGGAATGCTTCTTAATCAAAATTCAATATGGTTTCATGAATTAATTAATCATGAGAGGAGAAGAGATACAGTATAGATTTTAAATGCCTTTTTCAATCCGTATCTTTATCTCTTGTATTTTGTTAATTTTATATAATGGGTTTGGATATGGGGCTATTTACAGCCTCGCCCGAGTCTAAATAAAGTACTTCATCTATCAGTGAATTTAGTCTTAGCATTATAATTTCCAGAAAATAGATATTTCTCAGAATTTATATTAATTTCGAATTCCTTGAAGCGCTATCAATTTTGTTTCTGCATATTTGTCAGTTTGTTAAATTGTCAGTTACTTCAAAACTAACTTGTGAAATATTTTTCAATTCATTCTAATTACCGTCGTATAAATTGTTACTTTACTATGGTATCAAATTGTAGAAAGATGAATATTTTTCAATATTAAATATTGAAAAATATTCATCTTTCTACAATTTGAAATTTTCAAACGGGAAGTGATAGCCGATTGCCGTAGCAGGTATCTGTTCAATCAGAGATGAGCTACGAAACTCCTGGGCCATCTTTGTAAGGGTGACAGATTGGCCAGAAAAAACGACATTGTTCTCTGCTGTAAAATCACTGCCCCGGTGGTTCGGAACCCACCTAAAACTGTAGGAGTAAATCATCAATCACGTTATCCCATTCATTGCCCACGCACAGGTCTCATACCTATGTGGGCTTCATTCTCCAAAAAAATACAGTCTTAGTTTTGATATTAGATAGAATTTCTTATCAACTTCATGAAATATTTGGCGCCGACTTCAAAAGATTATTGTATGAAACTCTGTTGGGAAGCATTCACGGACCTATGTTACCATAAATTCTTTCATGATTTTGGTGAATATAATAAACCTTCATTTTTTCATCGTATTACTAGTTGCTGCAATTACGGTATCAAACGGGTGTATTAAGTCTTAATTCTAATTAATTAACCTCACTTGTATGAATTTTTCGAATAATATAGCTTCATCACCAATCAATAAAGTATTGTTTCAATTTATCCCGTGGAACACCTCTGATTAAGGCAGTGCGCAAAAAATAACCTCATAATTTCATTCCTTTTCATACCAGAATGGGGAAAATATTTTTCAGGAATTCATAACCAACTTTCTCTTTCTAATATTCAAGGGTGATGGAGGGTAGTAGAAGGAAAAGGGAGAGGAAGATGTAATCGAATAAAGACAAGGAAAACTACGGGAATCCAATAATTGAGAGAAAAAATGCGCCGGGGTTGGAAAAGCTAATAGATGCTGTAAGGGAGAAAGAGAGAGGGAAAAATGGGATGGGAGGGGTTGAGAGAGAAAGAATTTGATAAAAAATTGTGGCTGTGAATAAAGGAAGTAATGAAGGGTGAGTGCCAAGATAAGGGTGGATGAATAAGGGTGTGAGAAGAGGGTATGAGGGGGCGAAAAGGCGAGAATATTAAACTCAATCGGATTTAGGAGGTCGGCGCTTATTCAATTATAGCAAGTGACAAGTTGGACTTAACAAGAGGGGTCGAAGAGGGGCTGAGCCTGTCTGTCAGGGTTGTCATTTCTGAAATAAGAACAAAAATTAGAAAATGAAGTCACTTCATGAATATTCTCAGCTATACGATACAATTAAGCGCGTCCCTTGATTGACGTGGCCTGTTTTGAGTAGCTGAGACTGATAGTGAGTGCTGGAAATGGATACGAATAATTGTCCCATTATTAGAATAATTCTTATTCATTTAGAATTATCAGAATAACTCTTTATAGTAAACTACTATTAACTTTTTATAGTAAATTCAACGACTAACAGTCAATTTTAATTGTGAATAAATAATATTTCTTGTTTCTTTGTAGTGGCAAAGGTGATATTGTGGGAGGTCTCCATAATGAGACGGAATTGTCACAACCACATTTATTAAAAAATATTGAGATACTTGTTTCGGTTGTTATACCATTATCAATCTCAATCAAACTAAAACTCGAGTACAGAGAAGCTTAATATATACTGGACATGTAATGATACTATTGGCTAAGCGAGAAAGAGGCTGACCGTCATCGAAGGTTGTGATTGGCTAACAAGTCACGCCCCCTGGTGGGAGGAGTAACAAGTGAAAAGACAAATCAATAACTAAAAACTGTGAACATCTAGAAAGCAACAAAAGAAAGAAAAATACGTAATAAAACTAGATGTGTTAAATTTAAAAAAATAATTCGTTTTAATTTGATTTAATTCTAGCTTTATTACGTATTTTTCTTATTTGTTGCTTTCTAGATGTTTACAGTTTTTAGTTATTGATTTGACTCGTATTTTCGCTTGTTACTCCTCCCACCAGGGGGAGTGACTTGTCAGCCCATCACAACCTTCGATGACGGTCAGCCTCTTTCTCGCCTAGCCAATAGTATCATTCCATTTCCAGCATATATTAAGCTTCTCTGTACTTTAGTTTTAGTTTGATTGAGATTGATAATGGTATAACAACCGTAACTAGTTTCTCAATATTTTTTAATAAATGTGTTTGTGACAATTTCGTCCAATTATTCAATATTTCTACTCACATTTATTCACAATAAAAATTGACTACAAGTCGTTGAATTTACTATGAAAAGTTAATATTAACAACGCAGAGCGTTATGGAACAGGAAATCCAAGAATCTTATTCATTTCAGAGAGTAGGTGTGTGTTTATGTGTTTTTATTTTGTATTGAAAATTTCACAAAAACGGCTACGATTTGGAACACTAAATTTGGCACATAGCTTCCCCGAAACTCGATTCAGTGTACCGATCTTTGATTTTCCTTCCAGTCTTTTCAAAATAAATGTTCAAATTCCACTTATGGACACTATTACTGTTTCAAAATGTGTTTATATTCAGAAAGTTCATTGAACAGTCTGCTATTTTTATGTACCTTGACTCTTTCAGATCCCAATTTTTTAAACGTTTGGGTATGTTTTCGGCTAATGAGTTTTCAATGTTTTTCTCGGAATCGAATTCTCCACATTTTGCATTTAAATAAATCAATCAAACTCTCTCTCTATCAATCTCTCTTTCTCTTAATCTCCATACTTTCCTCTCATCCTCACTTGTACATCCTTCCACTATACATCACTTGAACTAGGGAATCTTAGAATTACTAATATTAATAATACTGATATCATTCATGTACACTGTACATTTACACAAATAAAGTAATCTGAATCCTCTTTGCTCGGTCACTGGATCCTCGGTCCTTCACCAGACTCCTCCCCCACTCCCCCCTCTCTCTCGTAGCAGTTTAATGAACTTGGCTTCGTACCAAGAAGTCCTTGGATCGATGCTTTCTGTCGCGGAAGGCAGAAGGCGCAATAATCTTCAGTCTCGCTTTTTTGTGAACCTTCTTGAGAGTCACCTCTTTCCAGCCCTCTAAATAAATTCAGGAAAGGATCAGTAGATAAGCATACGGGTAGCTAGAGCTTGAGTGCAGAGGCTTTTCCTTTGAATCACCATGAATTTCTCAAGGTAATTCCCGTCACTGGAAAGAAAATGCATCATGCTTTCTTGGAAAAACTGAAAATTCACGACCACAAAAACAGTTTACAAGCTCAAATTTGTGATGATATACATATTTTTTGGATACATATTGATTTCCCACTTCTATTATCTAGAATAAATTACCAAAGTAGATCTACTTTGAATAAAAACATTTTTGAAAAGGTTTTTCTTCATACAAGTGAGGGATAATTAAATACGAGTAGAAATAAGTCTAAATACACCAGTTTGATACCATGATTAAAGCAACTATTCATACGATGGTAAATGGAATGAATTTTTTTCGTAGGATGAAGCCCACATAGGTCTGAGACCTGTACGTGGGTAATAAATTGGAGGATGGTGATTGATGAGTTGTACCTACAGTTTTAGGTGGGTTCCGAACCACCGGGAAGTGATTTTACAGCAGAGAATAGAGTATTTTAGGCCTCTTTTAATAAGGCCTCTATTATTATAAGTAGATCCACCTAAAGCTTCCAGAATTTTGTTTGAGCCAAAATTTCCCTATAATTATGCAATCTATATAGTGAATCTGTATTAGTAAAGACGCATTCATGAGTAGTAGAACCGGCGGCTTTTTTGGATCTGAGAATCGCTTATCTTTATAACACTGTATTTATAATACTGTTTCTTTGAACTCAGTACATCATTGTAAATTTGCGCTATCAACTGAATCTCACTAACTCTCTTTCACTCTGTTTCTCTCTCTCTCTCTCTCTCTCTCTCTCTCTCTCTCTCTCTCTCTCTCTCTCTCTCTCTCTGAGATAATGGCAGCGTCTGTCCGGCCTTGAGGCAACTGCATGATCAATGATACTAATCCTTTAAGTTAGGTTAGATTATTATCCATTATCTAAATTATTTATCTATTCATTTTTATAATACTTTTTTGAATCCACAATTTTTTTTTGATATTCTTACATTTTTTTGTTTTAATGTATACATGTAAAAAATTTTAAATTTAATTTATCCCATTTGTATTGATTTATCTTACTTGGATAACCCATATAAGACAATTTCATCTAAATCAATGTAATCTAGCAGGACATGTTGAGGTAAAAGGTTAAGTGTAAGAATGGCCTCAATGGCCAAGACTTCGCCTCTTTGTGTAATTCATCTCTATTTTTAAGCTATATTTTTATTATTTTTTTAAACAATCGCATTCATAATTTCTGCTGTACTATACCTTAACTTATATATTTGTTGTATTTATAATCTTTTGTACTCAAACTATTCAACCATTATGTTTACTTTTCAAAAACAACTGTACTTAACTTCAACTAGGGGATCTGAGAGTTTCTAATATTAATAATACTTTTATCATTCATATACATTGTAAATTTACACAAATAAAGTCATCTGAATCTGAATCTTTAAACTAATTCCAATAGAGTTCACTGACTCCGCCCTTTTGTGTAGATGCATCACCTTGATATTACAATTGATTTATTATGCAAATATTCTTATTTATGTCAGTAATCAAACTTACAAAACAGTGTAATAGTAACGTATCGTCTTGTATCTATTTTTTTCATCTATTTTCCATGAATTTAGGTGATGTCATTCATTGTGAGGTAATAGCCAGTAGTCATTTAAATTGTACTTCTACTTGAATAAAGCTATCTGAATATGAATATCTCTCTTTAGATACATTTTATCTACTGAATTTAAAAAAAAGTCTCAATGTGATGATGCAAGCTTGCAAACTGTTCAATTACAATGACGTAACACAGGTGAAGAGTTGCAAAAACTAATTTGCGTCGATGACATCGATGCAGGATGGAATGTGACCTGCAATTGAGTTTGATTTTTATTGGTGCAAGAAAACAAGAGATATGAGAGAATAATAATGGTGGCACTACAGAGATGGCGACGCCCTCCCTATTCTAATGCAAATCATTCGTCATCTATGAGTTGAGCTCGAGCAGAAGCGTAGACTGAAGTGCTGTTGTAGGTAATAATGATGACTGTGAGAGTATTGCACCCACACTCACATTCTTTCTCTCTGTTGCTCCTCTGTCACTGAACCACTCTCTCATCTTTTTGCCTCTCTGTCGATCATTCTTTCTTCTGTCTCTGTTGCCTCACTGTCGATCACTCTTTCCTCTGTCTCTCTTGCCTCTCTGTCTATCTGTCTACCCCTTTCTTTATCACACTCTCAATCTGACTCACTCATTCTCTCTCAATTGCTCTTTCTTACACACACATACATTCACACACACTCTCTCTCTACACATACTCTCTATCTATTTATTTCTTTCTGTTACCTTCTGTTTCTTTTCTCCCTCAACCCTTCCAGAAGAGAATAAAAATTGCATACACTTGGCTGTCTTGTATGTCTGATGTCTGTCCCTTATTCACTTTCTCTTGCCTCTCTGTGTCACACTCTCTCTCCCTCTCTTGCCTCTAAATTTAAAATTTTGAAATTTATCTCATTTGAATTGATTAAACAAACTTGGATAATTCATATTAGATAATTTCATCCACATCAATGTAAACTAGTAGGAAATGTTGAGGTAAATGGTTAAGTGTAAGAATGGCCTCAAGGGCCAATACTTCGCCTCTTTGTGTAATTCATCTCTCAGATCCAAGCTATATTTTTCTTTACTATCACATCATTTATTTCTGCTGTACTATACCTTAAAATATACATTTGTTGTATTTATAATCTTTCCTAATCAAACTATTCAACCATTACGTTCACTTTCCAAAAACAACTGTACATCACTTGAACTCGGGGATCTGAGAGTTGCTAATATTAATAATACTTTTATCATTCATATACATTGTAAATTTACACAAATAAAGCCATCTGAATCTGAATCTCTTGCCTTGTAACATTCATAGAACAATTACAGATTACAGTACTTATATATTTTTAACAATCAAGAATCTAAAACTTTAAGACTGTGTTTTTTGTAATCTACATGAATAAAGTAAATAATCTAATCTCTTGCCTCCCTCTCCTGGTTAAGTGTCAAGAATGGACGAATCCTTGTCCAAACTTCGCCATTTCATGTAATTGCATCACTTAGATTGTCATTACTGTAGTTAATATCATACAAATGAGATCATTGTACATAATTCTTTGCACTATAAAAATAGTATTTTCTGAGTTCACTACTGTATATATCTATGTGATGTTGATAATTTTGATTTTAACCATTCATATGCAAATTTGTGAATTTACATGAATAAATAAATATAATCTAATCTAATCTAATCTCTCTCATGCCTCTTAGACTTTCTGTCGCTTTCTCTCTCACTCTCTCTCTCTCTCTCTTACATACATACACACACACACACACACTCTCTCTCTCCCCCACAAACACATATTCTTTCCCTTAAATTTTGTCAATATTCCTTCCTCCTTCCAATCAATCAAATCAATCACTCTTTTAGAAGAGAATAGAAATTGCGTACAATTGTCTGTCTCTGTCTCTCACTCTTCCTCTCTCTTTATCAATCTCTCTCTCTTTCTTTCTTTCTCTTATACTACACAATCACTATTCCTCCATCCCGCTCTCTAGAAGAGAACAGAAATAGCATACAAACCCAACACTCCATTGAAATGCCACTGCTAGCTCCTCCTATCCATGTCCTACTTCAATAAGCAAGAGGCTGCTGTCGTCATTGCAAAAATCAGGCCGACCTGTTTTCAGATGCAATTTGAGTTCAATTGGAAGCTATTGGACCATTCTCCACTTGCAATCCACAATTATTATTCGTGGCCACCTGATAACCAACCAACCCTTTCCTTTTGCTTGTAGTTGCTCTTCGTGTCAACGTCAGCATGCCAGAAAAACGTCGTCCCACAATGCAGTGACATACTGCTGCAATCGACAAGTGCTTACTAATTAATTATTCCTGCTGAATTTTTCAATGATAGGATGCCTTGAAAATGGAGTAGCTGATGACGTGTTCATTTGAACTTGCCTGATTGAGATGAATCGGGATATCTAGAACATCACACAGCCTATTTGAAAATTTAATTGTCTCTATTCACCTATGTATCTTCTTCGTTTTATTCTTATTCTCCTCCTCCTTCTTCTTCTTCTTCTTCTTCTTCTTCTTCTTCTTCTCCTTCTTCCTCTTTTTCTTCTTCTTCTTCTTCTTCTTCTTCTTCTTCTTCTTCTTCTTCTTCTTCTTCTTCTACTTCTTCTCCTCCTCCTCCTCCTCCTCCTCCTCCTCCTCCACCTCCACCTCCTCCTCTTCCTCCTCCTCCTCCACCTCCTCTTCCTCCTCCTCCTCCACCTCCTCTTCCTCCTCCTCCTCCACCTCCTCCTCCTTCTCCTCTTCCTCTTCTTCCTCCTTCTCCTCCTCCTCGTCCTCTGCTTCCGTTTCTTCCTCCTTCTCCTCTTCTTCTTCTTCTTCTTCCTCCTCCTTCTCCCTCTTCTTCCTCATTCACCTCTTCCTTATCTTCCTCCTTCCTCTTCTTCCTCCTCCTCCCTCTTTTTCTTCTCCTTTTTCTTCTCCTCCTTCTTTTTCTCCTCATCTAACTTCTTCTCCTCCTCCTCCTCCTCCTTTTTCTTCTTCTTCTTCATCTCCCCCATCTCTTTCTTCATAGTCTAGTTATTGTCATCATACTATTGTTCTTCTCTTTTATCTGATTTCTACTGTTTTTCACCTGTGTCTTTTTCTGCATTTCCTTCTCAATCTCCTATTTCTCCCCCCACATCCCTCCACCTCACTATATCGCCCTTCATTATTCTTTCACTCATCCGGCCACCTCCTTCCTCTTCCTCTTTTCATCCTACATCACATCCTCTTTTCATTATTCTGTTAATAATTTCCTCCCTCTCATCTTCGTCCTTCCTATTCTGATCCTTCTACAATCACTGTTATTATTATCATCCTTTTTCTTCTTCATCTTCTTTTTCTTCTTCTTCCCCTTCTCCTTCTTCTTCTTCTTGTACTTCTCCTTCTCCTGCTCCTTCATCTTCTTCTCCTCCTTTTCCTTCTCCTTCTCCTTCTTCTGCTTCTTCTTCTCCTTCTTTTCCTTCTCTTTCTTCTTCTTCTCCTTCTCATTCTTCCCCTTCTCCTCCTCCTTCTTCTTCTCCTCCTACTCCTCTTCCTCCTCCTTATTTTTCTTTTTCTACACTATTTCTTCTTTTTCTTCTTCTTCTTATCTTCCTCCTCCTCCTTCTTCTTCTTCTTCTCCACCTCCTCCTCCTTATCATCTTCCTTTTTGTCTTCCTTAACCTAATTTGCTTGTTTTCACTTAGTTGGAAATCGAGACTCAAGTGATGCATTTACATGTAATTTTTATCCATAAGGGAAAGTAAAAAAGCAAGAGGAAGAGTAGAAATAGAGGAATTGAGAGAAAAAGAGAGGAGTTGGGATGGTCAGAGAGCTGAACTAGAGAGAATGGGAAGTGGGTGGGAGAGAAGAAAATAAATATGGGAGAAAAAACAGAGAGAATAGAGTTTTGAAGCGTTCTGACGATGAGAATCCGAAAGAAAAACGACAAAATTCAGGGACGAGTTGCAAAAAACAGTTTTGAGAATCCGAAAGAAAAACGACAAAATTCAGGGACGAGTTGCAAAAAACAGTTTTTGGTCGTTTCACAATTGCCGGTTGGTTATTCTTTTTTTCCCGGGAAACTCCACTATTGGCTGGCTTCATATATATAGGAGTGCAGTATCCTACTTCCTTACGTACGGCAAAACAAGCATGACAAAAAAGTTTTCCCGACTTTCGATGGTAAACTATAGAAGGGTAGGGGGAGGGTTGGAAAAGTGGTTGGGAAAGCATAGAAAAGAAAGGTCATAAGAAGAGTGAAAAGAGGGTATTGTTTGGTGAAGGGTTGTCGAGGTGGGGGGGGGGGGGGGGGAGAAGAGAAAGAAAAACAGGAGAATGTACAATATGCCGAGGCAGATTCGTATAAGTCATTTGAAGAGGAACAGTGAATAATTCCCTCTCAGATACTGGAATTTCTTGTAATCGTGGACTGTTGTGGGGAGTTACAGATTGTAATAAATATTTTCGAACTTCCGTTTTCAAGGTTGGGGGTTTTGGTTGTATATTTGATCACTTTATGGGTTTCTTTGCATCCTACCTAATTTTCTTCTACGGCTTTTAATCTAGTTCCTCTTCCGTCTCATCGTCGCTTTTTCTTGTAATCATTCGTCAGCTTATCCTTCTTTATCCATTTTCCCCCTTTTTCTGTTTCTTCATTCTTATTTTCTCTGCATCTATGATTATGAATAATATAGAATCCAACGCTTTCATCTCTTCATTTTATGTAAGCCAAATACTCGTAATTGCCGACCTGACTCATTTGGCTATAAGCCAAATAATACTGACTCATTGCCGACTCATACCATCACCATTACTTACGAATTCATCACCGTTTCTCGAGAACCGCTTTCCCAAAAAAGTTGAGATTTGGTAAATCTGTTCAGTCGACGCCCTAGTCGCGCACTATGAACGGGTTTTAAAAACATCCAAAAAGTACGCCCAAGATTGACGGTTTTTACCATTTTTGAGCGTTTTCAAGAACTACTAAGCCAGGAGTTCAATTTTGGTATAATAATAATAATAATAATAATAATATCGTGTGACCTGGCTGGCTCAGGTCTGGTGTCAGAGTTATCAGGTCGCACCTGAATAAGTTCAGGGCCTCTGACGTGACTTAACGACTGTTTTTAGGCAGCCGGGACCGACAGCTTAACGTGTCCTCCGAAACTTTGGTATGTATATGTTCAGTTTTGGACCAAGACACAATCAAGAATTTTTTTGTAAATTTCCCAATAATGCACCTAAATTTGACGTTTTACTAGCGTTTTTGCTAACTACTACCCACTCCTCTCACTCCTTACCTACTTCACTCACTTTCAATGAAGCCTAAATTTACCAATAATACGCCTTTTATTATTACTATTATTACATGACTTATTATTATTACATGACTGAAAAAGCTGATGTTGTAGTGAAAATTTTGCTGGTTCTGTATGAATTTGAACCATTGCTAGACGGTTGAGGCGAACGAAGCGAGCCTGCCGCATAGCTTTCTCTGTATTGATTGTTTTTGCTTGCTTATTTTTTGTTCTCATTTTTTCTTCTACCATATTTATTCATTCTTCTTCAACATCACCACCTTTCTTTTTTCCGTCTCTTCCTTTTCTTTTTTTTCATTTTCTACTTTTTCTTTCTTCTCTATACTCTTTCCCTTTTCTTCGTCTTTCTTCTCTTTCTACATCTTTCCTAGTTTTTCTTCTTTTTCCTCCTCAAGCTCCTACTCCTCTCACTTACAAAGATGTAAGTATAAATAACTATGAAATAAAAATTTATTCATAGATAATAATACTCACTCGTTAACTATCAACTGAAAACCATTTAGCCATGAAATGGGCTGAACATATTCGGAAGACCTTACAGACCTTACGGAAAGAGCCGGTAGTTCGGAACCCACTTGAAACTGTAGGTTCAACTCATCAATCACCATCATCCAATTCATTACCCTCGCACAGGTCTCAAACCTATGTGGGCTTTATCCTCCGAAACAAAATGCTGATATAATTGTACAAAATATTTCAGATCGCAACTTATACAGGAGGAAAGTGGACACATGGCTAGTTCAGCCAGAGACAAAAAACAAAAGGACTGCACAAAGTGGTCAGATGGAATGAAAAGATGAGTGAACATGAGTGAAAAGATGAAAATGTCATGGGCGAACTGCAGGAAGAACCGCAGAGGCTTTACGTGATCCATACGGGGCTTATTAAGAAAATAATAATAATAATAATTGAAATAATAATAGTAATGATAATAATATCAATAGTAATAATAATATTAATAATACTCTAAAAATTCATCGTTAGAAGTGAATTCCTGATTCAATCGGAACAAAATGAAAATCACTCGATATTATATTCCAACAACTTATTTCTCCCTACAAAAATTTAATTTTCCCTATTTTGAACAACAGATCCAATCAATTATTATGTGCAATCAGAATTTGCTTCATGAGAGATTGCTTCACAAAAAAACGTGGAACAATCACAAAGACTAATTAATTATGAAGTGTAATTATCAATGAACTGCTTCCGGCAAAGCGAAAATACTGTAAAGGCTGATTCACACATATAGGACTGGACTGCGACTGGACTATGACTGTGTCGTTTTGAATGGATTCGCCTAAACAGTCTTTCCATCTGAAATACACAGAGACGGTCGGAGGTAATTCACACATATAGGACTGTACACCGACCGGACTACGATTGTACTGCCGTAGATCACTTTCAGAGCGATCTTTCAAGGACACGGTCCTACACAGTTTGCGTCCGGTCTGAACACAATCCTATATGTGTGAATCAACGTAGGACTGTGCGCCGACTATACTGTTAGGATCGAGTGTTTCCACTATCTCCAAAATTAGAGATAGAAGAATTGTGATTTCAGATTCGGATTCAGCGCCCTAAAATTAATAATTTGCCTCGCGTCTACTCAAAAATAAGCAAAATTGAGGAAGTTGTTTTTATTGATATCAAGTCATCCTATACAGTAGTCTAGTTAGTTCAACTTCGTTTCATCTAGAATGGCAGTTCCTATCACTTCCACAAGTTACCATTATTTCTAGAAAGAAAAAAAGTTCTACAAGAAAAAAATATTTCAAGTAGCCTATATAGTACCAATTTTTTGACTTTGAAAATTTCCATCTAGAGTTAAAGTTAAACATGACATGGAACTGATTCTTGCTTATAAAAGCCAACTCAAACATTCTATTCAGTAGAAACACAAGAAATATGTTGAAAGTTAATTTTGGATTATTATTATTTTGAATTTAATAATTATGATCAAAAACTACCTATTCAACCTATTATTGACAATATTATCGAACTGATAACGACTCTACTGTCTAATGTATGTATTCACTCTGTTCAACCCATTGGGAAACTTTTACTTTTACTATAACAATATATTTGGGCTATCCATTCGTCCGGGATTTGGGCTATCCATTCGTCCGGGATTTCCCCGGACAGTCCGGGTTTCGAGCTCGCGTCCGGGAAATGTCCGGGGTTTATATTTGTACGGGTTTCTTGCAGGTTTGGGAGAGAAGCGCCTGGACGCGTTTTGAAATAGAATATTTTCATTGTTAAGAACGTAAACCCAGTACCGTATTTTTTACGTATAATTAATAAATAAATTATCACTAACATTTTTTTAAATAAAAGAACACAGTATTATTATAAGATTTTCGAGTATTTTATTAATTCTATTCTTCCCTTCTGATCTTACATAATCATCATAATGTATTCTCAACACACCTCAGTCTGCTCTCTAAACAGTGTCCGGGGTTGGCTCTTTCCATTTATGGTTGGCTCTTTCCATATTATAGAAGTAAACGACAACAGTACAGTCGTAGTACAGTCCTATATGTGTGAATGATAGCGACCCATCACAGTCAGCGTACGGTCGTAGTCCAGTCGTAGTCCAGTCCTATATGTGTGAATCAGCCTAATACAACGCGAGAACGTTAGTTTAATTCATACTCGTTTAAATTCATACTTTTACTGTTTGTTTTTGAAAGTATGCTCTACAACTCCGTACTAGCCTTCACTAAACGTGATTTTTTCATTGGAATGAAATTGATCGCGAGTAAAGAATGAAGAAGTCCATTAACTCAACTTGTTGATGAGATTCTTCTGACATGAATATTATTTTACAAGAGTTTTAATAAAAGATCATTTTAAATTTCTGATGATTTTGAATCACTGGATATTCATAAATGATAATACTTTAATGTTTATCATATTAGGAATTCCTGATTCAATAGGAACAAAATTAAATAAAATCACTCGATTTCTTATATTCCAACAAATCCCCTATAAAAATTTACTTGGTTTATACTTGATTTAACTGCAATATATGATTGAAACTCACGATGTAGCTGCTAAATAATATGTTTGATTAGATGAGTGAGGAATGATTATTATTAAAAATTGAAAAGTATACAATTTAGTATGCAAAATGCCTCTCTCCTCGTTTGCGTAGTACGCTCTTTGTACTAAAATATAACGCTAAAATCTAAAGAGTCACTCACAGCTCGGCTAACGGAAATCGGCTAATATGGTACTATAAATACAATCAAAAAAGTATTTGACAAAAAATGAGCACAATATACAACTAATTACTTTCAGGTTGTAATAATAATTATAAAACATTTTCTACAAAAAGTACTCAAAAGTCACTGTGAATCGTTCAACACTACGTTTTTGTTGACCATTTTAACAAATGATGGAAGAACATTTTCTTAAAAAAATATTAGAAACCCACTGTGAATCATTTAACATTCAGCTCTTGTAGACAATAAAGAAACTTATTATTATTATTATTATTATTATTATTATTATTATTGTATTGAAATTATGATTGATATTATTGTTTATTATTACTTATTATTATTATTATTATTATTATTATTATTATTATTATTATTATTATTATTATCATTATTGTTATTATTATAATTATCAAATTAATATGACTGTTATATTGTGATTAAAATACAGTGTTATTATTATTATTATTATTATTATTATTATTATTATTATTATTATTATTATATCAACTGTCAGGTCTCTATTCACCTCCCTGGTTCGGAGTCACTTAGAATATGCATCAGTAATCTGGAATAGAGAGAGATTATGCACAACCAAAAAAATTGAATCCGTTCAAAGAAGATTTGTGCGCCTGATATTGAAGCGCCTTCAACCAGACTTAGGCATACAGCAGCTTTCTTATAGCCAGTTTTGAAGTCATGAAGTCAACCTAGAAACACTGGAATGGCGTAGAAAAAAATTTGATGCTGTATTTTTGCATCATTGCCTACATGGACGCCTAAAGGTTAGCAATCATGGAATTGGAATTATTGTACCAACACGGAACTTAAGGAATTACCATCAGTTCCATTCCTTTGTGAGAAGTTGTGTATCACCACTTGAAAGATGTATCACAATTAGCAACAGATTAGCCAACAGAATTGATTTTTTTGAAGCTGGCAATTTGTTCAAAAGGAAGATGAAGTCTTTACAAGAAAACAGATGAAGAATGCATTAGACACTTTTGAAAAATCAAAATATACAATACATTACACTCTTGACAGTTGCAATACACAAAGGCTGAAGCCGTTCTATTGCACATAAAAATAGCCTAAGCATACTCAATCAGTCACTTGGCGCCATGTGGTGGATCGGGTTGGCTGTAAGGGGTGATGTGGAGGCCAACTATTATTATTATTATTATTATGATTATTATTATCAAATTAATATGACTGTTATATTGTGATTAAAATACAGTGTTTTAATCATATAAGTATAAAATAAAAGTTTAATTCAAGTACTATATTATTTATTATTGTTAGAGCAACTTTACAAAATTTACTTGGAAAGCACTCTTGATAATAAAAAATTAAAAAACACTTAAGTGGAAATTGTTACTGATGTTATGGCGTGACGGCATACGCTGTTGTTAAGAGCATCGTCAGACGACTAATAGGCCTAGTCAAATACGTGAGTCACAAATATCCACTTGAAAGCGTTTTTTCAAGTTTTTCATACTCTAGTGGGAATTAGATGGGTCTTCAACATCACACTTTGATAATTTGATAATCAACTCTTGTCAACGATTGAGAAATGATTGATATAACTACCTCTTCAAAATTTACTATACTATATTTACTAAGACTATATAAACTATTTTCAATGATCAATTCTTGTCAATTATCAATCGATCTACGACAAAACTTCGATTAATAAATTAGGTGTATGAATAGATCACATCCTTCTTCCCCATTTGTCCACGGAATTACACCAATAACTTCTCCAACTACTACCAACTATACAGACAATCAGCATGCTGGAATCCATTATGAAGATAGAAGTGCGCCGTTGGTTGCACAATGTAAGGAATGACAACCACGAAGTAGTGTAGTGATCAAGGAATATATTTGAACAAAGAGACCCATTCAAATAGCGGCGGTGTCGTCCTACTGAAAGGATAATTTATAATAGAGAATGGATGATGGTCCGGGTAGTTGCGAGAGTCTAATTCACACTATCAACATCTAACCCAAATCGGGAGCAAGTCTATGGCTGTGGCATGTCTGTGTGGAATGGGTGAGTTTAGGTAGGTTGGGGGACTCCCTTACGTCGACGACCAACAACAAGGCGTTTGTGAGGGGATGGGAACCATCCCAACCCCCTTCGGGACTGTCACCAAGGGTTCCAACCGCTTTAGCAACCCCCCAAGTGCACCGCACCCTCAGTGTCTATTAGGAGAATCTCGTGTAATCTCCCTCACCAAACATCCCCGACTCGACATATTTCACCTTCCAGTCCCTCTACATCATCGCACCTCCCCCTCCCCTACCACCCAACGTACGTGGAAATTTCAGACCAGATAGCCAGCGTTTGACAACCACATTCGTTATCAGTGATCCCTTGTCACCCACTCACCCCTCTCACTCAACATCGTTTTTGTGTCACCCTTCTTGTTTAATCCGGCATCTATACATGGACTAGCACTCTACATGGAGATTCGCCTCTGTTCTATAGCAGTGACCGCATCAAAAGCTCGCCACATCAATTGTGTCACTCATAATATTGCCAGAACAGACAGTCCAACATTGAAATGCTCACTATCCGAAAACATTCTGAAACATTTCCTGTATGACTTCAACTGTAAAAAGTTTTTTAAATTATTATTGTGGATGATGCCCACAATATGAGTCTGTAGACTTGTGCGTGGGTGATGAGGTGAATGGTTAACCGATGAGAAACATCCATACCATGTTACAATTGTGTTATCAAGAATTTCAAGTGGTCTTTATGCTCTTAGAAAAATGTCTTTCATCTGCAATTCTGAAACTCTAAAAACTATATATTTTGCCTACATACAGTCAATAATCTCTTTTGGAATCAGCCTTTATGGAGCCACCTCAAACAGGAATAAGGACTCAATATTAATAATGCAAAAAAAGGTAATAAGATTAATTTTACACTTGGGTTACAGAGAAACAGTTAAAGAACATTTTGCCTCATTGAAAATTATGACAGTGTGTTTGAAACCGTTCTTTGTGTGAAGGAAAAACTTGAAAGTATTTTAAAGCAGGACACAATCATGATTAAAATACAAGAAATAGAGACAAGCTTTACTTAAATAGGCATAATCTTGAATCTTATCTTAAGAAGTCCTCTTACGTTGGAACCAAATTCTATAATCATTTGCCCCTTCACATACAAGAAGAATCAAATTTAAATAAATTCAAAGGCAAATTGAGAGAATATTTGGCGAAGAGAGCCCTCTATAAATATAGAAGAATTTTTTTCCCATGTTGGTAATTGACATTAAAATATTGTATTATTTTATTAGATGTAGTAACTGTAACTCTGATAGTTATAATATTAGTTGTATTTGTTGAACTGATGAAAAATTTTATTTATATATTTTATACTCTGACACTATTCAATGTACAAAATTCTGTATGAAATGAATAAAGAAATAATGAAATGAAATGGCTGAATGAGATTTGAACCCAAATCTGCAGGAAATGAAGCCAGGCAGAATCTTATCTTATCCCAGACAGTGAATAATAAGACGAAATTGTCACAACCACATTTATTAAAAAATAATAAAAAACTAGTTTCGGTTTTTATACCCTTATGAACAAACTAACACTGAAGTACAGAGTAGCTTAATACATACTAAACATGGAATGATTGGCTAAGCGAGAAAGAGGCTGACCTTCATAGATGGTTGTGTTTGGCTGGAGTTCGTAACAAGTCACGCCCCCTGGTGGGAGGTGTAGCAAGCAAAAATAAGAGTCAAATCAAGAACTAAAAACCGTTAACATCACATCTAGAAAGCAACTAAGAAGGAAAATACACAATAAGGTTAGAATTGAATCAAAATAAAATTTAAACAATTATAAGCTACTTAAATGCAGTCCTTTAATTTTTTAAATATTGATTATAATAAATAATTTTTTAATTTTAATTTGATTCAATTCGACATTTATTGTGTATTTTCCTTCTTTGTTGCTTTCTAGGTGTTTACAGTTTTTGGTTCTTTATTTGACTCTCATTTTTGCTTGCTGCTCCTCCCACCAGTGGGCGTGCCTTGTTATGACCTTCAGCCAATCACAACCTTCTATGAAGGTCAGCCTCTTTCTCGCTTAGCCAATAGTATTATTTCATGTTCAGTATATATTAAGCTTCTCTGTACTTTAGTTTTAGTTTGTTTGATATTCATAATGGTGTAACATAACAACCGAAACTAATTTCTCAATATTTTTAATAAATTTGGTTGTAACAATTTCGTCTTATCATTCAGTATGGATACCTTTCACAATATCACCTTCACCACTACAAAGAAAATTATCTGAGACAAGTGCTCCAAACATCTGCGTCACCAGAGCCGCCCAGTTTGTTGCTCCTTTTTTCCTTATTTTTTTCGGAGGATGAAGCCCACATAGGTCTGAGACCTGTGCGTGAGTAATAAATTGGGTAAAGTAAGTAAATTCGTATGGCTTTTCGTGGTGGGGAGACCCTTACGGGTAGTTCCACCTCGCCGCTTTTTTAACGACTGCTTTTTTTTATATGCAACCGGGACCGACGGCTTAACGTGTCCTCCGAAACACGGGAGTGGCTCGAGAAAAAGATCTTGTACTCAACTGGGATCGAACCCAGGACCTTTGGCTTATCAGACCAGCGATAAGCCAACTCGGCTATCTAAATTGGGTGATGGTGATTGATGAGTTGGACCTACAGTTTTAGGTGGGTTCCGAACAACCGGGAAGTGATTCTACAGCAGAGAAAATAGTATTTTTTTCTGGCCAATCCAACCGGTCACCTTCACAATGAGGGCCCAGGAGTTTGTATCTAAATCTGAATGAACAGATACCTGCTACTGCTCACGGCTATCACTTCCCTGAGTGATGTTTCATTTCCTTGTTATTTAGACCTTGTGGAAACAGCTTCAAATTGAGAATAGACATTGCCTTTAATGTACTAACTCAGTATTTTAAAATTCATCTTCCACTCATGAATTCTTCGAAACCGTATGTAATGGCAAAATTTATCGTAGTCTGATAGTGCAGTTTTCTATAATTTCGTTGGTGGAAGTATTCTGGGTGATTTGTAGCTGTAATCGTGTGATTGAAGGAAAATTGAAAAATAATTCATCTACGGCTACGTTATGAATTGGACATAACATTTTAGAAATTGATAATACAGGTTATTTCACTTCACACATTATCAAACTAGTTCAGTAATGAAGCTATTTTAATACTACTGTCACTATTCTGTCCAGGAGTCTAGGCCAATCAGAACTCATGATTTCTTCAAAACAGTGTCAAAATGAATATTATGCAAGTCATGTCAGCTGATTTAAACATTTTGAAATCAAACTTGATTTCAAACTTTCGATAACAACCATGCATTGTATCATCATTCATTATACCATTCATGCATTATATCTTATATTTTTGGGCAAGTTGTCTCATGAATTTTTAAGTTAATTTAAACGTGATTTATTGGTAGTCGAATACAGAATATTTTAAGGAACAATGATTGTATTATGCCTTTAAATACATCGTGAGATGTTCAGAACACTCGTTTCGCTCGTGTTGCTTATATCTCACTTGCCGCCTAATGGCAGTCATAATACAATTGTTGCATAAACTACGATGGCGGGCCGCTTAGCGCGGTTGGTTTGGGCGTCGCAACTTCAGCTTGCTGTCGTTTAAGCGGTCGTGGGTTCGAATCCCGCTCCTCCGTCTGGCATTTATCTGTTATCATTCACGTTATTAACCACGCACAAGTCTCGGACTCATGTGGCATCATCAGCAATGAAAAAAACTGTTGAATTACCCTTTTGTGAACAGTGGTCATATATATTTACACTGCTCTTTGAGAATTCTTTTATGAATATGAGAATTAATAGGAATTACTCCTGAATACTGCTTAACAGTGGCAAACATTACGACTACTGGATATTTTAATAATACAAATGTATTAGAAACTTCTAAATGTACCACAGAACGTTGAATAATTCCCCCAACAGCGACGGTATTGAGCTGTCACTCGAAGGCACCGATTGTGGCCCATCTTTAGGTCACGGAAGTTGCTGAAATTAAGGGCTGAATTGTGTCAGGAAAAACGGTAACAGCTGTAAGGGTTGCGCCGCTAAAACCGCCCTACAACAACAATTATTTCGAACGTGAGCTCGGTGGCGGTGGCTTGGCGTGGCGGCGTTTTTAAGGGTTGAAGCGCGGCAACCATCAACTAGAACAACAGTTCCAATTAAAATAAATACCAGTGACATTGGGGTTGAGGGAGGAAGGGGGTTTATGGTGGAAGGGGATGAAGGTGGAAGGGGGTAGAGAGAAAGGAAAAGAGGATGGAGGGATAACATGGACATGAAGCAATAGCGGAAATTGTAGGAAAATGAGAAGGGGAGGAGGGTAATAAGGAAGTGGTGGAGAAGGTGATGATGGAAGGGGAAAAGGGGAAGGAAAGAAAGAGGAGGAGGAGTAGAAGGGGTAGGAGAAGAAGAAGAAGGAGGAGGAGGAGTAGGAAGAGGAGGAGGAGTAGGAAGAGGAAAAGGAGGAGAGGAGAAGAAAAAGGAGGAGAGAATGAGAATGAAGAGTACGAAGAGGAGAAGCCTCTGTCCAATCCTAAGAAAGATGAAAAAGTGACGAGAAAGAGTGGAATGGAGGAGGGAAAAGGAAAGGAGGAGAAATGAGAAGAAACGGAGGAGAAAGAAGAAAAGGAAGAAGATGAGGGAGAATGAGAAAAAGAGCAAAGAGGTGAGTGAGAAGGAGGCGGAAAGCGGTAGAGAGTGGAAAATAGGAGAAGAGGAAGGGGAGGAGAAAATCAAGAAGAAGGAAGACAAAAAATAAGAAGAAGAACAATGACAAGGTGGGGAAGAGAAGGGGATAGAAAGATAGGATGATAGCGATGAGGCCAGAAAATTAAAAAGGAAAAGAAGAGGAAGGTGGAGGAGAAGAAGTACAAGGAGGGTGAAAAAAAGGAAAAAGAAGATGAAGAATGAAAAGAAGGGGAAAGGAAAATGGAAGATGGTGAAAAAGGCAAAGAAGAAGGAAAAAGAAGAGGAAAAGGAGGATTTGGGAAAGGAGAAAAAATGTATTATGAAGAAGAATGATGGGATAATGGAGTTTCAACTCGAACTGTTCTGAGACGAATGTTGATGAATAGTAAAAGTTAGTGGATGTGAGAAAAAGGAGGAAGTGTAGTAGAAGGAAGAGAAGAAGGAGGAGTAGGAGGAAAACAAGAATAATAGTAAAGAAGGAGAAAGGGAAAATTGAGTAAGTTAGCGGTAAGAGAAGTGGCGAAGTGGCACAGAATAGGTGAGAACTGACGAAGAAGAAGAAGAACGAGGTGGTGTGAAGGAGGTGGAGGAGAAACCCAAGAAGAATGGTGAAGAAGGAATAAGGGGAAATTGAGTAAGTTAGCGGTAAGAGAAGTGGCAGAGGACAGCAAGAAGTTGCGGACTGACGAAGGTGACAAAGAAGAAGGAAGCATGGAGGATGATGAGGAGAAGAAGGAGGAGGAGAATGATGATGAGGAGAAGGAGTAGGAGAAAAATCGGAAAAGAACAACAAACAAAGAAGAAAACTGATTTAACCATGGAGTACAAAGACTCAAAACCTTAGTGCAAGGAGAACAGCGAAACGAAGTGACAGCGAAAAGAGATGGAAAAGAGACGAGAAAGAATGGAAGGAAGGATGGTGGGTGTTAGAAGGAAAGGGGCGGAATGACGGGATAAAGAGGCGATGATTACACCAGCTGTGTTTTTCAGGCACGCAATCCCGACACAATCACAAGGCAAGCGCAACTTGTACTGCTTAACATTTCCAAGAGTATTAACGATTTAAGCAACTTGTTTCTGCTAGTCTGCTTTTGCTCATACCCTCTCACTCTCTCTCTCTCTCTCCCTCTCCTCTCTTCTCCTCTCCTCTCTTTCCCTGTTGGTTGCAAGCCTCGGGACGTTTGGTTCTCAACATTGGTTGTTTTATTCATGTTGCCAGTTTGTTGCCGCCCTGTCAACACATCTGCTGCCACAAATCAGATAGATTAGTGCTACTTTCCACTATGTCTCCATTATCATTTGCATTGCAGCCATAGGGAAGGAGGCTACTTTGTAGTGGCGAAGGTGATATTGTGGAAGATTTATCCATAGTGAATAATAAGACTTGAAGTTGTCACAACCACTCTATGTGCGTGGGTAATTAACTAGATAATAGTGATAAATGAGTTGGGTCAGTTTTAGGTGGGTTCCGAACCTCTAGGAAGAGATTTTACAACAGAGAACAGTTGTTTTGGCTGGCCAATTCAATAGGTTACCATTGCAAAGAGAGCCTATAAGTTATCTATCTCTTTTTATCCTTTTTTATAATAAAAATTTCATAAAACTATCGAAGAATGTAGAAATTGTGATAAAGATGTCCAAAAACCTTGATATTTGTAGAAGAATGTGACTAAAATTATCTATTGTTGTCATTCCATACTTTTAATATAATTATATTCACCATTCATGAAAGAGTACAGGCGATGATTCCCTTGAGATTTTTTCGAAAACAACTTTTCTTGTTATTTACCTGCAACAGATGATACGAAATATTATTGATACGTTGAAATGAAAATAAAACAAAGGAATGCTCAGTAGTATTTATTTCAGATTTTCTTAAGTAGAATTAAGTTAATGAAATGAGAATAAATCTAGTTTATCAATGAAGATGAAATAAAAAAATTACAGAAAATTCTTAATTTACAAAAAGTTCAAATTTCTCTCAGTTCAATATAAATAAATGAGTCTAGAAGATGAAAAAAATTGTAATAATAATAATGATGATGATAATAATAATAATAATAATTAAGAAGATGAAGTGACCTATAAACTGAAAGCTACGTGTTAAATGGAATATTTTGGGAAGACAAAACCCCTATACAAATAAAAACATTGACAGTATGTGAGTTATTGTAGTGATTTATTTTTAAAAACTTTCTTTGTAGTAGCGGAGGTGATACTGTGGAAGGTATCCATAATGAATAATAAGACGAATTTGTCACAACCACATTTATTAAAAACTATTGAGAAACTAGTTCGGTTGTTATATCATTATCAATCTCAGTCAAACTGAAACTAAAGTACAGAGAAGCTGGATATATACTGAACATGGAATGATACTATTGGCTAAGCGAGAAAGAGGTTGACCTTCATCGGAGGTTGTGATTGGCTGACAAGTCACGCCCCCTGGTGGGAGGAGTAACAAGCAAAAATACGAGTCAAATCAATAACTAAAAACTCTAAACATCTAGAAAGCAACAAAGAAGAAAATAACGGAATAAGGCTAGAATTTTATCAAATTAAGACTAGAAAATTAGAAGCTAACTGAAATGCAGTCAAGGTCAACCGAAAAGGTCTTATTATTCATAATTTTTAAAAACGTTCATTTCATGAAGTTTATCTAAACTTTTCGAATTTTCGCACATGTTTGGTAATTTAAATAAGGATTAATGATTTATAGTTTTATTTTGATTCATTATTCTAGTGTAGAAAGTGATAGGGGTCTGACTGACTGTTATACTCCTGCGGTCAGGGGCTCAATTTCTTCTCAGCCTAGTTAATTTTGTGTAATTATTCACCTCAATATCTAAACTCAAAGTGGGCATTATGTGCAAAAACGTTCCGTCCAAAAATAGACATAATATATAATATTATAGCAGAAAATGATGATAGGTGTTGGAAAAAAGGTGTGATCGTTTACTTTAAGAGTCCACAATCATTATATCTTGAAAATGAGTTCCTGTTGTTTTCCCCTGACTTATAATCCAAATTTCATCCTAACATTAAGGAAAACGGTAATAATTACGGTTTGATAACAGACATTTCTTGGTTGACCTTGACTGCATTTCATTTAGCTTCATTTTTTATTTTATTTTAATCGTTCAATTCTGGTCTATTTGTGTATTGTTCATGTTTGTTACTTTTTGGTTCCTGGTTTTGACACTGATTGTTCCTGGCTGCTCCTCCCACCAGTGGGCGTATCATATTAGGCCTTCAGCCAATCACAGACCTACAATGAAGGTCAGCCTATGCAAGGCACTTTCACCCTCAGCCAATAGTATCGTTCTGTGTTGAGTATATATTAAGCTACTCTGTACTTTACTTTTATTTTGTTTGAGATTGATAATGGTGTAACAACCGAAACTAATATTTCACTATTTTCAATAAATGTGGTTGTGACAACCTTACATAATTTGGTGCTGAGAACTAGTAATCAATTGGTCAATTGATCCTTACTAACATAACCTAGAATGCGTGTTTGTCTATTTATTGATCGCAATAAGGTAAACAATTAGGTTATTAGTGTAGGTTAGTAGGTTATTATTTCTAATAGTGCTTTTATTTTTCTATCTTTAGGCTATAGTATCTTTAGAAATTACATGTACGTTGTATTCTTTCAAGCTGTGTTAAGGAGGCAGTTGTGGGTGTTAACCTGTTGCCTCCAAAGAGATTGTAAAATTTTACAAACGCATGAAGACGTGAGAAATTATCAGTTTGGGGCTTAGTGATTCCATAAATCAAAAACTCTACTCCCAGAGACTTAGCAGATGAATAATAATAATTATTATAATAGACAACTTTTCCCATTAATGGAAGTTAGAGCAGTTCTCCTATTTAGAATATTGCGCCATCAATAAACTTGACATGTATAAACTTGTAAGATCGTGTGACAAACTACATTTAGCCCGAGAATATTCAGCTACACTGGTCGGTTATGTCGAATTATTCAACAGAACAAAGTGTATTAAATCCAATTTCCATTCGAAGTCGTATATAATATTGTTCTTCCGTGATAAAAGGTAGTTAATCTTGAATCAAGTTTTGGCTCTCAAGAAAATTGACGTGAAAAGAGAGAAATTGTAAGAGATGAAGAGAGAGAAAGGTAGTGAGAGAGAAGGAAAGAGAGAAAGAGCTATAGAGAGAATGAGGTAAGAGAGAGTGGAGAAGTTTGATTTTGAAGTGGAAAAACGATTTGATTTTGGCAGAAAGGCATGTCGTGCCTAAAGGTACTACAATTCAATCTCTTGGAATTTTCTCCATCATGATATTCATGGACTTGTTAGTCGTGCATGTTCACGTGACATAATTGCTGGTTCCGTTATAGGAAGTATTTTAATCTGTCTTGATAATACTTGCGGAAAGTGTTTCGAATAGGCAATCGTCAACTTTGTCGGTAACATGCATTAAAGTATTGAAATTATTATAAAGTATAGGAAAATATTGAAATTTTGGAAGAAATTGAGTGGGAATCCTAAATTTAAGATTAAAGCATGATTTGAAAATGGTTCCTCACTATATTAGAGACTTTTGCAATCGTGACTTTTTACAAGCTAGAGTTGATTAAAAAGTTTATTAAAGAAAGGGTTTCTTCAGTTTTTTTTTTAGGATGAAACCTACATTGGTCTGAGACCCGTGCGTGGGTAATGAGTTGGATTTTAATGGGTTTTAATGAGTTGAACGTTCCTACAGTGTCTCTTGACTCGAGGAACACGTGAAATGCATTTAGAATAGTGGCATTTCAAGAGTCTTTCGATTGAAACATTTTTTTTTTGAGGATGAAGCCCACATAGGTCTGAGACCTGTGCTTGGGTAATGAGTTGCATGATGGTAAATGATGAGCTGGACCTACAGTTTTAGGTGGTTCCGAACCACTGGGAAGTGATTTTACAGCAGAGAACAGTGTCGTTTTTGCTGGCCAATCTAATCGGTCACCATTACAAAGAGTGCACAGGAGAACGCGACTTATCTCCAGCTGTTGTAAACACAAACTTGCTGCTTTTAACTCTATGATCCATGGACTCTTGAATGTTCCACTATCACAAGCTGACCACTGAGAAAAAATTAATACAATTAAATATTTAGCCCAACAAAACCGATACAACACAAATTAATAGACAGAATCCTGAATAAAATGAAAAACTGTGAGAAAAAGGAAAGTGAATGAATATATATTTAATAAGAATAAGGGAGAGAAGAAGGAGAAAGAGAATGTGTAGAATTAGAATAAGAAGGAAAAAGTCAAAGAAAAGAAAAAATAAGAACTGAATGAAATGTTTCCTATAGAATAAGAAGAAGAAAAGATGATCTGATGACTGAAATATAATAATATTATGGAATGAGTAAGAAAATATGGGGAAAAATAATTAATAAAATAAGATAGAGACTAGAACACAGAAAAACTGAAGATCAGTCATGAATAATAAGACGAAATTGTCACAATCACATTTCTTAAAAAATATTGAGAAACTAGTTTCGGTTGTTATACCATTATCAATCTCAATCAAACTAAAACTAAAGTGATGAGAAGCTTAATATATACTGAACATGTAATGATACTATTGGCTAAGTGAGAAAGTGGGTGACCTACATCAAAGGTTGTGATTGGCTGACAAGTCACGCCTCCTGGTGGGAGGAGTAACAAGCAAAAATACGAGTCAAATCAATAACTAAAAACTGTGAACATCTAGAAAGCAACAAAGAAGAAAAATATGTAATAAGGCTAGAATTGAATCAAATTGAAACTAAAAAAATTAAAAGCTCACTGGAATGCAATCAAGGTCACCCAAGAGATACACGAAAGAACCGTTTTTTGAACGTAGGCTGGAATTATGATGAAACCAAGTCAGTTGTATTGAATTTGTTAAAATAAAGTTGGTCATTTAAACTAGTATTGTAATCGTTTTTTACTAACCTAGTTATATTCAAAGCTTCTAAAATGTTCAATTGTCTGCCTTTGCCAATCAAATGTAGAAATTCAACGTTTTATTCAGCCTTATGATGTTCTGCAAAATTTGTATCTCCTTTTTTGGTTTTCCAATCCCTGATATGTTCATTTATTCTACATTTGAAACTTCTACCGGTCTGACCCGCAAAACAAGCATTACAATCACCACAATTCAATTTATAAACCCCACTTTTATCCTAGATATCAATTTTTTATAGCTAATTCAATACAACTAACTTGGTTTCATAATAATTCCAGCCTACATTTAAAAAACGTTTTTTCGTGTATTCTCGGTTGACCTTAACTGCATCACAGTTAGCTTTTAAATTTTTAGTTTTAAATTGATTCAATTCTAGCCTTATTACCTATTTTTCTTCTTTGTTACTTTCTAGATGTTCACAGTTTTCAGTTATTGATTTGACTCGTATTTTTGCTTGTTACTCCTCCCACCAGGGATCGTGACTTATCATTCAATCACAACCTTCGATGAAGGTCAGCCTCTTTCTCGCTTAGCCAATAGTATTATTCCATGTTCAGTATATATTAAGCTTCTCTGTACTTTAGTTTTAGTTTGATTGAGATTGATAATGGTATAACAACCGAAACTAGTTTCTAAATCTTTTTTAATAAATATGGTTGGGACAAAATGGATACCTTCCCCAATATCACCTACGCCACTACAAAGAAAGTTGAAGATCAGTCAATATTCAGATACAACATGTCTCCGAAGAACAATAGAAAAATCATGTTACTTTACTTTATAAATGTGAAGTGATAGCCGCGAGCCGTAGCAGGTATCTGTTCAATCAGGGAGATTAGCTGCGTTCTCGTAGGTCCTTTCTGTAACGGTGACCGATTAGATCTGCCAGCAAAAAAGACACTGTTCTCTGCTGTAAAATCACTTCTTGGTGGTTCGGAACTCACCTAAAACTGTAGGTCCAGCTCATCAATCACTATCATCCAACTCATTACCCACGCACAGGTCTCAGACCTATGTGGGCTTCATCCTCACATCCTTCATCCTCAAAAAAAAAAAAAAAAAAACTCGCAACGGTCAATGAATATTCCGATGCATGTCTTCCCACAAAAACATCGTTTTCCCCCTTAAATTAAAAATTCGCAACCCCTTCCATATGCCTTTGGGGAAGTTATTGGTTGGTATTATTGCATTAGGCCGTTGTGCAATAATAATTCACATTGCAACGATCATGTTAGGGCCATGCATGCTGATATACAGGGTGGGCTTACATGCCACCGTAATATCATCCCTTATATCCCTTCCAATTACGAAATACACCCGGGGTTCTCGATCCCTCCCACACCCTTGCAATTTGGGGGTACGTTTCATGTGTGTAGGGGTGGTGTAAAAAATTAATTCGCTCTACATCACCTGAAACACACCCTGCAGTCTGTGGCATCCCTTGCGTGGCATTTCTTACTGAAACAACCCCTATTCCAATCATCTTTCAAGTCGTTATTCATTTGGATCCAGTACGCTTTCTATTGCCTTTGCGTATTTTTCAAACAATTTATTTATAGGCATGAAGAATTGAGTCACACCTCTTATATAAAAAACTTGCAAATAGAAAAATCCTCTACATAAATAATCTCTTTGGTGTTTATTGGGAAAACGGTAATTAGAGCAGATCAACAAAATAGGGGTAATTTTTTAAGGAAATATTTTTTGAACGTATATTAACAATAATTGACATTGCAATCTTGTTCTCATTTCTTTTAATTTAATTTTTTTTTTGAGGTTGAAACCCACATAGGTTTGAGACCTGTGCGTGTG
Organism: Conomelus anceps; assembly: GCA_948455865.1. Taxonomy (NCBI): domain Eukaryota; kingdom Metazoa; phylum Arthropoda; class Insecta; order Hemiptera; family Delphacidae; genus Conomelus; species Conomelus anceps. Next base: position 3,256,915 of record OX418227.1, read on the forward strand.
TAATGAATTGGATGAAGGTGATTGATGAGTTGTACCCACAGTTTTAGGTGGGTTCCGATGAAGTGATTTTACAGCAGAGAACAGTGTCATTTTTGCTGGCCAATCTAATCGGTCACCGTTACAAACAGGACCTACGAGAACGCAGCTTATCTCTATCTGATTGAAAAGATACCTGCTACGTCTCGCGGCTATCACTTCCCTAAGTGGACGTCTTTTTGCTGGCCAATCCAATCGGTCATCCTTTCAAAGAGGGCCCTGGAGTTCGTAGCTTATCTCTATCTGATTGAACAGATACCTGCTACGGCTCACGGCTATCACTTCCCTGAGTGATGTTTCATTTTCTTATTATTTAGACCATGGTGATTGATGAGTTGGACCTACAGTTTTAGGTGGGTTCCGAACCACCGTAATGGTTTTTATAGTCTTTTTTGCTGGTCAATCGAATCGGACAAATAGAGGGCCCAGGAGTTGTTAGCTTATCTCTATCTCCTTGTTTTTACGTTCTTATTGCAATTGTGTAATCTATGTTTGTAATTGTGTAATTCAGTGGAAATTAAAGAATGAATTTCTCGCTAATGATGGTGTACAAAAAGTTCCTATTAGAACAAACGTATTTTGTTGGAATTTGTAGCTCGGAAATTAATTTTTAATGCCTATTGAAGGCTGCATATTCATATACATTTATACTGATATTTACCATTATCTATAAATGCACTTTCAAAAGCCATGCGTATATTTTTCATAATAATTATAAATAGGTTTCTCTTTTATGACGGTTTACGAGAAGTCCCCCGGCAGTGGATAGTTCTCGTTGGAATTTTTAGTTTAGAAATGAATTTTAAGTGTGTGTTGAAGGCTGCATTCATTAATACTAATATTTCCCATCATCTAAGAATACACTTTCGAAATCCATATTTTTCAATTTCGGTGGAGGTCATCATCGCAGAAATTTCCATTCTAGTTATCATGAGTTACTTCAAAGATTATGCATGTTGATGTTGATGTTTCCAGCTGGAAGAACTACTTAACCTCGGCAGTGTAGTCATGGGTATCAAGCTATCATGACTTACTTCAAAGATTATGCATGCATTTATGTTGATGTTTTCAGCTAGTCATCTACTTTACCTCGGCAGTGTAATCAAGGGTTCACAAACAAATGATGGCGGCAGTTATTATACACATCTTTCAAAGGACTGTTTTACAGCTCACTCTTTCAGAGGCTGCTTTGCCGCACACTAAGTCGTACTGATTAAAACGTTGGTTGGACCGGTGTTCAAGGGTGTACTAACTCCCTGAATAAGGGCGAGTAGTCCTCAAAAACATCCAGAAATTCCTACATCTTAGCCGTTCATCTTCTAACGGACTGCCTTTGGCGTAGTAATAAGTTATGTCTGCTCCCTTAGGTGGGGGACTGGGGACTTCTTTCATCAAACCACCCCTCCTTCACCCCCCCCCCCCACCTCCCTTAAGGGGGACATCTTAGGAGCGCCAAGGAATTCGACCCCATCCCTCATACTGTCATCCCTGAATGTCTTTGATCATTAGATCCTGTAATGATACCTTATTCTCCATTCTTGCCATGTCGCCGGGTCGACTCACCCTCAAGAGATTTCATTATGTACTCTCCCCCCCCCCCCCCTTTCGGTTTCGTGGGGAGTCTTGGAGGTTCATTTGGGCTACAGTCTTCTCAATGCTTGATTGCAGCTCGTTGTTAGAGACTCGAAGGAATTAGTATGGATGGGGGGGGGGGGGGTCAAGGGTAGCCCGTAACTCAATAATTGAGGGTCATACCATTGCTAGACGCGTTTACCAATCAGGGCATTCATTGTGCAATGGTTTGTTGTTACTAATTGATCCAGTCATAACATGATTAGAATCTCACGTAATATATATGGAATAATCATAATATTTTTCAAGACATGAAAATTATCAATAGCAGTAAATTTCTATCAGGAGTACAGTAGAAACAATTAGTCTGGGCGCACGGCCGTTTGGTAGTCAGCCATGGCGAGGGGATTGTTTATCGCTCTTTTCTAAAAACATATGGCCCATGCGACGCTGCAGATGTCTTCAAGGTCAACTAGTTAACTTTTACAGGACGGCTAGTAGTGAAACCAGAGCCACGCGCCCAGACTAAATGTTTCTACTGTACTGTTTTCTGTTACAAAATATACCACTACAATCTATGGTTTCGATATCCCATCCAGTGAAATTGTCGCAGGAGTTTCGTTACTGGATGAAAGTATCGATACTTTATTTGTTTATTTTTTTTTTATATATTTATTTTAAATACTGTATCGACACTTTGGTACACGACTCATTTGATACACAATTGCAATCGATGGTATCTAGTATCGATATTGTCAAGTATCGAAACTCCTGCAACTATTTCATTGGACTGGATGGTGACCTCTTTCCTAGTGTTATAAATATCTAAAAGAATACAAACCTATCCATTTGTAAGATGGATTCCAAAAAAGAGAATATCGTAGTGCTCATGATTTGATTGATGAAAAAACTCTTCTTATTTGTGATATAGATCATATTAACCTAACCTGACATGTTTAGGCTAATTTGTTTAGTTTTATGAACTCACTTCCAGCGCTCAAGCTTGCTTTTCTATTAGTGCCAATTTAGTACTTTTATTCCTAGTTATAGTTTGCATTTTATTCTAGTATTTTCATTAATGACTTTTGTTTCTTTATGTTTTTCTAATTGTATTGGCAAATAAATGAATCACATAAACGTGAACTACAATACAATTGAAATAGTTGAGCAATTTTAATACCTCGGGGAAATTATAACACGTAACTAGGATGAAAAAACGGCATGGCGAAATAGAACTAATAAAATTAAAATCTCAGAAAATAACCTGGGCTACATACAACAAAAAATGTTTATCTATCAAAACTAAATTGAAGCATTACAAGAGAATAGTTCAACCGGAGGTAACATATGGGAGCGAATCGCTATTTAATATCACACCCAATCGACAAAATCTTCAAAGTTCAAATCTAGCCAGAACTAGTATCAATAAAACATATCAGAAAGATGGTCAGTGGTGGATAGTTCCAAATGAAGTACCGTAGTATACAGAGAACTTTAGCCCATCAAGTACACCATGAGAAAAAATAATTTCTTTTTTTGTCATATAATAAGGACACCAGACTCTAGGCTTTCAAAGAATTTCATAGAGAAACTATGGAATATAATGCAGAAAGTGGGATGGATTAAGGAAATTTTTTTTAGAAGGATGAAGCCCACATATGTCTGATACCTGTGCGTGGGTAATGAGTTGGATGATGATTGATGAGTTGGACCTACAGTTTTAGGTGGGTTCCGAACCACCGGGAAGTGATTTTACAGCAGAGAGGATCTCTGAGAATCAGCAGAGTGATTTTACCATTGGAGAGGATATGAATGAACTAGGAATAACACTGGACGATTTGAAAAATAAAACTCAAAATATTGAAAAACTAAAAGACATGAATATAAGACTCAAACCGAAAGTAGAAAAACGACAGACAATACAATGGATTTTCACTCACGAGGAACAGAGGAGTTTTTTTTGTAGATTACGTCTTGGAGACTCCAATTAAGGAGTATAAGACAAGTCAGATCAACAATTATACAATCTTATACACTAGTTACCATAATTACTATATTGATTAGTTGAGGTGAGGCTTAATTCTGATTTAAAAGGAACTCGTGTACACTATAAAACGCTTTATCAACTAAATTTTCATTCCTAGATTTCTCGTTCCATGACGAACTGCGTTGTTAATATTAACTTGTTATGTGGATTTAACGACTTGCAGTCAAATATTCATTAAGAATAAGTAAAATTTACTTACTCTGTAGGCCGAGCGCTTTCGAACTACCAACCTACACATTCTCCATATAAAATCTAAAGGACACGAACTCAACACCTTGGAAAAATTTGAAATATACAAACACACAATAAACAAAACATCCTCAACGAACAACTAAATTTTAAATCACACAAACATTTTGATCACATTTTACAGAAACCACAATTTCTCTATCCAAAACACTGACATCGATGATCTAGGAACACGCCTCTGAAAACGGATCTCAAAGATTTGAAAGCGCTCGGCCTACAGAGTAAGTAAGTTTTAATTATTCTTAATGAATATTTGACTGCAAGTCGTTAAATCCACATAACAAGCTAATAAATTTCCATATCAGAACGAATGCCAAACTTCTGTGCGGCTCGGAATGAAAATTTACGGAGGAAGACAAGACATGATTGACTGAAGTGGTCCAATGCGGCCGTAAAAGCATTATAATAGTAATGGTAGATGATAGTATTCAAACAAAAAAAAAATGTTCTGACCAGAAGAAGAGTGATAAGTTCTATATCTGCAACACGACTTTGTACAATACAACTCTTTGTCACCATGAGAATGTAATCTTTGGTCCAAGTATTAGCGAAAATTACAAAAGTCCACTGTTACAAGAGTATGAGAAAACATGTCAGATAAGGAATGTACAAGTAGCTCCTTCAATTCGTGGACAATTTATCAAATGAACTCTCCTTGAGATGTGAGCTAAGCAAAAACTCCTTGAATGAGGAGAAGCCAGGCCAGAATAGCCTTACTGCAACAGTGCTCATAAAACAGGGACGGTTTTTTCGTTCCTGGAATGTGTTCCCTTCTAGCCTTTAATCTGGATTTCCAGCATATTCGAATTTCCTGAATAGCTCTTTTTCCCTCCATACTCCTCTCTCTGCTATCTCTTTCATTCCCCCCCCCCCATCATCACCCCCTTAACACTTCGCGCTAACTCCTTCTTCCTATCAGGATTCTTCACGGACCTATTTTACACCAGCGTCTTATATGTACTGGCGCTGAACCTTCGTTATTCAATTCTTCTTTTTTCTAGTCTTCTTTTTCTTCTACTTCTTATTCTTCTTCTTCGTATTCTTTTCTCTCTACATCTTATTATTTTTTTCTATTTCTTTTTCTTCTTCTTCTTTTGCTTCTTTTTTTCTTCATATTCGTTTCTCTACATCCTATTCTTCTTTTCCTATTTCATCTTCTTCTACTTTTCACCCTTCGTATTTTTTCGTTCTACATCTTGTTCTTCTATTTCTTTTTCTTCTTCTTCTTCTTCTTCTTCCTCTAATACTTGTGCTTCTTCTTCTTATCATTATTCCTTTTCTCCATTTTCTTTCCCTTTTTTTACCATCATATTTTTGGTCTTTTTCTCTTTCCACTACTACTTGTCCTTTTTCTTTTTCTTGTTATTATTTTTCTCCTTCCTCCTTCTCCTTCTCCTCCTCCTTCTTCTTCTTCTCCTCCTCCTCCTCCTCCTTCTCCTCCTCCTCCTCCTTCTCCTCCTCCACTTCTTATCCTCCCATCTACTACATCATTATCTTTTACTTCTTTTCCGTCTTTTTCTTCTCCTTTTTTCCTTCTTCGTCGGCTACTTGCCAGTCTTCTTCTTCTTCTTCTTCTTCATTTTTCCTTTCTCCTTCTCAACTCTTTCCTCCTCTTGTCCTCTTTTTCCATCTTCTTCTGCTTTTCCTCCTTCCCCTTCGCAACTTCTCTCTCCTTTTCTTCTTGTTTTCTTCTCCTTCCTACATTACCTTTTCCCCTTCCCGTTCTCTTTTTCCCCCTTCTCAACTTCTCACTCCTTTTCTATTTCTTCTTCTTTTCTCCTCGTTCTTCTTTTTCTTTTCCTTCCTTCAGCACTTCCTCTTCTTCTTATCTATCATCTTCTGCTTCATCTACTACTTCATCGTCTACTTCTTCTTTTTCTTTACCTTCTTTTTCCTTCTTGGTCGGCTTCTTGCTAGTATCCTTCTTCTTCCTCTTCGTCGTTTCGTTTTATCCTTTTCCCCTTCACAACTCTTCTCAACTCTTCTCCACCCTTTTCTAGCTATTCTTCTTTTTCCTGTTCTCACCATCTCTCTTCTTCTTCTTCTTCTCTCTCCTTTTCTTCTTCTTTTTCATTTTCCTCTTCTGCATCCTCGACCCATCCAATCCGCTGACCTTATTGTGCGAATTCTTTAGCTTCCTTCACTATATATATATATTATTATCACGAGTGGGGCGCCGCTACTATGTTTCCTTCTTTTCTTTCATAGCCTTCTTCTTGTTCTTCTTCTTCTTCTTCTGCCCCTGTCAACAAATCCAATCACACTCGTTCTTCACATTCTTCTCTCTCTAATTTCTTTTCTCACACTTTTTTTTTCATTTCCACGCAATTGTGGCTTATTCTTGTAAATGTGACAAGAAAGGCACATATCTTCGCCAACTGATCTCTTTTACATGGATACTTAGAAACATTCTAAGCATGGTTTCAAGGATATTGTCATTGATAAGAAGACATTCATTTTTTTCTAAAAAATGTTAGAATTTTGTCTAATCAATCGATCAATTCCATTTACAAATTTGCATTTACAATTTACATTTACAATTACAATTAGATTTACAATTACATTTAAAATTACATTCACAATTACTTTTACAATGACATTTACATTTACAATTTGGTGGTAGTGGGAAGTGATAGCCAAGTGGCAGGTATCTGTTCAATCAGTGATAAGCTACGCAACTCCTGGGCGCTCTTTGTAAGGGTGACCAATTGGATTGGCCAGCAAAAAAGACTGTGTTCTCTGCTGTGAAATCACTTGTGGGTGTTTCGGAACCCACCTGAAACTGTAGGTCCAACTCATAAATCACCATCATCCAATTCATTACCCACGCACAGGTCTCAGACCTATGTGGGATTCATCCTCCCAAAAAAAACTTAAATCCCATTTTCTACAGTAACTCCCATTATTCGTAATAATCTATTCTTGTTATCCGTATATCTATATTATCCGAATAGAAAATAATTGAACATCTCTAATACCCCAATATTCTGCATCATATTTAAAATCTGTTTCACAATATAGAAAGAACTTAACGCGTGTTCTTTGAACAGTTCCTTATTTCAACGCAGAAACGCGAAGTCTTACAAGCTCGAAAATCGTTTTACTGCTCTGCTAACTACATATTATCACTGTTGCTATTGAATTTCATTTGTCCACTCAGCTAAATTACGTGCACCACAGTTTTCCAGCCTCGTATGTTATATTCAAGAAAGGAAAAATTGAAGAATAGGTAAATAAGGAAATGGAGAATGAAGAAATGGAAACATTGATTTAGAGATATTGAAAAGAGGAATTTTCTTGAGCATCACACCCCTCTCAAGATATCTAACCCACTCACGACCATCGAGAATCCCACCCCCTTTAAATTTCCCACCCTCTTGTCACACCCCCTATATTTCTATACTCAGGATGTGACTGCTTGCACACCATGCATTCCCACTGTTTTTAAATTCCCTGACTTATTTTTTGTCTTACTCAGCATTTTTCTAAGATTATTACTGTCCCGTTTTGCCTTATTTTCATTGTCACATACTTCTTGCTTCAATTTTCATTTTTAATGTACTTAAAACTCCCATTTAATCAATTTTTTATAATGTAATAATCATTTAATCAACTGTAACTAAGTTTCGAATAATAAGACGAAGTTACCACAATCACATTTATTAAAAATAGTGAGATACTAATTTCTGTTGTTATGCCATTATTAATCTGAAACAAACTAAAACTAAATTACAAACTAAAGCTTAATATATACTAAACACGGAATGATACTATTGGCTAAGGGATAGGCTGACCTTCATTGACGGTTTGTGATTGGCTGGAGGCCATAACAAGTCCCGCCCACTGGTGGGAGGAGCAACAAGCAAAAATAAGAATCAAATCAAAAACTAAAAACCGTGAACATCTAGAAAGTAACAAAGAAGAACAAAAAACAAGTAGGCTAAAATGAATAATTCTTAAATTAAGATATTGGAGCTCACTGAATTTCACTGAAATTAGTTACTACAAAGAAAGTAAACTACACGAAGCATCTTAGCTTAACTTAGTTCCGTTAATGTTGATCTGTTTTTCAATTATTCATTTATTGTGTTAATTTGTCAACTTAGGCTATACATTACTTTTTTGTGTACTTTTGTATATTTTGTGCCTACAAATCCATTATTCATCATTTATCACTCATCACAGCTGCAAATTAACAATATTTTATATTATGAAAATGATAGATAATGACAGTTTGAATATTATGAATTCAATTAACATTCTTCAAACTGTTAACCAACTAGAGTGCCAGACCATTGGTTTGTATGATGGAATTCACTCTTCTTATTAAGCTGAACTTTCAAACAATGAGTCAATTTACTCTTTAATTTTTTTTAGTCTACAAGCACAGTTTTTACAGTCATATTTGTATTTGAAATGTCTTCAGATTTGTATCAACTATTTTCGTCTGTGTACGTCTATCTGTGTACGTTTCTATCGATTCATCTGCCATTTTCGTTGACAATATTTATCAAATATATCATCCTACCGGATGCACCACCAATTCATCAGTCATCATTAATTAATTTTCATTTCATCATTAATTTTGTACCTCTAATTGGTATGTTTTCTCAAAAATAAAAAGTAATAGTCATGTTTACTGTCTATATTTCATGTTTTTGATGAATTTTCAATCGAATGATGAAATTTACGCTTGTTATTTCATAATTCAATTCTGACCTGATTCAAATATTATTCCAAAGATGATAATGACTGATATGATGATAACTGACTAAAAATCTTTTTCTTTCCAGGTTTGAAACATGGTGTTTATCAATTCATGGAATGATGAATGTCTCTTAGATTCGAGCAACACGTCTCATCACATTATCAAGGTATTTATCAAAACTCTAAATTCTACTATCTAACTGTCTACTATATTAACTAAAAATTCTACTAGCAATACTTTAGATTCATCTTAAGACTACCTAGGACAATAGATTCTTCAAAATAGGAAGAATTGCTTCAGTATTTATAATATTTTACCAGTTCTGCTGCAAGCCTTGACAAAGTTGTAGCTTGATTAAAGTTAATATATTTCGAAGATTGAAAAATCCCATGTGTTATTCGTTTATAACTGATTCATATTTTTTCATCAATTAATTTCATTTGAATATTAATAATACATCAATGGTGTAAGCAAGTACTTACTCTCCGAAGGTTCTCTGAATTTTCTCATACATAATTATTACAGGTACATCAGAAACAACGCAATTACCTATATGAGAAGTACATAAAAAGAATTCACTACAATATGGTAACAATTAATAGGAAGAATATTAATAGTAGGAAATGGAAAGCATTCATAATGATAAATAAAGCCAATACAGAGAAAAAATAATTGTCAAGAAAAAGAGATTACGTTACTTCTTTAAATTTACGCATGCATTAAAAAAAGATGCTATTAATATCACGTACAAGTCTTACCTATAAAGTAAAGGGTATTTCAAGTAATGAAAATCTAATGGCCGGTTGCACAAACGTTGATCAAAGTTTGATCTTCGATCACTCATAACATTTCTTATGGCGATCAAACTGATCGATGTTTGTGCAACCGGCCATAAGTGATGTTTCTACAAAAATTCGGCGAAGTTTGGACAATATGTGTCCACTCTTGAGACATTTCAGCTTATTAGTTTGTAAAAGATGGTGGACAAAATAAATAAAAGAGAAGGAAAGAAGAAATTGAAGATGTAAGAGGAAGTGAAGAAGGCGACAAATTTGAAAAAGGAAATGAAAAACTCTTCGAACATTCAAGTTTATTAGTATGAGAGGGAGAAAGGATGGTGAGCAAAATAAAGAAGAGAGGAGGGAAGAAGAAATTGAAAATGTAAGAGGAAGTGGAAAAGGCGAGGGATTTGAAAAAGGTAATGAAAAACTCTTTAAACATTCAAGCTTATTATGGGGGGGGGGGGGGATGAAAGAAGAATTATTTGAAGATTGGAGAGGAAGTGATGAAGCAGAGAAAGTAAAAAAATTGAAACAAATGAATGTAAGAAGTGAAGAAGGTGAAGGAAAAATAAAATAGAGAGGTAAAGAGAAGAAATTGAAGATGAAAAAGGAGAGAAAGTGAAAAATGGAAACAAATGAATGTAGGAAGTGAAGAAGGTGAAGAAAAAATAAAATAGAGAGGTAAAGAGAAGAAATTGAAGATGAAAAAGGAGAGAAAGTGAAAAATGGAAACAAATGAATGTAGGAAGTGAAGAAGGTGAAGAAAAAATAAAATGAAAAAATTCGTCAAACATTCAAGTTTATTAGAGAGGAGAGAATGGCCAACAATATAAAAAAGAAAGGAGAAGAGGAGAAATTGAAGATAAAAAAGGATAGAAACTTAAAAATGTAGGACAAATAAGAAAAAATGGAAAACCTAGAACGAAAAGAGAATGAACACAAGAACATGTAATGGAATGTATTAGTGTTTTCCATTAGAGAAGCATCGTATCCAACCGGAATACATTGATAGTTTTATAGTCAATCGTTAGAAGCATGTTTGGGACCCCGCAATCCACTAAAAAACATATGCAAGATTAACGACCTAGTTCTCGTTTGATTTCACCCCCCCCCCCCCCCCACTCATGCCACCCCCTTAACCACCAACTTACAACGACTAAGTTCCTAAGTACCCAGCTCATGAATGCTTAATGAAATAGAAGGTTGCCATGCAGCGGAGTAATGACATCGTTATTATTAGCGTAGCATAGGAAGCAGACTGCTCTAGCTCCCTTTACAGTCCGTATGACGTGGTCTAGTCTAGTGTGACCGGTGACAGTAGGAGCCACCAGTCTAGCGATTCCTGTCTCGCGCGCTCCGATATTTTACGAGATTTTATGAGACCCGCGACGAATTAGTGCCGCTTCCCATGTAAATATCGTAATAATACGGTTCGCATCTCGTGTTTGCCGCTCGTAAATCAGCTATGGGGTCAACCGAAGTTGCGGGGTGCCCAATGTGGGGAACAACTTTAAAGTTGGGGCGCCTCGTTAAATAGGAAAAGTGTATTTAATTTTCATGAGCCAGCCCGACCTCCACCTCGGGAACCTTGAAACGTTATCGGACTTCCAGAATCGGTTCCGATGATTCGAGGAAGACTTCAACTTACAGCTAACGATCAAAAGTTCGTCAAGTTAACTTTCCTAAATGGAACCCTTTTAAATAGCTGTCTATCTTGTAGCCAGTATAGCTATGTATATATTAGTATATACTTGTTAATTATAGCCTAGCATGAATATATTGTCAACATTAGAATCAAACTTAGATTGAGCTGTGCTCTATATTTCACGACAATTCATTAATAGGATTTTTTTATAACTTCAGTTCAATCAATTTAATTTCTTTAGGCACGCAACTGGACGATTAGAAAATGGGGTTTCAGCCATTGTGAATATTTTAATCAAGTAATACAGTATTTTAATAGTATTTGTACTAAGCACTACTATACTTTGTAGGTATTATAATACTTAGTACTTATACTTGATACTAGTATACTATATAGGCTTTTATAGTACTTAGTACTTATACTTAATACTAGTACTTAGTAATAGTTTACTAAATAGGTTATTTTAATATTTTTGGATATAATAGGTAAGGAAATAATATAATGTAGGTTATTTTAATACTGTTTAATGCATTGGGAAGTGATAGCCGTGAGCCGTAGCAGGTATCTGTACAATCAAATAGAGATATGCTGCGTTCACCTAGGCACTCTTTGTAAGGGTGACCGATTAGATTGGCCAGCAAAAAATAAACTGTTCTCTGTTGTTAAATCACTTCCCGGTGGTTCGGAACCCACCTAAAACTGTAGGTTCAGCTCATCAATCACCATCATCCAACTCATTACCCACGCACAGGTTTCAGACCTATGTGGGCTTCATCCTCCAAAAAAATAATAAAATCCAGGTTAAAATAAATAAAAGCTTGAGTGGTAGAAAAGACTTTTCCTACAACTGCTCGTAAAGTAGTTCTTTACGTACTTAAAACTAATTGTAAAATACCTCTTTACTGCTCAGCAAGCGGTAAAGTACTTTACGCTTCTGTTTTGATTTTGATGTCTTCCCATTGGTGGATCACAGAATCCATGAAATTCACATAACCTCAACAATGGCGAACGCTAACCAAATCCGCGCACGGTCTGTGATGTTACAAACTACTAGCTTTTATTGTGTTGGAATCCAGAACTGCAGTTGTAGGAAAAATATTGTATGTAATTCGCGCGTGAAGCTTCTTTATCGCTCTCGCAAAATTACTGCGCTCCGCTACGCGTCGCGCAGTAAATGTTTTGGCTCGAGCGATAAAGTCGCGCTTCACGCTCTTAATACATAATTTAATACATAACTATTAGTCTTAACACATAGCCTTATACATAACTATTAGTCTTAACTCCACCCAAAAAAATATTTCTTATTTCATTTCATCACTTATGAAAAGTTCTAAAAAGCCTAAATATTATAAAACACTGGATTATTTCGCATTCTATCTTGAAAATTCTATTTGGCATTGTGTTTTCCATTGTTTTTAGTTTGAACGGGTTTTTGAACAGTCAAATTAGTTTGAACCTACAAAGTTCAAAAAGTCTACAATTTGTTGAATATTGTGTCAACAAACTATATTATTCCATGTTCAGATTTACTTTTTTTTTCAAAATAAATCCTATTTTATTCACAACCTTGAGAAGGCGTTGAGAAAATCAAAATAATAACTCTCCTTGTAGTGGCGAAGTAGATTTTAAATAAAAGAATATTTAAATCATATTAAAAAATATTAAGAAATATTTAAAGAATATAATATGAAGAATATTAAGGTTTTCTTTGTAGTGGCGAAGGTGATATTGTGGAAGATATCCATAATGAAAAATAAGACGAAGTTGTCACATTTATTGAAACCCGTGAGATACTAGTTTTGGTTATTACACCATTATTAATCTCAAACAAACTAAAACTAAAGTACAGAGTAGCTTAATATATACTAAACGGGAAACAATGCTATTGGCAGAGGGAGAAAGTTTTCTCATAGGCTGACCTTCATTGAAGGTCTGTGACCTTCTGGCCTATGTTTTAATAGCGGTACTTGCCTGTTTTTTCTCAGTTTACCTTGACTGCAGTTAAGTGAGCTTCAATTTGTTGATTTTAAATTTATTTAATTCTAGCCTACTTGTGTATTGTCCTTGTTTGTTGCATTCTATGCGTTCACGGATTTTTGGTTCTTGGTTTTGACTCCCATTCTTGCTTGTTCCTCCTCCCACCAGTGGGCGGGTCGTGTTTAGGCCTTCAGCCAATCACAGACCTTCAATTAAGGTCTGCCTATTAGAGGCACTTTCTCCCTCAACCAATAGCATCATTCTGTGTTTAGTATATATTAAGCTACTCTGTATACTAAGTTTTTATCTAACTGTTTTCTATAAATGTGGCTGTGACAACTTCAGGTATTATTATTCATTAATCAAAATAGTAGATTTCTAGGCTTGTCATAGGTCTTCTCCAATCATTATTTTGAGACATAGTTCATTTTTCAACTTTTCAATAAAACTCTAATCTCTTTGCATTACTCTTGTGCAGGAACGTGTGCAGTAAACTTTTATCAAAATCGTCCTCATTCTGCTCAAAGAAACGTCAAATAGGATTCTATCCTGCAATTAATTTCCACTATTATTTAAAAAACAATTATTAATTTATTTTTGGCTCTCTTAAACTTACTATCAAACATATATCCGCTCTAAAACACAATATTCAAACTAAAATATCTCCTCTTTGTTCCGTTTTTTACGTCATATATTCTGCATTTTCATATATTCACTCTTTCTTAATACATTATTTCTTATTACTCATTTTTATATTGTATTCTCCAACATTTTACTAAACTTTCATCACATTTGGCTTATTATGTTAGAATCTGTTTGTTATTCTTTATATTTCTAAAATTGTATAGACCAGTCTTTGAGGTAAATAAGGATTGTAAGGATTGTTTTGGCGTTGAGCTGTAAGCCTATATTGGTTTTGAATTTACATGTATTTAATAAATTGATTAATTTATCTATAAATAAAATAAGCATTCAACATAATTTATAAATTTCGAATTCCTCTAAGTGCTATTAATTAGTGCTTTAAATATTATAAAACATTGGACAATTTCGCATTTTATCTCTGAAATTCTACTTTGTATAGAAGAGTTTTCCATTATTTTTAGATAGTAAGTGCTATGATTTGTCAGTTTGTAAAATTGTCAGTTACTTTAAAGAAACATTAAACATTTAAAATTCTTTTATTCAAACAACAATTGAACATTTCTTTGTCACAAAATGCAATTTCACAAGGCATACTAGTTTCCCAAAATACGAATGCTGCCAATACATCAAATTCCATTTATCTATCGAAACCCTCATACTTGAAAAAATCACTCTCGTAAGAACCCAGACACAGTATAACAAATGCGCAGAAAGAACTGCTGTATATTGGATTCGAGTCAAATCCAGATCCCAGTTCAGTATTAGGTCATTTAGCAAGCACATTGTTTCAACCGTAGGCTACAGTGTATGGCTACATATCAGTCCTATAGCTATGTACAGCTATTTATAGCTGTATATAGATATAGCCCGCTATATATTAGCTCTATGGCTCAAAGTCAATATCAGACCCGGCTTCTGCTCCCCATTCGGCGGAATCGATTCAGAAACCTATTAGGATGTGATAACTGCATTTGCCTTGGAAAATTGGAATACGTCGGCTATTGTTGTATGATATATCTGTATATAAGAGCATTATGATGTGTGTGTATATGTATATATATACTGTTGACTGATATTACTGTCTTCAGAACACGCAGGCAGCAAAAAGCGGATTGATTGATGAATTGATAGGTTCAATCATGTAAAGCGTTTTGTAACTGATTGTACCGCAGTAGTTATTGGCACTACTAGTGATGTTCGTGGGAAATTTGAACTCTGTTATGATACAGATTCAGGCTTTTAGATTCTATTACGTGAATATAGCTCCTACATTGTGAATTTAGATTCTGCAGAATGTTCAAATGGTGCAACCCTTGGGGTATAATAATTATATAACATAGCAATATATAATATAGTAGCTTATTCAAACAAATACCTAGTTATATTGGTAGGATACACTACAACAAGCTACCGCAGTATTTAAAGTCTTCAAACTATAGAAATATTTTGAAAACTATTGAAAAAATATTTAGTTGAAGCTTTTTATAGTGTACAAGAAAATTACAACAAAACTAAGCCTCACCTCAACTAATTGATATAGTCATTATGGTAACTAATGCATAAGATTGTACAATTGTTAATTTAACTTGTCTTATACTCCTTAATTGGTGTCTCCAAGATCTAATCTACAAAAAAAAAAACATATTCAGCATGCTCTTGATTAAAATTAAATGTTGTACAAATTTAGATGTTGGATTAGATGCCCTGTAGCTTAGAAATAGATTAATTTCAACACGTGTTGCTACTTTCCTTCAAATTTTCTTTGTTACTCTACTCGAAATAATCTTTTTAATGACGTTGAGTTTCAAGTCAATCAATTTTATTGTATAAGAACTTTGTTGTCAACATTGTAATACAAAGAGCCCTATTAAAAAGCATCAGACAGGATAAGGTCCAAGGTTTCAGGAATTCAACGACTTGCAGTCAGTCATTACTTCAAGTTGTTGAATTTACCATAAAAAGTTAATATTACGAACGCAGATCGTTACGGAACAAGAAATCCAGGGAATTTAAGAACAAAATCATCTTGGAAAAATCTGACTCAATTCAATGAAAATACTGCTGTGACTAAACTAATGCTCGACTGGTACATTCCAGATAGCTGACATTGAATATCGATTGAGGCATTGGGGAACAGAAAAATCACCCCATGCATGACTTTTTTCAATTTCAATTCAATTTATCCTCTTCAAATAATTAACAAAATAATAATATATCATATCAAATTGAAAAACATCGTATTACTAAATAGCTATGAGTGTAATGTGAATGTAATGAGAACACCCCTTACATAGGTTATTGCGTGTGAGTAATGGTGAATGATCTTCCGCTATTTGATCTCAGGGTTTCGCCATTTTTGAAATACCTGTTTTTTTTTTAATTTAATTTAATTTATTCATTCATTTGTCATGGGTTATAACAAATATAACATCAACAATTGTCATACAACATTGAAATAATCAATACATTAATTAACATAAAACTACATTAAATGATCACAGTCAATACCTATATTTAACTAAAAGTCACTAAAACAAACAATACAATATTAAAGAATACAGGTATCAATAATAGCAACTAACCTTAATGTTCAAAAAGGCTCTGCCAACTATAAAAGCAGTTATCTATAAGCCATTCCTTTATTCTAATCTTGAACAAATTGAGTGATTGAGCAGTTTTTTTTTTAATACTGTGAATTTAGATAATGTTTTGGAAATTTATTCAACTTTCTCGTGGAAAGGTTGTAAGTAGATATGAGCTGATAAGGTTGTAAAGGTTGCAGTAGGTTGTGTATATGTTTGACATAAGTTTTCTATTTTCTGTCTTCATTATGACTTCCCATTCTCATTTATTCTTCTTTCTTTATTTTTTTGTTTTTGAGAATTGGATTGGAGGATGTACGTGGGTAATGAGTTCGATGATGGTCATTGATAAATTGGACCTACAGTTTTAGGAAGTTCCAAACCTCCGGCAAATGATTTTACAGCAGAGAACAGAGTCCTTTATGCTGGCAAATCCAATCGGTCACCCTTACAAAGGGGTCCAGGATTTGTAGCTTATCTTTATCAGATTGAACAAATACTAGCTACAACTCACGGCTGTAACTTCCCCCATGTTTTTACAACTTGTATCGTTCTCTCATATCCAGGATGTCATGCAATGATATAATGAGTACACCATGAATATATTCAATCCCGAGTTATTCCTAATAATCCTAAATGTTAGAAATAGGCTTCATTTATTCATTCAAGTAACATACAATCAATTTGAATACAACAGGTTATTGCCCAAAACTGCTTTTCATAAAATTTAAAATTAGAATCGAAATCTTGGGTTTGTTCTGTAGCTCCGTGCTCCATATCTCTCAAAAATCAAATAAGAGTTCGAGGAGACTTCTAGATCTAAGAGGTTGAAATTCAGACTCTCAAACAACGAAACCCAATATCTCTATTCCAATTTGAAAGTGCTCTGTGAAGCGTCGCGCAGAAGGCTTAACCACCGCGAAACTGGTGACACCACTGTAACTAGAACTTACTGAACTAATATTATACTATATATATATTTGAAACTGTGAACAACGCGAACTTGATCTCGAAGTACTAATTACTTGAACGTCAAACTAGAAATCTTCATCCTAAAGTTAGAGAGAAGTGAGAAGGAAAATAAGAATAAGGAGGAGATTGCAAACAAGTTGAGGAAAATTGAGAAAGAGCAGAAGAGAAAGAAAATGAAGGGCAAAGTTGAGGAGAATGAAAAACGGGAACAGAAAAAGAATAAGGAGCAAAAACAGAAGAAGGGAAAAAAGAGAAGGGTAAGAAGAGGACGAAAGAGGAGGAGAAAAAGAGCATGAAGAAGAATAAGGTGGAGAAGGAGAAGTAAAATAAGAATGAAAGCAGGTTGAAATGGAAGAACAAGAGAAGGAAAATGGAAAAAAGAGAAGATGAAAAAGGAGGCGAAAAGCATGAGTAGAAGAAGGAAATGGTGACAAACGAGAATCAGATGGCGATTGAGAAGAAGGAGAAAATCAAGAAAAAAGGAGGAGGGAAAAAAGTAGGAGGAGGAGGAGAGTAAGAAGAAAACGGTGAAGAGGTATGCGGAGAAGGTGTGGTGAGAGCAGTAGTAGAATATAAACAAGATGATGCAGAAGAAAGAGTGGATGTTGGAGAAGAAAATGGTTGAGATAAAGAAGGATACGACTTGTTGACTAGTACAAAGGTTGTGCGACTCTTATGTCTCGTGTCGTGTGGTTTTAGTTACGTAGCTAAGCCGCAGAACAGTTGCTCAACTCAGCTAATAAACAAACCTGTTGTTTTCAGTTGCTTAGAATTCTAACTTATTAGTTGCAAAACATTCTCCGGAGATAGTTTTGTGGGGGGGGGGAGAGAGAGAGGGGGTGTAAGAGAGAGTGGCAGGTGTGCCGAGTATATTGCTGCTGTAGATTCTTGACAACGTGAGATATAGACGAACTCGGCAAAGTATATTAATCGTGAAGTTTACATCGAGAGCAGAGAGTGGTGAGAGAGAGCATGACTGACACATTTGAATGAGTTTATCACGAGAAGAAGAGGCAGAAGAGGAAGAGGAGGATGAGTAGGAATATAAGAAGAAGAAAAAAAAGAATAAGGAGAAGAATTGGTAGATGAAGGAAAAAGAAGAGGAAGAGGAAAAGAACGAGAGGAGGAGGAGGACGAGGAGTAAGGGAAAAAGAAGGAGAAGAAGAGGAAGAAGATCAATAGGAGGTGGAGGAGGAGGAGTAGGAATAGAAGAAAAAATGAAAAAATCAGACGAAGGAGGAGATTTACCGAAAAGATGTTTGGAGGAATAATGACATTTTTATGACGATAGAAATATTTTTTTTCACTTTTTGAGATTTGAGGAGAAATAAATAAAATCCCTTTGACAAATATTCTTCCTTAGTTAGGAATATTTTAACAATAAAATATAACTTAATTCCCATTGAATTTTGTTATAAAAAATAATGTTTTATAATTTTGATTTGATAATATTCATCCTGGAGACACATTCAATGCGTATAACATTTGCAGGCTCAACAAGCATAGTTATCGGTTAGGATTATAGTCTAAATTACACTAAGCATAGTCTTATCCATAGTGTGTTTAAGCATAAATTTTCTTCTATAAGTATCTCATAAATAATAATCATAGTATGTGTTTTTGTCATTTGTTGTACCTTGTCATTGTAAAGCAATATCTTTATTTATCGTCGGTATTGGCTGATTACTTTATTAGCTCTTCCTCGCACACAGGCCTTGGCCCATGCGATGAATAATTTCATATATTTCTCACTGTTAAGTGTATCATGACTATGTGATGTATGAAATAAATATTATTCTTATTCTTATTCATAGCTCTATTGAAGCACATCTACTCAATTTTTTTTTTTTTAAATTCCTGAATCATGATGAAAAATCTATTTTTTGTCGTGCTTACCTCCTAAATTGAAAATGATGAAGTCCATATTTCTCATAATACTCAAGTATTACAATAACTATCAATTGAAGATCCATCTTCTTCGCGATTCATTACTAATTTACAAAATTCTAGAAAAATTATTATTAACTGTCATTATAGGTAATGCTAATGAGTATACTTATATCTTTTGAAGTTCATAGTTCACCCCAATCTTTATAATATTATTATAGTCCAACGATTGTACTATCGCTACTAAATTTTTCTTCATAGTAATGATATCGCATCTATGATAATGATATCCATGATAGTAACCTGATAATGATATCCATGATAGTAGCCTGATAATGATATCCATGATAGTAGCCTGATAATGATAATGTGTCCATGATAATGACCAAGCACAGGGTACAAAGTGATGGAACATTCTTGCAAAATTATAGTATTTGTAACGCGTTACATGTGACTTCGTAATGGTGGTCGGTGGTCGCAGTATCGAAACTGCACTTTAGTAAGTCAGAATGGATTAGAAGACTCAACTTATTGTAATTAGTTCTTGATCTCATCTGCTCTAATTTGCATTAATGTTGGCTGTCACGGAACGGGCAATCAGTCATTTATTGGTGGAAATCGATCATTGGTTGACCAGTATTGGAGCTCATTATAGGTGAATGTAGCTAAATTACTGACGATTCTCCATCTTGGTAATTATGCTAGAAAGAAGGAATATTTTTAGCAACTCTTTATAGATCTATAGCTATTATATCGGCTGTCATTTGAAGCTCATTATGGTGTTAAACTTCTTGTTCTCTTCGATTTTTCAATAATTTTCTTTTAGATTTTCTTTATTATTAGAGAGTTGAGAGTTATTATAAGAGAGTTATTAGAGAATATTGTTTTCTTACTACTTTACTATTACTATCTAAGTTTCCTTACCATTTTATGTTTCCTTGGTCGGTCTGGCGCTCAAGCTATGCTTTGCTGGGTCGAAATATGGGTACCCGAACGGTCTAGAATCTTAGTTAATTCTCATTATTCAAATTTATGTATTCTTGTTTAATTGGGAAATAAATCTTATTTATTCTTTCTTCTTGTTATCGAGTGGAAGTGTTAGCCGAGTGCCGTAGCAGGTATCTGTTCAATCAGAGATAAGCTACGAAACTCCTGGGCGCACTTTGTAAGGGTGACCGATTGGATTGGCCAGCAAAAAGACTGTTCTTTTCTGTAGAATCACTTCCCGGTGTTTCGGAACCCACCTAAAACTGTAGGTCTGACTTATCAATCACCATCATCCAATTCATTACCCACGCACAGGTTTCAGAGCTATGTGGGCTTTATCCTCCGGGGAAAAAAATAGTTATCGTACGTTTACGATAACGATAATGTCAACCTGTAGACTATTCATTTGCCTGCTCTATAGTATATTACTCGTGAATAGTGTTAAAATGAGCGTTACAGTTACCGTTAACGTTGTTTTGTTATCAAACTCTCTATTATTGGGTGTACCATGCGTAGATGCATAAAATTTGGTTGGATAAAATTTTATTTTGGATAAATTTTACTGTTGGATAAAGGTTGCATAAAACTTATTTAGGCGGCAAATATAGTTTCATTTCATTTTTAATTTATTTATTCGGATACAAAATCTCACAGTTATCTATTGAGAGCCATTATTACACAATGAATGATAATTTCAAGACTTACAAAAGAAAGATAAAAAAAAAATTCAAAATTCAAAATTCTTTATTGCCAAACTCTTGTAAATAACAATCAATCACACACAATTAATACATTTTTTTTTTTTGGCGCCATCAGCAAAGCATAGCTTGTTCGCTAACGACGAGTTCTCCTTTATTACAAATGAAAATTTTTCCTCTTTACTACCGAAAATTACACTGGAATGTTCATCAATAATTCACTAAATCAAGCATCCAACCAATCAAAAAAATAGTCCAAAACAAAAAAAAAACAGTAGAACAAAAAAGAAAGTCTATCATCACTATCTTTAGCAAAACAACAGTAGAACGAAAAAGAAAACTTATCAAATACAATAAATAGGCAACTATTACTCAACCTAAACGTTACTATAACTTAAAATATATGTTACTTTTGACCCATTCCTCTACATTTCTCAATAGAGTTTGTGTAAACCTTTGTGTTAAAAAGTGTGCAGGAATCTTGTTTATTAGCACCATGCAATAATTGGTGAACTGACGCTTACATACTGTCAATCTTGTATACTGTATGTTGTATCTATTTGTTAATAGCGGTCTTGTATTGTAATATACGTTTCTATTGTCAAATGAATGTTTGTTCTTTATTATGTACAATACGCACCTAATAACATAAGTTTGCCTCAAAGTGAATACATCAAGTTCATCAAACAGCAGTTAACTAGGATATCGTTTTGTTCGTCCCAAAGCCGCTCTTTTTATATTTTTTTGTAGAGTGAAAACTTTATTAAAATGTGTATCAAAGGTTCCCCCCCATACTTCTATTACATACTGGAATAATGATTGAGCATAAGCAAAATATATTTTCCTAATTATATTCAAGTCTTTTATTTGATTTATTTAATAAAAAGTGTAGATTGAGTATTTTAATTTAGAAGTTGAATATTTAAAACTTAGATATTTAGTTAAATATTTAAAATAATACAATATTTTAAGAAATAAAAAATTAGAAAGAAGGCAATAAATAGTCAATTAAAAAGAAAAATGGACAACATTGAAGTAACTTGATAGAAAAAAGAAACCGTAATTAGGCTTAAGTTAAACTTTGAAAGTGTTCCCGAAAAAAAGTTTTAAGAGAAAATGATAGGGCGAATAAAAAAGGAAGACGGAAAATATTTGAATGAAACAGATTTAATTTTTCTTGGTGACTTGACTATCGTGTAATGAAGATTAAACTACAAAAAGAGATTTTGATTTTTCTCAAACATTTTCTCTTATAGTTTTTAATTTAATGAACAATAACACCAATTTTCCTTGAAATTCCTCAACATTTGGTAGGGACCAATAACTTTTTATAGTGTTACTTCTAGTTTACCTGGGAAACCTGATGGGATTTGTTGCCAGTTCAAGAACTTTCTACTTCTAGACTTTCCCTCACGTTTAAATCTTCAGTTTTCTAAAATTTTCCTCAATATTTGAAAGATAACCTCGTTTCCCAATCTCTTTAATTATGAAAAACAGTACGTTAGAGTCTAGAAGGATCAAATGTCGGAATGCGGTATCCTTGTTCAAATTTCTAAATTAACTACTTTAAAAAATTAAATTACCTGAATATTTGCAAGTTAGCAATAACTTTGAATTGGGATGTCCTCATAGACAGTTTACGTGAGATGATGGTGAGTGAGATGTGTAGTAAATGGAATTCTGTTGCAAACTTTTTTTATTTCTTTATCCAACAAACCTCTCTCGTTCTAAATCCTACTCACTGCTTCAAACTTACTCAAGCCTTCCTAAACAAAAACTTAACTTTCAACAATGTAAGTTTCATAAACAGAAATATTATTTTCTTTTTGCTCTTATTCTAAAATTGCCATTTGATAGATGATATTGCGGGGTAGTGAATGAATGAAAGACTTTCAATTAACCTTTGAATGTAATGCACAATATAGCATACGCATAGATACATAAAATATAATAATAAAAACTTGAAAAACACTTTTACTGTGTACTGTGGTTCGTCTGACGATGCGCTTGACAACAGAGTGAAACGGCTGTCACGCCATAACGTGAGTTAATTTCTTCTTAAAAGAGTTTTTTAATTTTTTATTACATATTATTGGAATCAAGAAGGATCTTCAACATCATACATAATAAATTATTCATTACTAACCCATCAGGTGAACTATAATATATTGAAATATTTGTAGTAGTTTATATGATCAGCCAAAACGAAACATTACCAATGTGAGATAGATAGCAACTTCTAGAATTTTCCTCAATTTAAAATTAACTTTCCTCATATTTCTTCAAAATTATAAAAAAGTAAACTGTTTAATGTTCTTGGATTTCTTGTTCCATAACCATCTGCGTTGTTAATATTAACTTTTTGTTGTAAATTCAACGACTTGCAGTCAGCCGAACAAGAACTGACTGCAAGTCGGTAAATTTACAACAAAAAGTTGATATTTGTTTAATGCTCATGAAAATTATCATTATAGACACTTTACCTGAACGTGAGAGTGGTGAGTGGTCTGTAGGACTTGTGGCTGAAAGGATCAGACATCGGTGTACCCCAGAAGTCATCAACCAGCAGCCGGTGTAGCGGGGTTTGTCCTGTCACATCATTATTCCGAACAATAGCCGGTACGTCGTCATGCACCAACTCACCACGCAGTGAGTTGACGTAGAGAACGACCGCGAGTCCCCCCACAACCGTGTAAGTCGCGTGCCGACCCATTACTGAGGGCGCCGCAGCCCTGACTGGCCCTTTATCGGAGCTCTTACTTCCCCCACCACACCACGATATTTGGCACGCTTACTTGGTGCATGCGTAGACGGCGCTAGATAGGCAACTCGCTTGACGCGTGTCTTGTCTAACCAGCTCCTAATCAAGTTCAAGGTCATACGTTTTGTATTACTAGGATTTCTGTGATTTGTAGCCAGGAAATGAATTCTGTCTTTCATATATCTCTGTCCTAGACACCAGAGGAGTCACAGTGGTTTTTCAAGGAAGTTCATGAGTGTGGAATGATCACCCAAAAGAAAAAATGAAAAGTAGTCGAACCCATGCTTCTTGGAGGGCAGTGGAGAGGAGTCAGTTCCTCTTTGTCAGCTCCTCTGTGGCCAATTTTAAAATAATATGCAAGAAATTCTTCTCTTATTTTCTAAGTACTGGTATCACTCTATGAGAATGTGTATTCAAATAATACTACATTAATGATTACAAGAACAATAAATGAGTTACTATACCTGAGATGCTATGAACTCTCACATAAATCACTTACTTCAGTCCAGGATCACATTTAATGTCCCCTTTTTGCAATTGGAGTGTTATTGATTCTAGATGTTCAAGAGCTATGATCTCCATGAATACCATTAGTATATATATAAATATTATTGTTTTATCAATTGGTTTTCACAACAATTGTCAGTTATTGGAAAAGTGAATTTTTCAAATTGAAGTAATTAGATTCCTAAATTTTCGGGCGTTATAGACTTCCCCATAATAAGTATAATAATAGTTTAGTTAATTAATTCATCCTCTTGTATTGACAATTACTGATGAAATTGATCTGAAAAATTGAAGGAATATGGTTTCCAAATTTCTGATAGCTAGAGACTATAGCGACCATAAGTAACTTATAATATATAATAGTTCAGTAACTCAATCCAATTGACAATAATATATAAAATATTTCGCTCTAGAATCACATATATTTTTCAAATTGTAGTGACATACTTTCCGAATTTCCTCCCCATTATTTAATAATTTTTTACATCAAATAAATATATGCATGATCTAGAATTTTGTTATTTGTAACTTTTTCTTTATTGTGATTTTTAAAACTTGTTATAAAACTTTTTTTTTATAGCTCTTCTATAACTTGACATGCTCTCCAAAATCAAGCCCCAACTTAGATACTTTTTTGCATCAGATAAATGTATGCACTCTCTTCAACTCCATCTCTAGTAACTTGCTATTTTTTTTATTTCCATAACTATCCATAATTTGTTCATGTTTTGACTTCTTCCAATAATGAATAGTGTGTGATAATGTAACTTTTGTAACTTACTAGAATACTTTTATAACTTGTTCATGCTCTGAAATCCTCCAATAGTGAGTGGCTTAAGTCTTATCCTCAATATTTTCCTTAGTAATGACTTTCTTATTATTATAAGAAATAATATAACTTGTTTAAATAAATTCTCTTTGTAGTAGTGAAGGTGATATTGTGAAAGATATCCTTAATGAATAAAAAGACTCGAAGTTTTCCCAACCACATTTATTGAAAACCGTAAGATACTAGTTTCGGTTGTTACACCATTATCAATCTCAAACAAACTAAAACTAAAGTACAGAGTAGCTTAATATATACTCAACACAGAATGATACTATTTAGTATCATATAATATTTCTTATGATACTATTAGTATCATATAGTTACTGTACTATTTAGTATCATATACTAATAGTATCATTTTGTGTTGAGTATATATTAAGCCACTCTGTACCATGTTTGTTTGATATTGATAATGGTGTAACAACCGGTTAGTATCTCACGGTTTTCAATTAATTTGGTTGTGACAACTTCGTCTTATTATTCATTCCATTAACTTTTAACATTAACTTCTTAAATTCCATTAACTTTCGTATACCTTGTTCTTGTTCTGAGTTTTTTCAATAGTGAGTATTATTTTCATGACATAACTTGACTACTCAAGTAAGATGTGTACTTGACTAATCTGTATAACTTGTATTACTGCCTGCCTATAGCTTGTACGAGTTTTGAATTCTTCCCCTAGTTAGTAGCGTAGCTTGGGTACTTGTCCTGAATATTCTCAATACAGAGTAGCGAGTAGAACTAATATAAATACGAAAATGTAATTCCGCGTTCATTGAGCTACATACAGAGGCCGCAAATTGTGATCCAATTTGCGGAGCGGGAAATTTTTAGATGTTTGCACAGAGCTGATGCTTTGCTCAGCACAGACGGAATATCTGCAAACTAACTGCTCCCTTTCGGAGTCCTTTTGTATCATATTCTAATGATACAGCACGTGACACGAATACTGTATCACTGTATCATTGTATTCACTGTGGATTACTCAGAACGTGTTTCGTCTTCAAATGACGTGATATAAACTCAAAGCGTTG
This sequence comes from Conomelus anceps, assembly GCA_948455865.1. NCBI lineage: Eukaryota > Metazoa > Arthropoda > Insecta > Hemiptera > Delphacidae > Conomelus > Conomelus anceps. Next base: position 3,282,833 of record OX418227.1, read on the forward strand.
CATTCCCTCATATTTCTCCCTGTAACTGAGGACTATTTACATTGCAACTTTACCCTTGTTTTTGTAACAGAGTCTCTTACAGTTCCGCGCACAATGTGTGTATGTTGAGGGGTGCATTGTATATTATATACAGGAACCCTCCTCACTTCAACCCCTTATTTCAGTCCTCAGTCTCACCCCCTCAGTCCTCAGCTTCACCCCCCCGCCCTCCCACAGACTTGAACCCCTCCAGCCTTACATCAATAATATTTTCACCCCAATTTTGAATTCTTGTGGGAAATATGGGGAGGGGGGGGCGAAGCATCAGGCAAGAGTCATGCTTCATTCATTTGTGATATGGTTTTAAAATACACTGAATTATTCAGGAAGTCTTGATTTTTAGAACCGCAGCTTATTATGTCGATACAGATCATTCCACTTCGAATTAATCAAATATATCAAGATTCCACCCCAAAATCAAATTTATCATGTAATCAAATTTATCGTATCAAATGCGTCAGTTTTGAATATGAAGGTTAAGGAATATAAGGTTATCTTTTTTAGCAATCAAGATATCAATATTGAATCATTGCTGATATCAGAGTATATGATATCAGCTGTAAGAATTTTCTATTATCTAAGAAACATATGCCCTGTAAACGTATCAAGGTTAATTTATTTCTCTATTGTTCAAAGTAAGCTTCAATATGGTTTAACTTGTTGGGGAGGTATTTATTTTGCAAATATCAGTTCACTTATTGTAGCACAAAAGAAAATTATTAGAATAATGGTGCGTGTTCAAAGAACTGAGCACACTATGACTTTTTTCAGACAATTTAGCATCCTCCCTTTAAGATATCTATATGTGTTCAAAGTATTAAGAATTTTTTTTATTAGAGGAGGGAATGTGCAGAGTAATTCCAAAGTGTACTCTAGTCGTTTAAGGTTGCAAAATAAGGTTATTTTACTGAAAGCGAACATTGAAGCATTTCGTAGGTTTTATTCTTTCTGTGCTTTAAAATTTTTCAATCATCTACCTTTCAACGTTTCCTCAAGTTTAAATTTAGTTATTTTTCTCAGAGAATTGAAGTCTTGGTTGTTTTTGCAAGATGATGTTGAATTCTTGTTTCGATAAGAAAATGGTCAAGTTTTGATCTTACCTTATTGTCGTTTATGATTTGTTTGTAAAGGAACAGTTTATTTCTAAGTACTCTTTAATATTTTTTATGTATACATTTAAACATATTTATTCAAGGATAATTTTATACTTTTAGCTCGGCTCTAGGCTTTTCTTTCTTTTTTTAATGTGATGGTGCCTCAACACGATTTTTCAATGAGGTTACCTAACCACTTTTTCCCATTTTGTATTGTATCTATATGTTGTATTATTGTATTCTGGAAACTGTGTGTAAATAAATGAATGAAATGAAATGAAATGAATATCAATATGGAATTAAGTTATCAAAATATATAAGACAACATTCATCCAATGGAGTACAGTAGAACCTCTATTAAACAAAATTGATATCTGAGATTAAAGTTGGGTTTATAAATTGAATTGCAGTAATCGTAATGCTTGTTATGTGGGTCAGACCGGTAGAAGATTCAAATGTAGAATAAATGAACATATCAGGGATTGGAAAACCCAAAAAGGAGATTGGTCAAATTTTGCAGAGCATCTCATTAATAAAGGGCACAAGTTCAAGGCTGAAGAAAATGTTGAATTTCTGCATTTGATTGGCAAAGGCAGACAATTGAAAATTTTAGAAGCTTTGAAGATAACTAGGTTGATAAAAAACGATTCCAAAATATCGACCAAATTGATTTTAACCAATTCAATACTACTAACTTGGTTCCATCATAATTCCAGCCTACATTTAAAAAACGGTTCTTTCGTGTATTTCTAGGTTAACTGTGACTACATTTCAGTGAGCTTCTAATTTTTCAGTTTTTTTTTTTATTTTAAATTTGATTCAATTCTAGCTTTATTACGTATTATTCTTCTTTGTTGCTTTCTGAATGTTCACAGTTTTCAGTTATTGATTTGACTCGTATTTTGCTTGTTACTCCTCCCACCAGGGGGCGTGACTTGTCAGCCAATCACAACCTTCGATGAAGGTCAGCCTCTCTCTCGCTTTGCCAATGGTATCATTCCATGTTTAGAATATATTAAGCTTTTCTGTACTTTAGTTTTAGTTTGATTGAGATTGATAATGGTATAACAACCGAAACTAGTTTCTCAATATTTTTTAATAAATGTGATTGTGACAATTTCATCTAATTCATCATGGATATCTTCCACAATATCACCTCCGCCACTGCAAAGTAGTTTACATATTTCGTAATCTACTATTTCTACTGTAAATCACTTCCTGGTGGTTCAGAACCCACCTAAAATTGGTTGTTCATCTCATCAATTATATATATTTTTTTTTCCTAAATACTATCTAGATAAGTTTTTAGATTCAAGTCAATATTTATCAAGTCTCATTAGCACTACTTATTTATGTGATCTAAGGGTAAGTTAAGAATGTAGCCTACTAAGTTGGCCCAGACTCTCCAATTTTATGTCAATACGTCTCTAGGACTTTCTTTAGTTAATTTAAAGCATTTGATGTACAGATAGCTATGCGACGATAATGATACTATTTTTAAGAAACTTTCTAAATTTACATAAATAAAGCACTTTAATCAATCAATCACCATCATCAGTGCTATGCGTACAATTACCGGATGTCTGCTGCAAACAGAGACTGAATGGCTTCCTGTACTCAGTAACATCCCTCCCCCGCATATCAGAAGACAGGAAATCGCTAGCAGAGAACTAAGAAAAATATGTGGAATACCAGAACTCCCAATCCATGAAGACCTACTTCTGGAAACCCCAGTCCCTCAGAGGCTCAAATCCAGAAAACCAGCCTGGCTTCACCCATTACAGGCTGGACATTGCAATTCTAGTGAACAACAGTGGTTGGAGGCCTGAAATTCTTCATCAGTAAGAAACAAAGAGATAGTCCCGGACCCAACCCAACGTGCTAATGGATTTGAGTTGCCACGGCACCTTTGGGTGCGACTGAATAGATTCATGACTGGGCAGGGGAGATGCCAGAGGAACATGCACCGCTGGGGTTTTGCTGATTCTCCTCACTGTGAGTGTGGTGAGGTACAAACGATGTGCCACATTCTTGAGACATGTCCATTGAGTAATTTCCTTGGAGGACTTCAAAGATTGAATTTAGTCCAGGACGACGCCATACTTTGGCTGAACAATCTTGAATGCCAAATTTAGTACCTTATTAAGGTACACTCTTGTATATTTTCACTGCTTGTAGCCATACGCATAATAATACCATCATCCAACTCATTGCCCACGCACATGTCTCAGACCTAAGTGGGCTTCATCCTCTAAACCAAATTTCCAATTATTAATTTCAATGTTGATGACTACAATTACAAATTTTTATTTTATTTGAGTCACTGATCTTTCCCATTCATAAAAATAAACAAAAATGTACTCTGAGCAGTTATAAACAGCCATTGTTCTCTGCTGTAAAATTATTTCCTTGTGGTTTGGAACCCACCTAAAATATTTGGTCCTCCATGTTCCCAATAACATGGCTCAAGCGGCGAGGTGGAATTACCCGTAGGGTTTTCCCCACCAATAAAAGGCATTACTTTTTCGCATTTACTTTTCTTTATCCTACTCAACATCCACGCACATGTCTCAGACCTAAGTGGGTTTTATTCTCCAAACAAGATTTTCAGTAAAAATTTAAAAAATGGAAATTGTGACTCACGTTATGGCGTGACGTCTACGACATAGAGTGTAGTTGGGGTCCTCTGACGATACTGTGAACATCAGAGTGAAACGGTCGTCACGCCATAACGTGAGTCACAATTTCCACTTGAAAGTTTTTATTACATATTAGTGGAAACAAGATGGATCTTCAACATCATAATTTCAATGGAGATGACTGCAATTACAAAGTTGAATTCTGTTAGGGTCACTAATCTCTTCTATTCATGGAATGAGCAGCAAGCTAAACAAGAAGAGACTCTATGAGCAGCTATAAACAGCCTCCGTGAAGTTGAAAGGGATCAACGGATGCAAGGAGGAAATCAGATGATCAAGGCGGCTCAGGTGGCTGGTGAGACAGGCGGCCATTTGAAATTTGGTCACGTGCTCAATGATCCGACGTGTAAATCTGAATTTGAATCACGTTCTGCCAAGTTAGAGTATGATGCGAGATGATGGAGTAAGAGCCCCGACTCCCGGCTCCCGTCTAAGAAAAAGAAGCTCAACTACCCACCAAGTCCTGATCAAGCACACGCAGCTTTTTTTCCTCGGCTTTCCCGAGACTTGCGTCAAATTTTCACATGTTGGATCATTCTCAGTTATGCAGGTGTGCAGCAAAATAAATTGAACCACTTGTATCAATTTTTCATATTCTCAGTTATGCAGCAATAGTTATTTGTGTAAATAGTGCGCAATGTATTAAGCACGATCTGCAGGCGAGTGCGGAATAGTTTTTAGAGTGCAGCAAAGATACTTTCAGCCCGAGTTACACATTAAGTTTCTCCTACAGTTGGCACACCTGGAGTGCGACAAAGTAAAATGTGCAGAACAAATTTTTTGCGCACTATAATGAGTGCAAAAAAAGCTGCTTAGTTAGGTGACTGTAGGAAAAATCTTTCTTCTATCCTCTGTTGGAAAAAATATAATATGTTCAAAGAATGTTGCTTCTTTTTGAATAAATCTCTATTACATTTCCACAAAATAACATAGTAACATGTTTCGATGATTTTTATTTTAGTTCTTTAGAACATTGCCCATTATATATAACGCCATATTATAAGTATATTACATGAATACATTTTGCATTCAATGGTGTCCTTAAAGCGTACAAAGAAATAAAAATAATATAATGCACTTTATGACGAATTTTCGAACAATCATAGGAAGTTGAGGACTACTTTCAAAGAAGGTAAAGAGAGAATTTGGCTGCAAGCAGAAGCAAGTCTTTCAATATACAAAATAATAAAAATCAACTTGATTCACACATGCAAATGTTTTCTACGGCAGAATTACATCTTTCCATTCATTGTACTTCTAAAATAAAAATATTCAATTAACAATATAGACTACCCCATCACTCATAATATTAACCTCTTGAAACTATAAATTGTATTCGTTTTATGAAATGAAGTAAAATGTATTCTCGTTGAGATGCTGTGATTCCAATTTTATTTGACTGTACCAATTATTATTTACATTATTCATATTGATTAGTCTTGTACTGATGATACTCGTTTGACGCACATAAGGAACTTAAGTCTCTAGATTTGGGAAGGAATAAAAAATAATAGAATGAATGAAAATGAAATAATAGATTCCCATCTAACATCTCTAACCAAACCCTGTTTTGGCTGCTTGGAAAGAGATTCAACATTGATCTCATTATTTGACCCTTTTTGAGACTACTTCCTATTTCATTAATGAATTTGTTTGAAAGTCAATGTTATTTTAGTTTATTTATGCCAAAAAGAGAGAGAGAGAGAGAAAAGATGCAACAACATCAACAAATGAATATTGGGTTAAGTAAGCAGTTTCAAGTTCCAAAGTAGGCAAACAGGATGGGTTGGTTGAAAAGTGGTAATGGAAGGGTATTTGCGCGGAGAAAAGGCAAAATAAGATAGAATGGGATAAGCTGAAAAAGAAGAAGAAGAAAAAGAGAAATGAGATACGAAGAAGAAAATAATAATGATGGGAAGAAGAAGTACGAGTAGAAAAGGAGGAGAAAGAAGAAAAAGGAGAACTCGATAAAGGAAAAAAGAAGAAGAAAAGAGAAGAGAAAAAATAAGAAGACAAAAAAGAAGAGAAAGGAAAGAAGGAGAAGAAAAATAAAAGAGAGGAGGAGACGAAACAGGAAAAATAATAAAAAAAGAAGAGAAAGAAGAAGGGATAGGTGGAAAAAAGGGGGAGAAGAAGGAGGAGAACACGAAAAAGGAAGAATAAGAGAAAGAAGTAGGAGGAGGAGGAGGAGGAGAGGACGAAAAAGGGGGGAAAAGATAAAGAAGAAGGGAAAAGAGGAGGAGGAGGAGGAGGAGGAGGAGAAGAAAAAGAAGAAGAAAACGAAGAAAATGAGAATGAAAAAGAGAAAGAGAAAGAAAAAGAAAAGAGAGAAGAAGGAAAAGGAGAAGAATATGAAGAAGGAGAAGAAGAAGAAACACAATAAGAAGAAGAAATAAAGAAGAAGAAAAAGACAGACAAGAAGAAGAAGAAAATGAAAAAGAAGATTGAGAAGGAGTATGAGATGTGTGAGGTTGGTGAGGAGGTGGTGGTGGAGGAGGAGGAGCAGGAGTAGTAGGTGGAGGAGGAGGAAGAAGAGGAAGACGAGGTGGAGCTGGCGGTTGAGGAGGAGATAATGGAAGAAGTACTAGTAAAACAAGAGTACAATAATTCTTTCTTTGTACAAGCTTTGTGGGAGATGATGAGTGTTGGGGGGGGGGGGGGGTGAAGTCTCCCACTGATAGAGAAGTTACAGCGTATTCAAACACTCGTCATTTGCTGAATAATGAATGAATGAATGACTGCGATTCTCAGCCCGATTCAAATGCGAATATTTATCCAGCAGCGGGTCTCCTCAACCCCCCCCCCCCCCTTGTGTAGAGTGGCAAGGCCCAACTTCCTCTTCCGGAAGGCAATTTGAACTTATCAAGCTTTTAGTCGGTGTTAAGTTGAGAGTTTTACTCGGACAAACCCCCACAGTCATTCGCATAAACTCAGTAATAAATTCTTGAAGCACTTAGAAAGACTTGCGCTCAGAAAGGTTAAAATTAGATGGAGATTGAATAAGCAGGAAAGTAGGCACGTAGTAGGCTTCTTCTAAATAATGTATGAGTGTTCGCATTCAAGTCCTTTGTCTCAATCGTTAGTAGTTGTACTACTTCTGCTTCCATTTTCATATTTTCTTCGCGATAATTTTGAAGTACAGCCGACAACAAATATGGAGTTATGCATTGATAGAAGAGAAGCCTAAACAAGGACAGAATGCTGGAAGCGTGAAGCGTGACTGACAATTTCACAGTGCGTTCCCCGTTTTTAATGGAAGGTGCTACTTATTTATTCTTTTTCCAGACCAAAATAGATATTTGTAGGTGATAATTTAATATTGAGACAGTCTTTCTCAAGGAATACTGTATTTGTAGTACTGAAACTCCGTCCATCATCGTAACGTCTCACCGTCCCGGTTAAGTGTCAAGAATGGACGAATCTTTGTCCTAACTTCGCCATTTCATTTAATTGCATCGCTTGGATAGTAGGTCATTACTGTAGTTAATATCATACAATTGACATCATTGTACATAATTCTTTGCGCTATGAGAATAGCATTTTCTGAGTTCACTACTGTATGCGATGTTGATAATTTTGTCTTTAACCATTCATATGCAGATTTTTAAATTTACATGGATAAAGAAATATAATCCAATCTAATCTAATCCCGAAACATCACTACGTAACAAATTGTGCCGCAACAAGATGTCGTCGTGTGACATCTTGCAATTGTGTTTATGGTATGCTGTTGCGGGACGATGTTACGATGATACAATGCTGTGTTATGCAGTGATGTTACGGGATGGAGTTACGATACGACGCTATGTTACATGTCTGGACGGACCTTAAGAACGACATAAGCTTATACTTTTCACGGTTACCTATTATTACATATTATTATTATTATTATTATTATTATTATTATTATTAGCCGTAGAGCTCCCGAAGTGGAAGACGCTGAGCAAAATGATTATCACTTATTGGACTTGGTGGTGTTCCTCCTGTTCGCCCACCAGCTGCTTTTCATTTTCTGAGAAAAAGCAGCTTTTCTTTCTTCACTCCATCTTGTTCCGACTCTTGGAGCTTTAACCTCTGGAATAATTTCCCATTTATTAATTTTTGTTCTAAAGTTATTTCGATTGGAAATGTCATTATCAGTAACTGTTGCCAGAACTAGATCTTTTTTAACATTTTGAATCCATTCTCCTCCTCCATTGGCAAGCGAAGCTACATATTTTACCAATTTTTTTGTAATTTTATGATCAGGAAGCCTCATGATATGACCATAAAATTTAAGGCGTCTTTTTCTCATGTCTGTTGCAAAATTTGAATGTTCTTCAACGATGGTATTTTTCTGTAATCTATAACCGTTTTCAGTTAATCTTGGACCAAGATTTTTGCTAATTATTTTCCTTTCCTCCTCCTTCAAATTTTCCATATTGGCTTTCTTGTTGAGGTTGAGAGTTTCACTGGCATATAGCATTGAAGGTTTGATTACTGTATTATAGTGTGTATTTTGTGTGAAGAGACACGCATTTTTTATTATAAATAAATTGCACCAGCCCTAGGCCCTTACGAGCTTTCTACATTCTATCCTGCTGTGAAAAACTCTCCTAAATATTTAAAAAACGGCACCCTGTTGATTGTTCCATATATTATTATTATTATTATTAATATTTTTATTATTATTATTATTATTATTATTATTATTATTATTATTATTATTACAAGTGCTAGTGCACAAACGGACGGACGGACATATAACGGCATTCAATGTGGCCCTTTCGTGTCAAATTTAGTCAAATTTATAAGGTTGAAGAACAAATAAGAGAGTTAATATTTAAGTCGCGCTATCGAATTCATAAACATTAAGAGTTTGGCTCTTTCAGAGTTTCGTTGACGATTCTGTTAATTTCATCGACTTGCAATGCGCCCTTTGTTGAAATAAGTAAGATGACATTGGGGTGTTTGAAAGGAGGTCAATGCCCCCAATCAGTCGCTGCCATCAATTAATTACTCCAACAACAATCGAATGGCGGCGAATGGCAATCAAACGACTTTTAATTGCCATCGAATAGCCAGGAGCTATTAAACATCCACTGTGTAGTAGCACAGAGCAAGCTTGGTGACAGAATTGTTCAGAACCTTGGCTTTCCTCCAGAACGAGCACAAGTGCTGCAGAATATAGTGCTATGGAACACGCTAGAAATTTCGAACAACCAAAAGTACTAGCCTTTGATTCGGCAATTTCATAATGAACTCACATGAGAATTGTTATAGTTAGGATCATAAATAATAGAATTCTTTCGGGGGAATAAGGGCTGAATAGGGGAGACCGGTCTTAAAAACAGAGGCAACTCCAGTAAAGTGTTCCTACCAATCCAGAAAATAATTCTATTGTTCTTTTAGACAAAAATATAGTGATGGCAATTTTATAATGAACTCGTATTAGAATGGTAGAAGTTGGGATCATAAATAGTAGAACTCTTTCTAGGGAATAAGGGATGATGGAGTCCGGTTTCACAAACAAGTGTGGCTACAGAATCTTTTTTACATTAACTTCTTAAGTGAATTCAACGACTTGTAGTCAAATTTTTATTAAGAATAACAAGAATTTACTTACTCTGTAGGCCGAACGTTTTTGAATCTTGGAGATCCATTCTCAGAGCCGTCCTTCTTGATCATCGATGTCAGTTTTTTGGTTAGAAGAATAATTGTAGTTATAATATCTTTCTTTATCTGATAATATCTTTGATGTTTCCTTGAAGAAATACTTGATGAACAATCTAATATCAAAACTGACACTGTATTTCTATTTAATATATGATTCTCACTCACTTATAGTGTACATACTGGTGGCTGATGAAAATTCTCTTTAGAAGTGAAATGCATCCCTCCAGTATCTCCAGTATAAATGATCGAGAATCATATATTGAATAGAAATACAGTGTCTCCTTTGATATTTTATTAATCATAATAATCCCTGATGACCCAAAAATTCCTAAAATTAATGGCAAACTTAGGCCTTGAATAATGCTCTAAAATAATTACATTTCAATAATCGTATTATAATGACTTGAATGTGAACGTTTGGTTATAATAGGGAATGAATTTCAACCAAATGAATGCTAGTTCATTATACTAGTTCCAAGATATGAATTAAGATCAAAATAAGCAGTGCATCATCCTTCATCAATCAATTTCATCGAATTATTATCTTTCCATCGCGTCGTTGATCCATTAGCAGATACCAAAGCTGGCAGAAAGTAACTTCCTGCTTGAACCCGTCAGATGTGCCCCTCCCTTCGACCCTTCTTAAATTCAACCCCCCCTCACTTCTGTTTAGAGGGGGAACAACAGCTCCCGCCACTCCTGAGAACAACTAAAACATAATTCCAAGTTCGCGCCCAGATTCTGCAAGAGCGAGTTAAGACAAGAAGGATTCTATCCTCTCCTCAGATTGATGCTTTTGAATCAAGATTAATGTTCGACGCTTATTACAACAATTGTTGGGCGTTGCGCGTTCGCCATCTTTATCTTCCCCTTGCCTTCATTTTCTTTCCTCACTTACACTTCCTGTGTCTGCTTTCAGTAACTTTTCAAAGAGGGTAAAGGTTCTTGCGACCCTGGTATTTCTCAGTAGCAGCAGCTAACAAAGGCTCCTTTCCACATTAAATTTCGGGGCCACCAATTTTCTGACAGCTCTCATTCAATTACTCAAAACCAGGCTATTGTAATAATGGCGGCTTGATCAATTGCATAGGTTACAATAGTTGATGATGTTCGGGGAGCTGGTATTGTCTAAGAAGGAGGTTTTGATGTGAGACATGTTCTAACATTGCTCTAGCATTAAGCTTTAATTGAGAATGAATGATATTTTATTTTTTTAAATTCAACGACTTGCAATCAATTTTTATTGAAAATAATATTTAAAAAAAAATCATTTATTCTCAATTTAAATTTACTGCAAGTCGTTGATTTCATCATAAAAGGTTAATATTAACAACGCAGATCGTTATGGAAAAAGAAATCCTGGAAGTATTATTCATGTTGATTCAGATGAAGATTCATTTCTAACCAAATTAATGCATTACGGACAAAATACAATTTCGTTATAATAAAATCAATTACATCATAAATATTAACAAGATCACATAGATTATAATTATATCATAAATGATACAATATTAAAGCAATGCATAGAAAATGAGATTGAATGAGAAATAAGGTACTCTCCAGAAAAATTATGTGAGAGTTATTTCAATTGGGAGAAATTTTATTTATCTAATATTATTCAAGAGATAATAATTTCGTCGCGTTCTTTTTTTGTAGATTGCGTCTTTGAGACTTCAGTTAAGGAGTATAAAATAAGTCAGATTAACAAATATACTATTTTATACACTACCTGTTCTAGCCATATCTAAGCCACTGTGCAAGCGTCCTCATTCAAGATTCGAAAAGTTCAATTAAGGTATTGGTGTAAAATTTTCAAACAGTTACAAAAGTAAACACAAGATTTCCACTAAGTGAAACTCTCAAAGGAAGTGAAGCTCGTAATATGCGTCTTATAACAATCTTATACACTAGTTACCATAATTACTATATCAATTAGTTGAGGTGAGAGGCTTAATTTTGATGTGGAAGGAACTCTTGTGCACTATAAAAAGCTTTAACTAAATATTTTTTCAATTTCTTTTCTAAATAGTTCTATATTTTCAAAAATCTTTAAAAACTATGGTAGCTTGTTGTAGAGAGTTTCCTACCAATATAACTATTTTTTGTTTGAATAAGCTACTATTGTGACTCACCAAGTGATAATCTCCTCGACTTCTTGTATTATAATCGTGTATGTCAAGATTTTGGTTAATATCATTTTTTTCTACATATAAAGTAGCTTCATACACATATAAGCAGGGTACAGTTAGGAGACCAAGTCTCTTGAACAACGGCCTACATGAATCTAATCTGTTTACTCTTTCCATACACCTAAAAGCTTTTTTTGGATCTTAAACACCCTATCAAGGTTTTGTTTTGATGAATAATTTAATCACTTGGACATAAGTTAAAGCACACTTCTATATATCAATTCCATATTGGCACTATATAAAATACTAATCTGCATATTAAAAATTATGTCATTAATTGCCAGAGAGTTAGAAGATGATGAGAAAAAATAGATGGAAAAATTACTGAACTACTTTTTAGAGTATATAAAGAAATATTAATATCGATTTTTACAAAGAAAACATGATGAGAAATGCATTAACAGTATATAAAGTGCATACGTATAACGTATGTCAAAGTTTTGGTTAATATCATTCGTTTTTACATATAAAGTAGCTTCATACCCATATAAGCAGGGTACATTTAGGAGCTCAAGTCTCTTGAACAACGGCCTACATGAATCTAATCTATTTACTCTTTCCATAACCTAACCTAACCGCTTTCTTTTGGATCTCAAACACCCTATCAAGGTTTTGTTTTAATCATTGTTCAAATCACATGTCAAATGGTAGACATCCCAGATTATGATGTGCTTTGACGATTTCTTAATAGATAAATCATTCTTGGTCGCTTAATACGTAATGCTGGACCCCTTTCTACTGCTGCCGCGATACGTTGTCAGGTAGGAGACAACTCTTACACCAAGCATGCTGTAGGCTACTCATAAGCTACCCGACTAATATCCAGATAGCTCCCATTACTAATGATGGTCCCCCCCCCGACCCTTCCCTCTCCCCAATAGTTATCTCTCTCTCCTACATGCAAAATAGCTCTGGCTCTGGCTGTTAATCAGAGCACCAATTTGGAAGAGACTGCAAATGGGATGGTACTAAGCACCTGTGTCTGGCAGAAAGTCCCTCTTACCCCCCACCGCCCTTCACCCCTTAACACTCCTGGCCCCTCTAAACCCCTCCAGCCCCCCCCCCCCCAACCACTCCAACAATTACACCCCCCGATCATTATTCCAGACGGGCAGCAAGAGATGTCTCGTAGCCTCCCAAGGACTTTGATTGACGCTGACCCTGTTCAGGAACGAACAGCTGTCATAAGACTGGTAATGGGAGTAGGTATCCTAACGAAGGGTGATTTGACTACTTGGCTATATTCTAAATTGCCATGAGATGATAATTGGTTGTGAAATTGATAGGATTGTTTTCTATCTCAATTTTTTAATTTATTTTCCCCCAGCTCTTTATTTTCCCCAAGTGTAAATTTTCGAAAATTTTCTCCTTTTTTTTTAGGATGAAGCCGACATAGGTCTGAGACCTGTGCGTGGGTAATGAGTTGGATGATGGTGATTGATGAGTTGGACCTACAGTTTTAGGTGGGCTCCGAACCACCGGGAAGTGATTTTACAGCAGAGAACAGTGTCTTCTTTGCTGGCCAGTCTAATCGGTCACCGTTACAAACAGGACCTACGAGAACGCAGCTTATCTCTATCTTATCATTTTATTTCATAATCTATAACTCCTGACAGTAAGAAATCTTTTTGAGTAGGTTTCTCTATTTTTTCATCAATTAGGTTCTTCTTTTTCCGAGCAGTATTTTTTCTTGCAGAAAGTAAATGACCCCCGGTTGGACAAGTACTACTGGTACTGCATTTCGAACCACAATGTCTTATCGTAACAAGAGGTCCATTTTTTATTGTTATAACATTAAAATCACTTGAATCTTTAGCGGTCTTATAATATCTTTCAATCCGTAAACCTTTCAAATTAGAATTTCTCTTATTTTCTACTTTTCTCTAGAATCCTTATTTAATTTGGGAGTTTTGACAATTTTAAATGTTCCTGATGCTTTTTGTGCAATTATTTGTATCTTGTTCTCCTTATCGGTCGACTTATCTCTTTCTGCATTTTCTGTCTTTCTAATCGATTCTTCATCGCAGTTCTAATATGATGACTTAATTAAACTTAATTTTAAGTTCTAATATGATGAGTACTAATAAGTAATTAATAAGTAATAAGTAAAATAATTAATAAGTAATTAAGTATTAAGTAATTCATTAATTAATAAGTAATGAGTAATATAAGTACTAATATGATGACTTAATTAAACTTAATTTTATTTATTTTAACGTCAATGCCAACTTGGGGGAACTTATCTAATTTCGCTGAATAATAGCTATATTTTACGAAGTACTGAAACTACATATTTTCAAATAATTATGCTCCTTCAAATTGTGCATGACAGATTGGTTCAGCGTGAATACCACCATAAACACCATGTGTTTGATTCCGCTATGGTGATTATCATCGAGTATTGGATGCTCCACTGTACAAGCACTCTAAAAAGTTGCAGCATGTCCTCTGTCATTGAGTAGAATAGTCATTGGACAGTCAAATCTGGGCAACAGTTCTAATTGCTAACACAGTAGCAGTTCTAGGTTGAATTATAATAGTTTACTTGTTATTGGTGGTTTGAAACTATGCTGACAACCAATCAGATGCAATTTCTGTCTGATTCTGGTCTCTAGTGACTTCCGCATCCAATTACAGGAAGTTGCCCCGTATAACCGGAAGTTGGTGTCCGCAGTCAAGTCCCTTCCAAGACATCGGTCAAACTTTGCCTATTGAGCTCCTCAATTGAGGAGTTCAGTAAGCTCTGAATGCTCAGCAGAAAATTGACTTCATTGATGACGTAATCAGTTTAAAGACTGCTATCCCAGACTGACAATTCAAAGACCAAGATCTTAATGCTGTGCGCAGGGTCTTTGGTCATAATTTTTTTCCGAAGTTTCTTGTATTGGATATTATTAGGACTTCGAAATGTTATCTATTGATGTGAGGAAAAATGTGTTTCTTCAATTATTTTGTGAAAGATGGGGGTTCAAAGATGAAAAATTTTCGTTTTTTGGTGGCAGTTTATCTCTTCTACGAGTTATTTTACACTTTTGATAAATTTTCTATGACTAAAAGATACCTGGAGGAATAAAATGACATATTTTCTCCTTCTCCTTCTCGTCCTTCCCTTCTCCTCTTCCTTCTCTACTACTCTTCATCCTCCTCATCCTTCTCTTCCTTCTACTCCTCTTCATCCTCCTCCTCCTCCTCTTCCTCTTCGTCCTCCTCTCCTCCTCTTCCTACTCCTCCTCTTCATTCTCCTCCTCTCCCTCCTTCTCCTCCTCTTCATCCTTCTCCTCCTCCTCCTCCTCTTCCTCCTCTTCCTCTTCGTCCTCCTCCTCTTCCTCTTCGTCCTCCTCCTCCTCCTCTTCCTCTTCGTCCTCCTCCTCCTCCTCCTCCTCCTCCTCCTCCTCTCCCTCCTTCTACGGTCAAGTGTTGATGAGAAGGATATTCTTGAATATCCTCTTCCAAGAATGGACATTTATATGTTCAAACTTCGCCGTTTCATGTAGATACATCACAATCATAATTTCGTTATCAAATTGCTTCTTATACTGTATACATATCGTTGATTACTTCTTTAGTTTAGATTTGTAAAATTCATAGAACAATTACAGTACTTATATATTTTTAACTATCATAATCTAGAATCTAAGACTGTGCATTTTGTAATCTACATGATTAAAGTAAATAATCTAATCTAATCTTCTCCTCCTCCTCCTCCTCCTCCTCTTTCTCCTCCTCTTCATCCTCCTCCTCCTCCTGCTTCTCCTCATTCCTCCTCCTCCTCCTCTTCCTCTTCGTCCTCCTCCTCCTCCTATTCCTCCACCTCCTCTTCCTACTCCTCCTCTTCATTCTCCTCCTCTCCCTCCTCCTCCTACTCCTCCTCCTCTTTCTCTTCATTCTCCTCCTCTTCCTCCTCCTCCCACTCTCATCATCTTCTTTTATATTTCTTTGTAATCGTAATACTCCTTGCAATAATTTTAGACAAATCGCCTCAAACGTTGTAATGAACGTATTACAAGACTCTTTCAATCAGTACTGATTTTTCTACTCTCCTAAAGGCACAATTTATTTTAAAGTTGAAAATTTCACAAATTTTGGAATTGTTTGTTCATATTGGAATAAATCAGTTGCACACAGCAGTCACCCACTGGAGTGAAATGGAATACTTCATACAAAAATCATAATTTGTCATGTTATGAATGAAGTTTGTATTGGATAAAGGATGCTGTAGAGAGGTACTTGAATAAATGAGAAAATTGTTTTGTAAAGTGGTGTGAGGCTGAGTAATCTGTGTATCGGAATAGAATGGTAAATCAGATTGATTCAATAGAGTGAGCCATCTTCTTAAGGACATTTTTCAATACGAACCCAATTTCAATTCCATTTGAAGGCACTTAGCCTACATTAATGGACTCCACTTGTAGTTAAGTATCGTGCTCTTTTTCTTCATGCGGGCTCTCTGTTGACTTCCTATTCGGCCCCATCATAAATTGACTAGAAATTTAATGCGGATCAGGCTATTTTTATGGTTGAAGTAATTCATTTTTCTAGCCAGCAGATATCTCAACAATGAAATTATTTAACAATACCGAATGCAATTCCATTTTTCATTATTATTATTATTATTATTATTATTATTGTTGTTGTTGTTGTTATTGTTATTGTTGTTGTTTATTTGCGTCTAGCTCCCAGAGTGGAAGTCGCTAAGTATTTATTTATGAATCACTTTACTGGTACGTTCCGTTTTTTCTCTTCCCAGTATTCTCTCCGAGAATGCCCTCTCAATAATAATAATTGTTATTATTATTATTATTATTGTTATTGTTATTATTATTATTATTATTATTATTATTATTATTATTATTATTATTATTGTTATTGTTATTATTTTTTATTATTGAATGGCGTATATCTCCATTTCACTGGGTAAGAAGGTGCCATAGGCTAATTTAGCAAAATAACACCCTTTCTATTTTGGAATATTTAGGAAGTTCCTTACTATTGATGTTATGCACACACAATATGACAGCTTTCTGCATTAAACTTTGCACCCACACAGGCAGTCTCATCGTTTTCATCCTCTCAGGCAGCTCTTTTGGTATTACACCTGTTGCTGATATTATCAAAGGCTTAATTGCCACTCTCTCGTGCCTCCACAAGTCTTTTATCTCCTCTGACAAAGGTAGATATTTGGGCAGTTTCTAATCACTGTATTGCTTTATATTGTGTGTGTTATTATTATTATTCATAATAATTATAATATTATTTCAGCTTCTTGCGAGGAAAACTTCACACATTAATTGAATTGCTAGGTGTTATACATCAATTGAATGGGATATCTAGATCGTGTCATCTAAACTACAATAAACTATTATAATTCAGTCAAATTGTCTTCCTCTCCTTTTTTCTTTTCCTTCTTCACTCACTTCCTCCTTCTCCTTCTCCATCTTCTTCTTCTTTTTCTACCTGTTCTTCTTTTTCTTCTTCTTCATCTTCTATTATTCATTCTACATTTTCTCGTTTTTCTATAGAAATCTAAAATTTCAACCTCTGTACTATCTAAAACACCGTGGACTGATCTCTAAACAAGTGACTGTAGTATTCCGTTTAGCAAATAATCACTCTTTTTTGTGTTCCTGCTATGTTGCTTCTTGTTGAACTAATAATAATAATTAATATAATTATTTTATTTAATTGCCAATACAATTAGAAAACGACTCAATTAAAATTACTAAAATTACTAAATAACTAAATCACCTCTGCTCTTCATGTTCGTTCTCTCCGTCTCTTGTTGTTCTATTGCTCATTTTATCTGATTTATTCTCTTCCTTCTCTTTTACGCCTATAATTTTTTCTTCTATTTCTTCATGTCGTCCCCCTAGTTCATTTTTTCCTCACACAGGACGCTAGCAGTTTTTGTGACAGACACACAACATAAAACGTTCAAAAGAAAAGAATATAAGAAAGCGATTGCAGAATTTAAAATACATAATATTATTATTACTATTATTAGACGTAAAGCTACTAAAGTGATAGATGCTGAGTAAAGGTGGTTCATTTTTTGGACTTGTTCGTCTTGTTTGTCCACCAGCTTATCACTTTTTTGTGCTAATACAGCTTTTCTCTCTCCGCTTCATTTTGTTCCAACTCTTAGAGGTTTTATCTCTGGTATAACTTCAATTTATTAAATCTTATTTTGAAGTTTTTTCCTTTTTTTGTTGGTTATTTTGGGCAGTACTAGGTATTTTTTAACATTCCGTTTCCATTCTCCTCCATTGACAAGTGATGCTACATAGTTTACAATTTGTTTTGTTAGTCTATGGTCTGGAAGCATAATAAAATATATTATATATTTAAATTCTTATTCACGACAGGACGAATGGAGAGGTTTACATATTAAAAAATATTGAAAACCTATTTCAGGGTTTGAAATATATATTTCATACTTGAATCCTGTATGAGCCATTCCATTCGATTTTCAACCCGTCAAGCTATCATAAAAACCTTGAATAAACCTTATTGGACAGTCAAATACAAATATTACTATTGGTCTGGTCGGAGAAGTATTTTCTGTATTGAAAATATTGATCTTCGATAAGATGCCAGGAGAGGGGAAGTGGCTTCTCAGCCCACTCATGAGCCAGGCTCTATATCGGCCCAATACCAAGTTCAACTTTGTAATCTTATTTCAAAGTTGGAATCAGAATCGCCAACTTTTCTTTCGATCTGTATGGTGAACTTACTTCAACAGTAGCCTTCCAACTTATTCTTTTTCTCTTTCGTTCTCTCTCATTCATTCCCTCTCTTTTCTCTCACACCCCCTCCTCTCTCACCCCCTCCTCTCACACACACTCCCTCTCCCTCACTCTCTCTCTCATTCCCTCTCTTACTATCTCTTTCTCTCACTGTCTTTCATTCTCTATTTCTCAATTTGTTTCCTATTCTGCTCCTTGAGAAGTACTGAAAGAATACACCGAACTTCAACTCATCTTTTCCATCTTGATCGGTTCGGTAAGAAAATAGTTTGAGTATCTGCTCAATCACATAGAGATATGGAAGCGATAGCCGTAAGCCGTAGCAGGTATTTGTTCAATCAGATAGATAAGCAACGCTCTCCTGGGACCTCTTTGTTAGGGTGACCGATTGGATTGGCCAGCAAAAAAGAATCTTTTCTCTGCTGTAAAATCACTTCCTGGTGGTTCGGAACCGACCTAAAACTGTAGGTCCAGCTCATCAATCACCTTAATCCAACTCATTATCAACGCACAGGTTTCAGAAATATGTGGGCTTGATCATCAAAAAAAAAAAAAGATTTGTCATACATTCTGATAACTTAATTCAATATTGATTCAACATTGACATTTTGATTGCTGAATAAGATAACTTAATATTCCTCAACCATCTTATTGAAATGTGAGGCATATAAAATTTCGGAACCCACCTAAAATTGTGGGTTCACCATGTTTCCAATAACATGGCTCAAGTGGTGATGTGGAACTACCCGTAAGGGTTTCCCCACCAATAAAAGCTATACGCATTTACTTACTTATCACAAAAAGATAAGCTGCGAATTCCTGTGCCCGCTTTGTAAGGTTGACCGATTGGATAGGCCAGCAAAGGCTATGAAATCATTCTCCGGTGGTTCGGAACCCACCTAAAACTGTAGGTACATCAATCACCATCATCCAATGCATTATCCACGCACAGATCTCAGACATATGTGGACTTTATTTTCAAAAAAAAGTTAGATAGTGATATTGACCATGGATACGTATCAAACGGAGACACTTATTGCGTTAGAGCACTCTAGTACAGTGATCTAGACTCTTGCTAGACGAGTGTAGACTCATCTAGATCTACTTTAGTATTGGCACTTTACCTATTTTCTACATTTTCATTTTGGAGGATGGAGTCCACATAGGTCTGAGACCTGTGTGTGGGTAATAAGTTGGATGATGGTGATTGATGAGCTGGACCTACAGTTTTAGGTGGGTTCCGAACCACCGGAAAGTGATTTTATAGCTGAGAACAGTGTATCTTTTGCTGGCCTATCTCATCGGTCACCCTTACAAAGAGTGCTCAGGAGAACGCAGCTTATCTTATCAGATTAAACAGATACCTGATTCTTCTCACGGCTATCTCTTCCTTTAACATGACTATTACATGCACTCCTACATATAGGAAAATGCATCATACTAGCGATATAATGATTAATAAAATTGTTTTAACTTCTGTTTCTACTCTAAGAAATTGATGACACAAAACGAAAAGTGACGAAGTTGCTAAGACTCAAAGTCAATCAGGAGAGAAACTGGCAAGCGGAGTTTGTTGAGAACTTAGTAACAGCAAATTACCAAAGACAGCAGCGAGGAGTAATCAAGAGAATCGAGTGCCGCAAATTGAATTAGTCTGCAGACGATCTGCTTAAGCATTTTACAAGTGTCATAAATCATAACAGAGAAGGCTGCTATGCTGCTAGATTCGAGTTTTCCAATTACCACAAAACGTAACTTCTAAACTCATGGTTGAGGGGGGGGGGAATCTTGAGGGGATAATTTGGGGGGCTGAAAGTCTTAAAGTGGAAATTGGGGGAAGGTTTTGGTATCTAAACATCTACTACCTACACATACGGTACACATATGGGGTAGAGGATGCATGGCCTGATTTGCCAAGATAGAAGTTGGTTTGTTAGTACATTGGTGGAAGGAACTTCATTTCCTTTTAGGTAATGGATGTTGGCTAGAGTTTTCATATATGATGTATTTTATGTTTCGTATTTGGATTAATCCGTACAGTGCCTATAAGCAGATTAGAATCATTTCACTAACATAAAAATATTGGCGGTTCTGCTAGCGCAGTTGGTTGGAGCGCTTGTATGAGATAAGAAACCTGCAGCCTTGTGTTCGAATCTCATTCAGCCGTGTATGTTTCTCATCATTCACCTCATTACCCACGCACAAGTCTCCAGACTCATGTGGGCATCACCAGAAATAAAAAATGGTTCTCTGGTTGCTCTTCATTTAGAATTTTTTTTGGAAATGACTCAACAATATCAAAATTAAATTTCAATGAAACACGAATGTGGTTTACTATGTTTTGTTTGTTATACAAAGTACAATCTATTGCTCATTTAATAAGTATAAGAGAATTATATTAAAGGGTAAAAATAAATTAAAATTCAATGGTGGTGGGGGGTTGCTATGCCAAAGGGGAGAGGGACCCACCATAGCTCTTGACAGTATTTCTCGTGAGGTTGTCCATAATTCAGTTGAAGACAAATTGATGAAGATTCAGTTTCCATTTGTGCGTTATTCTATTGCATAAACGGGTTGAAAGAGGGAAGTTGGACGACTGTTGAATCCTATTTACCCCTATTCAAAAATACACTACAAAGATCTTCGGATATTGTAGTTTCCATGCATGTAGTATGAGGATCAAAATATCTGAGCCCGGCTCCGAATTGTATATAAATGAAGGCTTTACAGAATAATAAGAAGCATCCCTCTTTAAAAGTTGAATACATTTTGCGGTTGTCGGGATCGGGAAAATGGTTTTCTTTCACTCTGCAATGTCCCCAACCCATCGCCAGTCTATGACAGATGACCTTATCATGTATTCATGCATAATTGACCAAAACCGCTCCACCCCAACCCCCTCTGGAACATTTTTTTTTCTTTTTTCCGCTCGTTGCCGTTTCATTTTGTAATAATTTACAGTTTCATCCCCTTCAATCAAAACCCCACCCCCGTTCGCGGTCGGGGAACTGTTTTCATTACGAATTTGCATCGATAACACTGCTGTTGAAAGTTCCCGCTCATTGAACTTGTTCATTAAAACGACGAGATTTGAGGTTATGTTTGAGCCAACCGCCGAATATCATGAGGTTAACAACGCTAACGATGAGGGATGCAACTTCTCCTCATCATCACCATTCTTCAACCCATCACCCCTCGCCATCATCACTCTAAACCTTGAGGAAATAATTTACAATTCAAACTGAATATTTCTGGAAGAGTTCGTCTCGCGTTTTGGGCGCCAACTGACAGCCGCCATCTTTCTTCTGCGACATCTGTCGTCAATTTCAAGCATTATAAACGCGACTGCTCCAGACAATGACACGCTTAACGGGGTTTGAATAATAATATTCAGCAATGCTTCGTCAACTACCGCTCTTATTTTACTTGTTTTCCGTTTTTAGCAAAATGTTATTCCCTTTTCTCACTCGTTTCTTCTTCCTCTTCAGCTTTTTCTCCACATCTTTCTCCTCCTCCTCCTCCTGCACCATTTCCTCCTTCTATTCTTCCTCCTCATTTCTCCTGCTCCCTTTCCTCTTTCTACTTTTCCTTCTCCTCCTCCTCCACCACCTCCTCATCCTTTTCCACTTCCTCCTCCTCCTCCTCCTCCACCACCACCACCACCTCTTCATCCTTTTTCTCCTCCTCCTCCTCCTCCTCCTCCTCCTCCTCCTCCTCTTCCTCGTCCACCTCCTTTTCCTTTTTCTCCTCCTCCTCGTCATGCTCCTACTTTTCTTTCCCCTCCTCCAGCTTAATCTTATTCTCACAAATAATTAGTTTACATGTTTACAATATTACAAAAACTGTTTATGGAGGAGCAGGCAATAGAGTAATTTACGCTTGCTTACATCATAGCTTTAGTTTACGCACGCCATTGCTGCCAACGCTTCAGTCCAGATTATCAAACTTTCGTTCAAAATTTATCAAATATTTGACAATAAACTGTTTAAATAGTAAAATGAAGTATTTTAAAAATATTTTTTTGGAATGAGATTTCTTTGAAATTAATATTATTGTACGAACATGCAGATTAAAGGTACATCATAATTTCTATACGGTTGAAAACACTGAAGCTTGCCAGCTGATTATTGCCAGTTGAATTTTCCATAACCTCAACAGTGGTGCATTGTGTACGGTAATGATAATTACCATAATTATCGAACGGAAATCTAAAACTACAGTTGTGGGAAAAACTTTTGTGTGGCTTATTTCAAGTTTAGAGCTTTTTTATCACTCTCCCAAAATCACCAAAGTAACTTCACGTACCTTTATGAACCTACAATCTGCATATTCGTACAATAATATTAATTTCAAAGAAATCTCATTTCAAAAAATGTTTTAAAAATAATTCTTTTTACTATTTAAACAAAGTTTATTGTAAAATATTTGATAAATTTTGAATGAAGGTGCGATAATCTAGACTGAAGCGTTGGCAGCACTGGCGAGCGTAACTGTTTAGCGCGAAGGATTAGAGTCGCTCATAGTACAGTAAAAACAATTAGTCTGGGCGCGTGGCTCTGGTTTCACTACTAGCCGTCCTGTTAAAAGTTGACTAGTTGACCTTGAAGACATTGCAGCGTCGCACGGGCCACATGTTTTTAGAAATGAGCGATAAACACTCCCACCGCCATGGCTGACTACCAAACGGCCGTGCGCCCAGACTAATTGTTTCTACTGTACATAGATAACTATTTTCTTCTACTTCTATTTCTGCTTATTCTTTTCTTATCCTACTCCTTATCATTCTTCTCCTTTTTCTTAGGTGTTCTTTTTCTCCGTCTTCTCCTTAATCTTCCCCGTTTTTTCCCATCTTCTTCAAACATCCAGACCAAAATTCGTAAATTGTGTAATATTGTACGGCACGTAAAAAACAATGCCAACCTGAATTTATCAAGTCTTTCAGACAAATGTTGAGTCACTGATGGCCTCGTGTACGAAGGACGTAAGTGACATTAGAAGAAATGGCTGAGTATTTCTGTTATATGTTCCTAGATGACAGAACCAATACAATAATGCCAACTTATGACGGCCAATATTGTTCCACGTATTTTTTCACTCGGCTCGTCAGAAGTCTTGGAAGTTTTTTCATCAGAAGCGGAATTCGTCTGCTGCTGGTGCTATTATTATTTTGACGTGGAGCATTCAAGAGTCATGGCGGCTTTCTACTTATAGTCGGAGAGCAGCCTCAAGGAAAAACAGCATTTTGTTGATCGACAAACTTGTGAAATGTGTCTTCTTATTTGATCAATATCGACTAATGGAAAAGTTATCTGGTTTTCTAAAGGTGTGTGTGAGTGTCGGGTGTAGAACGATAAAGAGGGAGCGAGCGTGAGAGGGAAAGAGAGGAAGAATGAGTTTGTTGTGAGAGTGTGAGATTGATTGATTGATTACTTTATTCATACAAATAATAATTCAACAGTTACAAGTATAAAATACAATAAATAGGCATCGCCAAGTATTATTACATAAAATATTATTAGTCATTTATTATAAAAACATGGAATTACTACTGAAAATGAGATTATAAAAACTTGATGCATTTGCATGAAAAGGCGAAGTTAGAGAAGATGTCCCTCTCTTACACTTAACCTATAACGAGAGTGAGATATTTAATAATGGTACAGTATGAGATAGGCCTAGAAGAGTTTTTTAGGTTGAAACCCACATAGGTCTAAAACCCGTGATGACGAATTGATGATTAAAAAACATAAACTCAAAATTCAACATGGTTTTATTGAATTTATTAATTTCGAATTCCTATATTTGTCAGTTTATTCAATTGTCATTCACTTCAAACTAACTCATGGTTTTATTGTTGAAGACAAATAATTTACAAATTTTATAGGCCACGTCAGGAAAATTTCATAACCATACATATTACATATAAAACAAATCACAAGAAATCATCACATTTATAATTAAAAAAATCTCCATATATTAATCTTAAATATTCATTATTATTAAAAAACAGTTTCTTATTATAAAATAAGTAAATTATTAAAAATATTAAATCATCAATCACCATCATCTAACTCATTACCCACGCACTGGTCTCAAACCTATGTGGGCTTCATCCTCAAAAAAATTAAAATAATAATTCTAATTTTGTACTCCCTAACAGATAAACTTCGTATATGTAGTGGTATCTCGTTAAGAAATCTTATTGCACAAGCCCTAAAACTTACATGGCTTGATTTGTAACAAAAATATTCATTTCTACTGTTCAGCTTATTACGTGTATTGTGAGAATGAACATGAGAATGACTAAAAAACAATAGTGCACATTGGACCTCACTAACAATAAACATTGAAAAATAAAAATATATGAATCTGATAAAAAAGAGGGTTGCAATGCGTAAGAGGTGGAAAATTGCACATAGTTCTAATTATTGCTATCTTTTGAATTGTTTTGTTTTGACAGATTGGTTTCTACTTTCTTGCAGATTTGACGCCTTGTGGGATCGGACGACAAGAGAATGAGAATGACTGCAATCATTCCATTAAAAGATGTGAGTGCACATAATTATAATATATACGAACTAATATTTTTAGAGAGACCATTTCCTTTAATTTCCTCCACATGAAAATACTTCTTGCAACCTTGGGGATACTGCAGTCAATATGACACTTCCATTTCATATTACTTTATTCCTATAGAAATTTTACAAAATGCTCTAAAGATTGAAGAGTTTGACCCACAGTTTAAGGTGGGTTCCGAACCACCGGAAAGTGATTTTACAGCCGGGAACAAAGTGTTTTTTGCTCGCCAATCCTTGATGATGAGAGAATAGGCTGAATGAGAAACCTACGTTCGTTAGGAAGAAATAGGCTATGCTGGACCAATTTCTGGATGAATATTGAGGTAGGCCTACTACATTTATTTGCAAATTTCTATTGCGACTCTCAGGAGGACTTAGTCAAGGGTCCGGACACCCATGGGCAATTACATAACACTTCTACAACTCTATCTGCAACCACAATATATGAATTACATATTGGCTTGTTGTTCATAACACGATTAAAATATTGTGAAACAATTTTCAAATTATAAACAAACATGTATTAATATTGTGAAACAAGTTTTAGATTATAAACAAACATATATTAATATTGTGGAACAAGTTTCATGTTTGAGTAGTGTAAAACAAGTTTGAGACTTATCCAATCCAATATATTCCGAGAAAGGCCATCTCAAATATCAACACCCCGATACAATTCGAGAAGATAATAATTATTCCCGGAATTTAATTGCGAGTTCAATCTAATTTAGCTGGAAGACCAACTTCTATAGTGTATCGAAGTTAACCTGAAGTTAATTCTGAGAGCTGTGCAAGCGTGAGAGGTGTGATAGATGACACTAGCCGTAAAAGCAAACTTAATTCGCTACGCCTCTGTATATAACACATATATGTCGCTGTGTGTGTATATATATAAAGCAGTGGTGTAATGGCCAAACTTCAATGGGGTGGAAGTTTAAGACGCACTCCTCCAAAACAGATTGATCGTTGTATCTGTGCCACACCTACACTTGTCTGAGGGGTATTATGGGGGATGCAATATGGGGGCGAAAAGATGAGGAAGGTGAGGGAAGAGTAATGTGAAAGGGGATGATGAGGAGGATGGATGGAGTTAGTGGGGTTGGTGAGAAGGAGGGAAAGGTTAGGTTTTGAAGAGGAAAGTAGAGGAATAGGGATGTGAAAAGGAAAGGAATGAGAAGTTTTGTGAGGAATGAGGAGGAGGAGGAGAAGTATGGCGGGAAGAAGCAGTAGAAGCTATGATTGAACGAGTGGGAGGGCTGATGTATTGGATGGAGAGGAAAGAAATGTTTTTTTTTTAAGTTATAAGGGTGCAAGAAAGTTCGTATTTATTGAAATTTGGTGCATCTAAATTTTTAGCGTTAAAATTGATTGATTGATTGATTGATAACTTTATTTATTTCCTTCATGAAACAGTAACAAGGCACAGTTATACATTAAACATAGAAGAAAGTCCCCCACATGGGCATCAGCCTGTGTGTGAAGAACGAGTTCAATCCTATAATTGTAAAGGAGCATATTACAATCTCATTAACTTAATCTACAATTGAAAAATGAAAAAAATTAAGAAATGAAATATAAAATTAAACTCAATGTTTTGGACAATATATCATATTCAAAATTTTTGAAGAAAGCAGTTTTGAACTTGTTGCGCCTTCACATACATTGTAATTTACAATAAATTATAATAATAATAATAATAATAATAGTAATAATGTGTTCTTAGTTGATGAACTCTTGGTGCCGTAAGTTCAATGATCGTCCTGTCTGTCCCGTGTAGCATTAGGGGCATGTATGTTCCTGGTTTGTGATGATTATAATATTAATGTAGTACTAGCATTGAGTAATAGCTAACTAGTAGTGAATTTTATTATTCTTATTACTATTATCATTTCATAATTTTTCGAGTGGAGTATTTTAGTAAATCTATATTTTCAGCATTCAAATTAAAGTCAATGATTTAGACCATAATAACATATTTAAAATTTGTGAAGAGAGCAGTTTTGGATTTGAGTCTGTTGCACCTTCACATTAATTGGAATTCATTGTCTCAATAAATAAATAAATAATAAATAAAATGTTGATGATGGTGATTGCCGACAATGGATTCAAAAATGTAACCTTGTCTTGTGAGAACACTTTTTCTATCATTTTATGAAAGATGAGTGTTTCTATTGAGAGTATATTTACTCAATCGATTTCGATAGCGACTTTCTCAAGTGATTGGACATTGAACAAAGTTCTTTGAGTTGACAGTAAAAAACTTGAGTCGAAAACAAAACAGTCGAGATGGCAGTTTCCTTATCGATACCGGTCTCAAAGTGGAACTCCGTACGCGCCAGGAAGTCTGTTAAATAAAAGTGGCGACGAGAACAAAAGCAGAATCGGAAATTATTGATGGTGGGCGCCACGATAGCTGGTCGGTCGGCCGGTCCAGGAGGTGATCAAACGACTTTTAATTGTCGGAAAAGAGCCGGCGGCAGTGTTGGCGCCAAAAAAAAAGGCGGGAACGGAAGCGAAAGCGCGGGAAAGCGAGTGCGAGCGCGGGAAAAATTGGCGCGAATCCAGCAGGCGTTTGCTGGCTGAATTTTTGGAAGTTATGATTGCCTACCTAGGCAGCTCAACACGTGCATATTATTTTATACTAGACATTAGAGAGTTCGAGCAAATCGCTGCTAACTTTCCGCTGTACCGTATTCTAAATTAAGACAATAGATATGGTTTTGGCTAAAGTCAGTTTTGCTCATTCGTCGAATACATAGTAGCATGATAGACAAGCTAGATTATGTATCATATTAATAATAATAATAAGTGTTTGGATTTTAATGGTGGGGAGACCCTTATGGGTAGTTCCACCTCGCCGTTTGAGCCAAGGTTATGGGGTACATGGTGGACCAACTATTTCAGGTGGGTTCCGAACCACCTGGTAAGTGATAATAAATCTTATAAAATGAAGTCATTGAAGCACGGTCACCCATCCAAACGCAGTCTTGAGCGTTCGTGACTGAACATCACGATCATGAACATTGTGCTCATATTCAATTGAATTCAATTTTCATCTGCCAGACAAAAATCAACATGACAATTCACAAATAATAAGCTTGAGCTATTGGGAAGATATAATCTTATTTCTAGTGACAAAAAAAATTATCTTGGAAACTACCCAGCAAGGAATTTATCAAAGATTGATTTACTAATTTATTTATTGAATACATGCACATTCACAACCAATAAAGGCTTACAGTTTATTACCAGAACAATCCTTATTGAGATTGAAAACTTGTCTGTACAATTTAAGAAATATAAATAAAAAAGAAAAGACTCTAACACCATAATGCAATGAAGGAGTGCTAAAGAATCAGAGAGTACAGTTATAAAGGAAATGGACGAATAAGGAAGTGATAATATATGAAAATGTGAAATATATGACTGAATATAAGAAAAAAATTAGGAGATAGTGAAGTATAGTCTGCAAAACAATAGAAATAGTTGAATTTGAAGAGCTTGTGCACATTTGACTCAATAGATAACTGAACGAATCAAGAATCAGATTCCCCAATTCTATTTCCTCGATGTTTAAGCCTATTAAAACAAACATAGCATTGCAAAAGAAATGAAAGTAAGGTGTTTCAATAGAAGTAGAGGAAGAACAATAATACATTTTGTAACCTAGAAAAAAACACTAACAGAGAAAGAGATGGGAAATAAAGTGAGTGAGAAGATGAAATAAGAACACTTACGATTATTATCAAGCAGTGAATTAGATAAAGCTGTAATTTTAAGATGTTGCTCCAAATCTAATTGAAGGCAAAAAATAATTGGATAAGTGACGTGAAAAGTGATGGGTCACAGAGGTAATGAATGCCTTTCAAGATTAGGCTTCAAATTAATCAATTTAAGAGAGGCCTAATCATTGCTCGCCTCAAAAGCAAGATTGGCAGTTTTATAATCAACTACACAAATTTGTGAAATTAAGTGGGGAAATGATCAATATTTATTTTAAAATTTAGACTTTATACAAACAGTTGTATAATCCGTTAATTACATTTTGCTGATGTTTACCAAAAAATTCGATAAGTAAATAGATATCTGCCCATGTTGGATTATACAACATGATACATTATACATTTATTTATTTTATTTATTTATTGTGACAAATTTACAACGAGTGTGAAGGTGCAACAGACTCAGGTCCAAAACTGCTCCCTTCACAAATTTTGATATGTAACATTGTCCAAAACATTGAGGTTAACACAGAATAAAAATTTAAAATATGCTGAAAACCTTCACTCGGAAAATAATAAAATGAATTTTCTCACTTGACCACTATTAATTTAAAAGTTCATTCGAAACGAAACACTAAAAACAGTTAAAAATAGTTAATAATATTAAATTTTTATAGAAACTTTTGAGTCGAAAAATATTATTTTTAATAGATACCTGCCCATGTTGGATTTCAAATTTCGCGGGTAAAGTAAAGATGGCTTCAGCTAGCGTTAAAAACAGTGACTTTATGTGGAGCTACTGTGGCGTTAACGTCTTGCATGCTTTGCTATAACGGAAAGTTAGTTGCGATTCCCTCAAATGGTCTTATCTTTAATATTCAAATTCATTTATTCGCACAGTCGATACAGTACATCATCATCAGTTGTAAAAGAGTGCATTATTACAAAATTTAAAAATTTTAATATCAATAAATTTCATGTTGGAAAATTGCGAGTAGTTTGTAAAGAAGATGAAAATTATAACAAAAATAGATAAAAAAAAAAAACAACAGTAAATGACTAGATGAACTTTGATATTCCACGAAGTAATTGACGAGAGGAATTTATTTCCCAATGTTGTGATCATGTAGGCCTATGCAATTTAAAATTTTCAACAATAGAGGAGAAGGTCCAAATTTGCATTTTTAGAAATTTTTTGCAATGCTACAGTTTTGTTTTTGCAACATAGCTCATGTAATACAAAATAATAATTGAACTTAGGATTAAATGACACTTAGAAGCTTGTCTATGATTATATTGCTGTACAATTTTCAACAATTATCACTGATTCAATCAACTGGGGGAAATTTATGAACAAGACAAGTAGTGTCGAGCTTTGATTCTGATTGGTTGGCAAGGAAGAAAAACGTGGGAGAATAGAAAAATGTCGGTTTGTTCAGAACGCGAACAAAACAAAGCGATAGAAAGACAAGAAGTAGGCCTAACCGTTGCGTTGCTTGTGTTTCAAGAAGGAATAATCCAGTTATTTCTCTTTGTCTCGTGTAGAGAAAAAATACCCCGGAAATAAAGTCGAAAAGAAACGGGCCAGAAGAAACAAAGAGAGGAAAAGCTAATACACTTTCCCGGGCTTTTCTTTTTACTTCACCTGATAACTGGAACGAGGCGGTTGAAGGCACGACGATCTTCCCGCGTTAAATTTTCCACTCAGACCGTGGATACTAAACTAATACACATGAGAGCACTAGTGTTGCATACAAATGATACGTGTATCAAATTTGAGGTTTTATTTTTTCTATAAAAGAACAAGTCAAGCAATATTCTAACCTACAAAAAGGCAGAGAGTGTTACCAGAGCAAATTCTTATTTTCTAATAGAAATGATAATTTTCATTTTCACTGGTTTCCAATGTTGCTCAAATGAGATAAAAACAAGTATTTTTTTCATATTTTTTTGGAAAATGAAGCCCACATAGGTCTGAGACTTGTGCGTGGGTGATGAATTGGATTATGGTGATTGATGAGTACTAACCAAAGCAGTAATAACCTGAAAGATCGGATCACTGTTCTTGCATTGTGCTTCATCAGCAATATTCCAATTATGGCTAATTGACAGAATTCTGTATAATTTATTTCCATTTAATTCTCATTGTAGTTTAATAGCCATCATTTCCTGACTTAGAGATCCTAGACGCAATAATTTTACGGGTCTGCAATATTTTTTTATTGGTAGATCGCTAGATTAATATACAATACTGTTTGGAATTAATTTGAAATCGATTTCATCGAACAACTGATTGATTTTCTCATGTGATAAATGTTATTCGCTCTTCTTCAAAAACTACATATCCCTCGTGGACATCGTGTTGGAATCATTCTCTTTTATATTTTCATCTCTATATCTTTTTCATCCTTCTCTTTTTTCTCTTTCTCCTTCTCCAACACCTATTCCACATCATCGTCTTCTTCCTCCTCCTCCTCCTCCTCCTCCTCCTACACTTCCGCTTTATCCAACTCCTTCAGTTCCGCCTGCTCTTTATCAACCTTCTCATCCTCTTCTTTCCTCTTCCACTTCTTACTTCTCCATTTACTCCTCCTCATCATCAATCTACTCCTTTTCCTCTTCTCACTCCTTCTCCTCCTCCTCTATCACCTCATTCTCCTCCCCTCTATCCTTCTGCACCTCCTTCTTCTTATCCACCTTCTTTTACTCCACTTCATCCTTCAAATCATCCTCCTTCTTATCCTCTTCCTCACCTCCTACTCTGCCTCTTTATCCAGCCTCTTTACCCTCTTCCTCTAGCTCCTATTCATCAACCTTCCCATCCTCTTCCTTCCTCCACATCTCACACCTCCACCTACGACTCCACATCATCTTTCTACCCTTTTTCCTCTTCTTCATCCTCCTTCATCTTCTTATTCTCTACTTGATCCTTCTACGACACCTTACCTCTTTTTATCCTCTCCACCATTTTTATCACCACTTTATCTAGGATTTCTTGTTCCATAACGATCTGCGTTGCTAATATCAACGTTTTATTGTAAATTAAACGGCTTGCAGTCAATTCTAATTGTTAATAAATAATATTTCTACTCACTTTTTGTCCAAAGGTTTTCAAGTCATGGAAACTCATGGAGGCCGCCTTTGAAGATGAGTCCCCTTGACTCACAAACGTTTCACCAAAAGGGAGTGAAATATTATTTAGGCCTATTCACAGTATTAAAATTGACTGCAATTCAATTAATTTACAATAAAAAAGTACTTTGTCCTTCAACACCTCTTCTTAACCCCTTCCTCCTCCTCCTCCTCCTCCTCCTCCTCCTCCTCCACTTTCCCCTCTAAAATCCTCCAAGGCTTCAAAATGCATGTCATTATAATTAATTGGAACACCATAATTTCCATGATAACATAATATAACAGAAGTGCTAGCGACCTATTCTTCCAGTGGATGCGCTAAATTGAGATGAACTCAACGATTAAGAAGGAACTATCGATCAATCTGTCTCTCTCACTCTCATAATCTTTCTCTTTCTATCTCTCAATTGCTTTCTTCCCATCCTATCTCTTCTCCGAAAGTTGAAAGTGACAATAGGTTTCTTCTCTTCTCAGACGGCTGCCCTAACTTACTGCTCTTCTCCTTTTACTTGTCTTGCGACGTCCCTTTGTTTCCAAAATATTTAATCGCCGTTTCTCGATAAGCCCTCAAGAAATAAGAAGAAGAAATAGTTGGAGGAGGGGGAGAAGGGGAAAAGTGATGAGAGGAGGAGGAGGAGGAGGAGGAGAAGAACCAGCGACAACGACCAAGTCTTTCGAATAGCCTTTCTAAATTAGATTGATGAAAATTTCCAGCCGTTTGATGATAACAGCCAAAGTGCTTCACAAGTTTCAGATCTCTCATTCAATACAGCTGTCATTCTCTGCTACATTTATCTTACCGACCGAATCAATCTCTCTTTCCTTTCTCTATTCTTCTTCTTTGTCTTGCACTCATTCTTCTTCCACTTCCTCTTCCTGTTCTTTCTTTTTCATCATCATCATCATCATAATAATAATAATCTTCTTCTCTTTCTCATATTCTTCCAACCAAATAGGTTGAAGTCAGACTGTTTATATTTCAATTTATTAACACCCACAACACAAAAAACAAACCTAACAACACAATAATAATACATATGAATAACACTCAATACGAAACAAGAAGGCTAAACAATAAGGAGTTGTGGTGTAGCAAAGAGAGGAAATTGAAAGCTCTTCCAACTATGAATACCCATGTATTATTTTGTCTTTCTATTAATATTATATTATAATGAAGTCGCAGCAAGCGCGCAAGTTTCTCTCTGCTGGCTGTGCCATATTGTATTCATAAACGTATGTAAATTGAATTTTTGTAACGTTTGGTGAATGAAAAATATTTCTTTTACTATTATTTTCATTTCACACTTAAAAGAATGTGGTTCATATTCTTACATCGGCATAATTTGCAAGATGTAGAACATTTAGATTTATTAGAGTAATAATGCTACAATGTAGGAAGAATTAAAAACTCTTTAACTATTGTTGTTGTGTTCAGGATGGCAGCTGGATGTAGGTTTCAGGTGGCAGGTTCAATAGGGCTAGACTGTGATGCAATTTTTTGGGGATTAGCCCTGTGCTTGAGACAACAAGAGGGACCACATGCACCTCTTTCTGTTTCCACTTCCGTTTGATGTCTTCAACCAGTGGCTGGTACTTATTACACTTCTCAATCCATGTTGCCTCCAAATTATGTGAATTTGGAACTGCAACATCAATCAGATATGTTCTTTCAGCAACTTTGTCAGTGAGTGCAATATCTGGTCGATTACTTGGAACCGTTTTGTCTGTTAGAATAGTCCGATTCCAATAGAGCCGATGATCACATGACTCAAGGACATTCTCGGGTGTATAGCTATAATATGGGCTAGCATCACCTGTGAGCCTAGCTAACTTCTGATGAATGATTGCTGCCACCTGATCATGCCGGTGAAGGTATCTAGTGGGTGCCAGTGAACTGCACCCTGCAGTGATATGTTGTATTGATTCACTGGCTTGAAGACACCTCCTACAGTTGTCATTTATTATTCCATCTTTTAGAATGTATTTTCGGTAGTTCTTTGTTGCTACAACCTGATCTTTTATGGCCAATATGAATCCCTCAGTCTCCAGGAATATGTCTAATGTTATTGTTTTATTATTATTATTATTATCATTATCATTATCATAATCACTATACATTTTGAGCTTTAATCATGTTTCAAAAGCTACTCTCTTTCCAAAAAGACTAGCTGTCTTCTGTAATTCTGGAAATGATGTGGAAAATAGAAAAAGGAGTGGGAAGTCTGCAGCTGTGGAATTTCGCAAGTGACGTAGAAAAGTGAAAAGGATAAAAGAAGAGACTTTGAGATTGTACAAGTGTTGAAGAAAAATGGGAGCAGTGAGCAGACTGCTTCGGAATTTCGGAAATGATTTGGAAAAGTAGAAAGGATGAAATAAAAGAAGAAGAAAAACAATAAAAAGAAGAGGAGGAAGTAGAAGAACGACTAGGAGAAATAGAAGTACAAGAATGGCAAATATAAGATGAGGAAGATTACAGTACCAGCAGCTATAGAAGAATAAGAAGAACAAGAAGAGAGAGAAGATTAATAAGAAAAACTAGTAGAAGAAGAAAAAAGAGAAAGGATGAGGTGGAGAAGGAGGAGAAAAGGAAGAACAATAAGTAATACTAGAAGAAGAAAAGAGAGAAGAAAAAGAAGAAGAAGAATGAGAAAGACAAGAAGAAGAATGAGAAAGACAAGAAAAAGAGAAATGAATTTCGAGAAGAAAAGATGTTCAAGAACAAAAAGAAAAAAGATGATGAAGGAGCAGGAGGAGAAGAAAAAGAAGGAGTAAGAGAAGAAGAAGAAGGAGGAGAGAAAAAAAGAAAGAGTAAAAGAAGACGTGGAAGAAGCAGAAGAAAAACATGGAGAAAAATAAGTAGAATAAGAAAAACAAGCAGACTAAGAAAAACAAGAAGAAGAAGAAGGCGTAGAAATGAAGTTCGAGAAGAAGAAGAAAGAGAAACAAAAAGAAGAAAAAGAAGTGCAAGATCAAAAAAAAAATAAGAACAAGAATTGGTAAAAGGAGAAGAACGAGAGAAGGAGGAGAAGGAGAAGAATTCTTAGAAGGAGAACGAGAGGAGGAGAAGAAGGAAAAGAAGAAGAACAAGAACAAGAGGAGGAGGAGGAGGAGGAGGAGTAGGAGAAGAACAAGAGGAGAAGAAGGAGGAATAGAAGAAAATTGTACAATTGTTGGAGACAACTACTGTCTTGTGAATGAGGAGATTACTGTGATTGTCTGCTTTCAGACGGAAATAGGAAGGATATTCACAAGTCATCTGGAAGAAGAGCTCTCTATCAATCTAATTTCCACGTGATATTTCACTCTTGTTCAGGGCACATTTCCGGTGTGCGAAGGATGAAAGAAAGATAGAAGAGGAAGGACGGTAGGGAGAGTGAGAGGAGTAAGTAGACCGGCAAGGATAACTCACGGATGGCAGAGTTGGCTTCCACTCCATGTCATCCTCAGCGTCAATGGCGCGTCTTCAATTAGCTCCATACATTGCATGGAATGGATTGATGGAGGGGATTGATAGGCTCCATGGGATTGATGAGGATGAGTGCTGCTGCTCTTTTGTTAAAATCAATGATGTGAGAAGTGTTTCCTTCCGTTGATACTGGGAGATTGGAAACGGCAAGTGGATGGGAGATTTTCTTTGTAGTGGTGAAGGTGATATCACGGTAAGTAGAAGATTTTCTTCTTTCTACCGTGGCTGATTATTGAAGATATCCATAATGAATAGTAAAACGAAGTTGTCACAACCACATTTATTAAAATATGGGTCAGACTGGTAGAAGTTTTAAACGTATTAGAGAGCGGAAACCCCAAAAAGGAGACTCAAATTTCGCAGAGCATCTCATTACTAATGGACACGATTTCAAGGCTGAAGAAGATGTTAAATTTCTACATTTGATTGGCAAAGGCAGACAACTAAAAATTTTGAAATCTTTGGAGGTAACAAAGTTGATAAAAAACGATTCCAATACTAGTTTTTAGCGATCAAATTTATTTCAACTAATTCAGTACAACTAGCTTGGTTTCAACATAATTCTGACCTACTCTACAAACCTAACAAACTCTAGTTTAATGTTGTCACAACCACATTTATTAAAAATATAGAGATACTTGTTTCGGATTTTACTTCATTATAGGATGGGAGATTGCTGGATGCACCTTTCGAGTCTGGGTTGAAGCAATACAACCCGGGTCACTTATGATGGCTGATCAATATTATTGAGATGATTTATATTAATTTTGAATCGAAAATTTGAATGAGCTGATCAATATAATTGAAGTGATTTATGCTTAAAATTACTAGGATGATTGTGGAAAAATGTTGACAATTTCATGAAGTGATGATATTTTTTTGTATATATTAGGTCTTGGAGACTACAGTTGAGGAGTATAAGACAAGGCAGATCAACAATTATACACTAGATATCATAATAATTACTATATCAATAGTTGAGGTGAGGCTTAATTTTGATGTGAAAGGAACTCTTGTCCACTATGAAAAGCTTTATCAATTGAATATTTTTCAATTGTTTTTTTTAAATATTTCTATATTTTGAAGACTCTTTATAAACTGCCGTAACTTGTTGTAGAGTTTCTTACCAACATAACTAGGTTTTTGTTTAAATAAGCTTCTATTGTGACTCACCAAGTCACAATAATCTCTTCGGCTTCTTGTATTATAATCGTGTATGTCAAGATTATGGTTGATATCATTTTTTTTTACACATAGAGTAGCTTCATACGTATATAAGCAGGGAAGAGTTAAGAGACCAAGTCTCTTAAACAACGGCCTACATGAATCTAATCTATTTACTCTTTCCATACATCTAACAGTTTTTTTTTTCATCTTAAACACCCCATCAAGGTTTTTTTTAATGAATTATTAATTACTCGGGCAGAAGTAAGAGCACACAATTCATCAATTCAATAATGGCACTATAAAAAATACTAATCTGTATATTGAAAATTTGTCATCAATTGCGAGAGAGTTAGAAGATGATGAGAAAACATTTATGTAAAAATTACTGAACTACTTTTTTATAGAAATTTATATCAATTCAATCAATCAATCAATTTTATTACATGAAAAGACATTACAAAATGGTCCCGCTAAACCTGAAAAAGGTTTTACAGCAGGTGCCTATAATAAAATAAAACACAATAATAAAATGAATGCTTACAATAAATTAAACAATGAAAAGAACTGAAAGAAAACTTTTTACAAGTTTCAAAATGAACTTCAAGGTAATTGGAAGGGGAGTAATAGGGTTGAAAAATGTTAAAAAGGAAAAGGTTAAGGGGAGAGAAAAAAAAGAATAAAGATAAAGGTCTACTATAGATTGAAAGTTAAAATTTAAAATAAAAGAATATGCTATAAAATGAAATATAATACTAAATATAAAGAAATAAACTACAATAATTGAATGAAAATGCTGTAATAGATTAAGGTATTTATATTTAGTTTGGTCGCTCTAGTGCGGCGGCGGTGTTCTATATTTTTACAAAGTTGAGACATGACGAGAAATATAGTAGTCTAACAGAATAAGATGAGGTTTTTTCGATATATATTCACCCTATTTATCTGAATGAAATGTAATTAAAAAAAAAGTTAATGAATGTACACAACGTGTCCACATTATTCTTATCCAAATTTATCATCCCTGTTTTCAGTAGAAAATCCACCTCAATTTACGCAGAACACAATTATTCATAACAGAACGTTTACTCCTGAATATTTTTGGGTTGATAATGTTGATGACTAACCTGATAGTTGCAACACAAATATTGTTTTTTAATTAAATACCTAGTGTACTTTTACGAGGCCACCACCGTACTGGACGAGTAGGCTGAGTAAAGTTCATTTAAGCTCGTCTGTATTTGAAGAGATAGATTATTGTTTACTGTGCTTAAAGAGGGAAGGCCCTCACTGAAGGAGGTTTACTAGAAAAGCCTGTTACGGCCAGTAAGTTGTACGAGCGGGAATTATTTACTCAGCCATGTTTTTATGATGTGGAAGAGATTTCGCGGGCGCGGGAATGTTCGAGCAGTGTTGCCAACTGTAAATTGTAATTTTCCCCGCTGTTTCTTTCCTTGGATATTTCTGTATGTACAATTTCGTATATATAGAGCCCTACATAGAGTTATTACTGTATAAAGCAGAGTTTTGGGCAAAACATTCTGGTCCTCTGATGTTTTGCTTAGAGACCTTACCTTGTTACAATAATTAAGTGGAGTCTGGAGATACGCAATAATATTGTTGTACTCATACTGGGACATTTTCTGGCTTTGTTGGGACCTTCCACACATTGGGGCCGTATTTATGAAAGTTCCTTTAGTTTCTCTTGACGCGTGGAATTCTTGAAATGCCTATATAAATACTTTACATTTCAATAGAAATAACTTATACTTTATACTACGTTTTTAATACTTTATATCAACTTTTTGAACTGTGATACAGCTTTGTTGAAAGTGAAATGAAGAATTAATATTCTCTTTCTGAAAAAGACTCGTGAATTATTGTGCTTCAAGGTAAAATTTCCATTGTAACAAACCTAACCTAAGATTTTTATTCTAAAATTGGAAATTTTGTGAAAAACAGTATGGGGCATTAGCCTGATGTATTCACATTGATTGTATGTTAGTTTTAGATGAGTGAATAAATAAAGTATGAATAAAGAGTCTCTCGAGTCAAGAAACACTGAAGGAAATTTCTTGAAACTGCCCTCAAAGTATAACTCACGTTCAGTTGGAAATGTATATTACATTGCAATGTGAAATAAAATGGAATTACAGGTTTAGAGTTATCCTTCCAGGATCACAATCAGCTTTGAAATAAGATCTTTAAAAAAAGGGAATTTGAGGTATTGTGTTGTCTTTCTAGGACTGCTATCAGTTTTGAATATTTTTAAAAAAGGGTGAAAAAGTTGAGATTTCAAGTTATCTTTTCAGGACTGCGATAAGTTTTTTTAGAATTTTGAAAGATTGAATCCATGCCTAACAAGGATTATAAGCACGTGTTACACTATTCTACTAGAAATTTAAAAAAAGAATATTAGCCCCGTTCTTCTCTTTCATCGCGCAATTCGCAACGGTATTTAATCATTTTTTTTTTTTTTTAGATTACGTCTTGGAGACTCCAGTTAAGGAGTATAAGACAAGTCAGATCAACAATATTATACACTAGATACCATAATTACTTCCAATTAGTTGAGGTGAGGCTTAATTTTGATGTGAAAGAAACTCTTGTACACTATTAAAAGCTTTATCAACTAAATAAATCATCAATTTAATTATAAGCCACTTCCCGGTGGCTTGGAACCCATCTAAAACTGTAGGTCCAAATCATCAATCACCATCAATTCGTTATCCAAGCACAGACCTATGTGGGCTTCATCTTCAAAAAAAAAAAAAGAAATACAGTGTCAGTTTTGATATTAAATTGTTGATCAAGTATTTCGTCATGGAAAACATCACAGATTTTAATAATTTCAGTTGACTTTCATAATAAATTAGCTAGAGTGAGCCTGATACCAAACTTCCCAAACCTCCAAACCAATAATGAATGCTGCAGTATAATACTTGCCGCTCTAATCCACCCTAAGCACAGCGTTGATAGCTGAAGTGTTCATCGGATACTGATAACAGAATTTCAGAACATTTTTTGCTCATTATTCATAAGCGATAACTCGCATACAAGACAGCTTTCAAAGTGTAACATGTCTAGGGCTGAGCTTCTCCAACTAAAGAAAGCATTATATACGACAACACAGCTTATTTACGGCTCGCTTAATGAGGTTTAACGTCTTGTGCCTTGGCTGCAACTTGTCGTAAATCAACCTTTTAAACTCGGTTTAAACGCCTCTGCCTCTGA
Organism: Conomelus anceps; assembly: GCA_948455865.1. Taxonomy (NCBI): domain Eukaryota; kingdom Metazoa; phylum Arthropoda; class Insecta; order Hemiptera; family Delphacidae; genus Conomelus; species Conomelus anceps. The sequence continues at coordinate 3,322,551 of OX418227.1, forward strand.
TCCGACGAGCATTATCTCTGGCCAGAAATCCTTTTCACTCATAAAAAACCGTCTCCAGAGGATTTTCCAGAGGTCCGGAAAATTCTTCTGGTTTTCCAAGGCCGATAAAATCCGCTGCAAGAGTACTTCCCATTAAAATGTTCACGCCATGTAACAACTAGTGTCTTCGTGGATGGCATGTCGTAGTGGAGCTTTTGATTGGGTTTTGAAGTAGTCTACAGATTTTCACTTCATTTTCTCTTGAAAGTTATATCTATCATAAAAAATCTGATACAGTATCACATTGCCAATTATTGTAATCGATATAATAGTAAGCGTATGTCTTTTATTGGTCGGGGGACCCTTACTGGTCACTTTTGAGCCCTGTTATTGTGAACATGGTGGACCTACTATTTTAGGTGGATTACAATTTTTCAATCTATGTGTCTCAGACCTATGTTGGCTTCATCCTCCCCCAAAAAAGGGGAAAATGATCTTGTTCTATCACTATGGTGTGATTGGGGAGGAACCCACGTACAATCTGTGATGTTTTTGAAGACGAAATACGTGATGAACAATCTAATATTGAAACTGGCCCTGTATTTCTAGTTATCTCTATTTGATAATATCAGTCTATTTTATGTATATTTTGCTTTCCTACTAACTCATACTTGCCCCATCCATTATCATGTTAATTATTTCCATTTTTCTCACATATTTCAGTAATTTTTTTTAAATAACAACTTCTTAATCACGTTTTTTCTTTATATCAAATCAAATCAAAGTTTATTGCCATCAGAAAAACAATATAGATACAAAAAAAAACAGTACATACTGTACTTAAAATTAGAACATAAAATTACAAAGTAGAAAATTAAATCCGTCTTATATTTGTGTTTAGTGCATTTTTCTCAATTTCTTCAAGTTTGCTTGTGGTTTACTCTACTTAGAATATCGTATTAATGTTAAGGAGGCAGTTTTGTGTTGTCTACCTGTTGCCTCCAAAGAATGTTTGTATCAAATAAATAAATAAATAATGATTTTCGCTCATTAAAACTGGTTTCCCTACTGAGATAAAGCTTTTTCGCTTCTGGGATCGTGATATACAGCTTCTTCTCAGATACGAAGTTTCCCTCCAGTTTTGGAGGGTAAAAATCATGATTAAATAGAGTACAGTGTCCGTTTTAATATTAGACTTTCCATAGAATATTTTTCATCTCAGTATCCCCAAATAATTTTTAAAGCTCATTGCCAGAGGATATAATTTTTTTTGGAGATCACATCTTGAGGACTTTATAAATAGAGTATAAGACAATTCAGTTCAATAGTTTTCAGACATTACTGTAATACTAAAACAGTGGTTGATACACAAAATTAATTTTCAGTCCCATGTGAGGTGGAACTACCCGTAAATGTTAAGTTGACAAAGCTTTTTTATAGTGTACAAGAGTTCCTATCACATCAAAATTAAGCCTCACCTCAACTAATTGATATAGTAATTATGATATCTAGTGTATAATATTGTTGATCTGACTTGTCTTATACTCCTTAACTGGAGTCTCCATGACGTAATCTACAAAAAATCCCCCTCCTCCCCTTCCACCAATAAAAGCCATACACTTATAATTAATTTAGTATGTCTAGCGAAACAGCGAAATAATATTCTTTATACGTCTTTGATCCAAATGCTGATAAACGTTTGTTGTGACAGAAATATAGATAAACTTTCGTTTAGACAGAAATATGGAGACTATAATATTATGAAGAACATTTTCTTAGAGGATATTCAAGTGGATGAATTTCAGATTGAGATGAAATTATTTGTGTAAATTGAAAGTGTACATGAATGATAAAAGTATTAGTAATATTAGCAACTCTCAGATCAAAATCAAAATCATTTTATTGTAGAAACCTTTGAGGACATCAATGGTATTACAACAGTCATACAAGAGGATGTAATATGCATTACAGGAGGATGTTATATAAATATTACGAGAGTCAAAAAAATATAGCCCATAACAGAATAATTACATAATAAATTACACAAACAAGTGAAATGAGTTACCATAGTGAATTGGATATGGCAGTCAAATAATATGATTAAACTCAAGTAAAATGTAATAGTCACACAACAACAATAATGATTTATAACAAAGAATAGATTACATTGACTAGACTTGTATGGTCATAGAATTTACAATTTCATAGAACTCTTGTTATTCATAACAAGGATTCAATAACAAGAAGTTTTGTCTTCAAATTGTCTTCAAAAATATGTGCAATGGCATGCCTCTAATATTCTCAGGTAATGCATTAAAAAGTTTTACAGAGATATAATAGAATGTTTTTTGAGAATTGGCATAGTTGCAGAAATTTGAAACCAGATTGTTCCTTCCCCTGGTGTTATAACTATGGTACACACCTTGTTGAACATAGGAGCTATAATTCTCCTTGTCATAAACTAAACATTGGTATATATACAGTGAGGGAAGTGTCATGATACGATTTGACTTGAAACTCTCCCTACAGTGACCTCTGTGAGGAAGACCACAAATCAATCTTACAGCCTTCTTTTGCAACCTGAACAATTTTATGTTATATCTCTGAGAGCCCCAAATTAAAGTTCCATATGACAAATGGCTATGTATATGAAAAAGTACACTGTCCGTAGAACTTCCAAGCTGACAATTGTTCTCAATTTCCTTAACATGAAAATGCCCTTATTCAACTTACTTGCCACTTTATCAATCCACATTGAATCCAAGAAACTTGACCATGTCTTGGCTGTTATTATCTAAACTATTATTATAGGTAACCTTGAGCTTTTGAATCTTATCTGAATTTAGACACTGGAGGTTTGCATTACACCAGTCCTCAACCATAAGGGTCATTTCATCAATTGGCCCAACGTTATCAGATGAATTTGGCTTTGTGCTAACACAAATAACAAGATCATCAGCAAAAAGGTATCGCCTTGCTGAGGGTCCAATTACTTTTGGCATATCATTTATGTATATAATAAGTAAAATTGGACCTAAAATAGAACTCCTTGTGGCACACCATAGCGAACATCATCTCTATCTATCTATCCCTAGTTCAAGTGATGTACAGTGATTTTTGAAAAGTGAATGGTTGAATAGTTTGAATAGAGAAAATTATAAATACTAAAAAATAGAGTATATATTTTAAGGTACTGTACAGCAGAAATTATTGATGTGATTGTTGAAAAAAAAAGAAAAAATAGAGCTTGGATCTGAGAGATGAATTACACAAAGAAGCGAAGTCTTGGCCATTGAGGCCATTCTTACATTGATATGGATGAAATTGTCTAATACGGGTTATCTAAGTAAAATAAGAGAATTTCACTGATAGACCAAAGGACTACGGCTTACCAGTCATGTGGAACACTATATAAATTGCAAACAATGCAAGAGTTTACAATTCTGCTGTATTCCATCTCCTCAATCTGTATAACTTACGAAATTTCCCAAGAATGGTGGGATTCTCGTAAGACTCATAAGGTTACCAAATACCAAAGCAGGCTTTTCGCACTTCTTTCCGCCAATAAACAACTCGGTCGAACGAGTGATATATTAGCGACTCGGATTTCAATTCAATTCGAAATTGGAACCTGCAAATTTCCGGAGCAAATATGTGAAGGAGAGGCGTCTTTTAGTTCAAGACCGGGAAAATGTCTGTGAAATACATAAATCTCCGTTTTCTTCTTCTCCTTCACGCCCGCTACCAGAAACCAATTACATTGTTTCTTTGTAATTTATTGCAGTCTCTTCTATTGTCTCCTCGGATATGTGACTCTAACGAAGTGCATCGATCTTATTCTGGGCCAGAAATATTGATTTAAAGGCAGCTCAAATATGAGAACAAATCATTTTCTAATAACACTTTACTTTGAGTAAGACATTCCACGAAGAATTTCAATGGAAGCATTTAGAATCTACCATCCATCATTGTAATGTGATGTTTTTTCCAGTAAGAGAAATATTGTATGAAGTGGTATGGAAATTTCTGAATAATTAACTTTTTTTTCTTAATTTTTTATTGTAAATTCAATGACTTGCAGTCAATTAATTGTTAATATTAACAACGCAAATCGTTATGGAACAAGAAATCCAAGTTGTTTTCCTATAGAAAGATTCATATTAAACCAAAACATGGAACTGTTTTGCTTTGATGTAAGTTAGAATTAAACATTTGTGATGTTTTCCATGACGAAATACTTGATGAACAATCTGATATCAAAATCTGACACTGTATTTTTTTTTTTTTTTTTTTTTTTTTTTTTTTTTTTTTTGAGGATGAAGCCCACATAGGTCTTTATTGATTCTTTATATAATGTAATTATGAAGATGAAGATGAGTTATGACGATGATAGTACCTAAATCGTTTTTGTATTGCGAGTGATAATTTCGAGATGGAGCCTCTCGTCTGAGACCTGTGCGTGGGTAATGAGTTGGTGATGGTGATTGATGAGTTGCACCTACAGTTTTGGTTGGGTTCCGAACCACGGGAAGTGATTTTACAGCAGAGAACAGTGTCTTTTTTGCTGGCCAATCTAATCGGTCACCGTTACAAACAGGACCTACGAGAACGCAGCTTATCTCTATCTGATTGAATAGATACCAGCTACGACTCACGGCTATCACTTCCCTAATTGAATGGAGTGGTATGGAAATTTCTGAATAATCAAGGTTCTTTCTCACCTTTTTCTTGTAAATTCAACGACTTGCAGTAAATTGTTAATATTAACAACGCAAATCGTTATGTAACAAGAAATCCAAGTTTTTTCCTAGACAAAGATTCATATTATGAATCAGTTGAAGAATGTATTAGACACTTTTGAATGTAACTCAAAATATACAATACATTACACTCGTGACAGTTGCTGAAGCCGTTTTTTTGCACATTACACTCTTGACAGGCTGAAGCTGGTTATTTTGCACATAGAAACATTTGTGATGTTTTCCGTGACGAAATCTGACACTGTATTTCTATTAAATATATGATTTTCATTCACTTTTACTAGAGATGCTGGCTGATGAAGATTCTCTTTAGAAGTGAAATGCATCCCTCCAGCATCTCCAGTAAAAGTGAGTGAAAATCATATATTTTGTGCAGTGTCAGTTTTGATATTAGATAATTAAGCTTTCACTTTTTTTAAACTACTAGGTAGACATGAACTCAGATGTTTTGCATAAGTTAACACCAATATTACTCGTACCGCTAAAAAATTGTTGGGTTTGTCTCAAATTCGTTTTAAAATTGTATTTTATCTGGTTCAAATCTATTCCAAGTTGGTGTCAAAATTATTTAAAAATTGTTTTGATTTCGCTTACAAATTGTTCATATCTGTTTTAATTAGTTTCATATATTATGTTCTAAAATTGATACATATTTGTTTTCAAATTTTTTTGAAATTCAAGCCCCTCAGCTATTACACTATGTAGGCTTTATATTGAAACTATTATTATATATATAATTATTGTTGTGAATATTCATTATCGTGAACTGCTGTATAACTATTAACATGTAGAATCTTGCACGTAGAACTGACCTTTTTCGTTCAGTTCTGCACAGCAAGATTCTACATATTAATAGTTATTAACTTTTTATGGTAAATTCAACGACTTGCAGTCATTAATTTTTAATTGAGAATAAATAATATTTTTACTCACTTCAATTAACAACGCAGATCGTTGTCGAACAAGAAATCCAGGAATTTAATTGTTATTATATACAATGGATATGAGATTAATCAATTGAATTGAGCTAGCCTGATCTAATCTAGATACTATATAGTGTCGATCTGCTTTTTATCATAATAATAATAATTGTTATTTTTATATTTTTGTCCCTTAAAGTACTAAACCAATAGAGTTCTGCCTTGGACTAAGAGGAAGCTATTTACCATGTTTCAAGAGTCTAGAACCTTCATTTTGAACGATATTGCCTGGATGGACAAGCAGATAAATTATTCTGAAAAGGTCCTGTTAGGCTCTTGATATTGTTTTTTTGTAGATTACGTCTTGGAGACTCCATTTAAGGAGTATAAGACATGCCAGATATATATTTATACAATCTTATACACTAGTTACCATAATTACTATATCAATTGGTTGAGGTGAGGCTTAATTTTGATGTGAAAGGAACTCTTGTACACTATAAAAAACTTTATCAACTAAATATGACCTGACTGAATAATATGAACTAAGTTTGACCTGGCTGACCGAATAATTTCTAGGCCTTATGCATGTCTGTTGAAAAGTAGTGCAGTATCGAAGATGCACGGTTTTAAGCCAGAAATAATGAGAGTTCGAAAGCTTGCTACTGATTTCCCTCAGCAGTCATCAAAACATCTTTCAATGGCCGTTCGCCAGAAGAGTTACGCTCACTCTGGGAGTAGTTCATCTTGAGAGACAGAGAGAGTCGCTCAGAGAGGAGTAATTGGCCAGTTGAGGATTGCTCTGATTGAGTAACCTGAATTAAGTGCTTTGGGATCGATATGGTTTGATTACCAAATTTACCAAAATTAAGAGTAAATACTAATCAAACTGACACTGTATTTTTATTTTAGTTATGATTTCCACTCACTTATACTGGAAATATGCATTTCGCTTTTTAAGAGAAGTTTTTACAGCCTGCCACCAGGGGCCGTGTTTTGTTAAAGTTAGGGTGAGTGGCCTTTATTTAATTGAAAATTGCATTACATTTGAATTTTGTTTGGTCGTTGAGTATTTATTTATTGATACAGTAAATTGTGATGTTTTCCATGACGAAATACTTGATGCACAATCTAATATCAAAGCTGACACTGTATTTCTATTAAAATATTATTTTCACTCACTTTTAACTGGAGATACTGGAAGGATGCATTTCACTTCTGAAGAGAAGTTTCATTAGCCTGCCACCAGGGTTCGTGTTTTTGAGGTTAGGATGAGTTTAATTGAAAATTGAAATAGATTTGAATTTTGTTTGCTAATTGAGTGAATTAATTCTGCCTTGTTTATGGTGTTTGAATATTTCATATTGTTCCAATGCATTTAGTTTTTGGTTTTTTGAAAAGTGTGTAGAATTATCAAGTCAGTTTGAATATTTTTTCTTGAATCTCCAGTGTTGATTAAGTGATCTGCAAATGTTGAGTCAGTGTTGGAATGTAGTGCTCCGATGTGTTCTTTGTATCATGTATTGAATGATTTGTCCTATATAGTATTTGGGGCATATGTTGCATTTCAGTTTATATTTATATTCCTCGTTTGTTGAATTTTCAAGTTCTACTGTTTGTTAGTTAAGATATTCTTTGTTGGAGATGGTATTTCAGGTTGTTTGTTGTTCTGAATGCTGTGTTAAATCTGGATTTTTGGAAGATGTGTGCCATTTTGTGATTTTTTTGTTGAAATATGTGAGTTTGGCAAACTCTATATTGAATTATAATTATTAAATAGTGATAATAAATGTTATTAACTTTTCATGTGAAATTTAACGACTTGCAGTCAAATATTTGACTGCAAGTCGTTGAATTTCACATGAAAAGTTAATATTAACAACGCAGTTCGTCATGGAACAAGAAATCCAGAAATAAATGTTATTTTATATATGATCATGGCATCACCAGAAACATGAATAGAGTTTACATAAGTTACAAAAATGAACACTAAGTACAGTGTTAAATACAGTAACTGAATTACTATAGCAAACTTGTACTTTTTCAAATACATAAATTCGATTTCACAACAGAGTATATACTGAAGAAAGTGCAAGTTAAATACTCATAATTTTTTTTTAGCCAAACAAAAGTTCACAAACAGTTGAAAAGTTCTTTGAAAAAGGCAGAATCCTATTAAATATTTTAATGAAACTTCATTTTCAATGTGTTGTTGTCTTTTTTGATAAGAATATCATTGGTGATACTCATACTCCATTAATTATGGATAAAAAAAGTTTGTAAAGAACAATTGGGACATATTATACAGTAGAAGCTGATTACTAACATATTTGATTATCAATTTATTGCTTTAAACTACCATTTAGCCATAGAATACATCAATTTAAATGCAAAATATCAATTAACATCATCCAACGCATTACCCACGCACAGGTGTCAGAACTATGTGGGCTTCATCCTCAAAAAAAGTCCAAAAGTACGATAGAAAGAGGATATCATTCTGTTCAAAATATCAATCACCATCATCCAACGTATTACCCACGCACAGGTGTCAGAACCATGTGGTCTCCATCCTCAAAAAAGTCCTAAAGTACGATAGAAAGAGGATATTATTCTGTTCTGAATAATACAAGATGAAAGCAGCAAATGCTTAGCAAATAATGATAACATCAAAAACATAAAGTTCAGACTTTCTCATCTCATAAGCAAATAACAGCTACAAACGCCCGTAATGATCAAAGTAGCTGATTCAGCAAAAAGCCTATTATGTGAAAGAAATTACAAACCCATTTCACGCTCTGAATTTTTTATTCATCTGATGCTTTAAAACCCCATACTTGCCTACTCAATAGCCACAGCCTGGCAATTTTTTCCCAGTTTTTTTCATCATTTGATTTCAGCGTACATTCTGACAATTACACCAGTTAACCTACACTCCAATGCCGGATACTGTTTAGAGCAGTTATTCCACTAATGGTGTACATTTCTGGACTTATCTTTTTTATAGCATTTCTCTCTCATTTCCTGTATTATTGGTGAACATCCACTGTTGAATGAATCTGTGGTATCATTTTTTTATGATAATTTTTGTGCTCTCTCATGTAACTTTGCTATATCATTTTTTATGGTAATTTTCAAGTTTTCTCATAAGCAACTGGGCGATCCTGCTATAGCAATGAACAAAAGTTACAGAACTTGTTAAAATTATTCACAATTACAGATATTGCTATGATAGTTAGCTGATTTTATGGATCCTGGTTGTTTCACAAGCCGAAATATTTCATAAAATTAATGTTCCACATTCTCACAAAACTGTCTACAGTATTTCTCGATTCTTGGATTTCTTTTTCCATAACGATCTGCGTTGTAAATATTAACTTTTTATGTGCAAAAGTATTGTACGACTAACTTGTAAGTAACTTGTACGACTTGCAAATTTAACGACTTGCAGTCAATTTTTGTAATCACTTTTGCAGTCACTTTTTTTAATAGTTCATACCTAAGTTTAGTATTTCATTTTCATGTACATTACTGTTTTGTTTTAAGAAATTGGTCTAATATTTTTAAACTTGTAGAGTTTTTATTAAAGTTGTGGCATTCCATAATAAAATCAATCAAGGACAAGAGTTTGTCAAGAAATCAAATTTACAAACTCTTATCCTTGTTTAATTTATATACAACTAGTAGTAAACAAGTAAATATATGATATAACTGTAGTAATATCAATATTATTTCTAATAATGACTCACTCGCTCTGTTTCAGACCTCAAATTCGACCTAAGTCTGTCCTAGGATGTTCTATTAATTTCATTGGAAGAGAATGGTTCATTTTTTGGCAGAGGAAGATTAATATTTTTGGTGAGTTGAAATACAATATTGATTATATATATCTAGGAATTCATTTGTTTCTTTCTTTAATTAATTCCACGTGAACTGTTTCCTAGATGATAAATTCTGTGATACATCAGAACTCCTTGGCTATTTTATTTTATTGGATATTAAATTCCCTAATTTTTTTACTCTGTGTGGGCTATTCTATAAGGGCTTTAATATTTTAGTTTGTTTAAATTATCTCTCTAATAAGGGCTCTGATTATTGTCATATATATCTAATGATAAATCGGAATTTAAATGCAAAATATTATTGAAATGCTACAAAAAATTATTAGCAACATAAGCTGTTACCTATTAATAATAAGTATTGCATTATATGTCACTGTTATATCAAATTGTAAATTATATTGAATGACATTACATCACATTGGTGAATTATATCAAAACAATTAAACAAACTTTTTGTTACTCTCAAGCATTAAAAAAAATCTCAACATAAATTCCATGTAACTCATGTCTGTATTTGATGGATTTAATTAATTAATACAGTTCTCATTAAAAATAAAACTATTACAATGATTCATGTGAAGATTGAAGGAGATCCTCACAACTCTTCTGCAATTATTGAGGTTGAAAATTTCTCTCAATAAGTACCCCCTTTTAAGAAAAGCACTGTGCTCTCTTGATACGTTTCATAGACGTTGTAGCATAGATCAGGGATTAAGTAAGTAATGATGGTTCGTCTATGGTTGTAGTATCTTAAATAGAATGGACACACTAATATTGTGGTTATTAATAAATAATATAGAATAAAATACACGAACACACAATTTAATTTGTGTTTATTGGGAATACAAGTAGAAGTGTTGATTCTAATCATTAAAAGATGATGAATAATTGAAGTAATTATGGTATCTAGTGTATAATATTGTTGATCTGACTTGTCTTATACTCCTTAACTGGAGAACTGGAGTCTCCAAGACGTAATCTACAAAAAACTGTTGAAATTTTTATTTTTTCTTGAATTTCATCCAATATAATCAAGAGTTGAAACTATTTAGTCTTTTCAAAGGAATTAATTTATTAGTTTTATTATTATGATATCTTATTTTTCTTGATGATTCAGATATTCTAAGCAAGTCTTGAAATGTGTTGAAATCATGAGTTATCCTTGAATTTCATTGGATATTTGTTATTATTTAGTAGTTTGATATTTTAATATCGCTTCTAATAAGCTTCGAAGCTTCTCTTCAGAAGTGAAATGCATCTCTCCAGCATCTCTAGTATAAGTGATGAATACAGTATAATAGAAATACAGTGTCAGTTTTGATATTAGATTGTTCATCAAGTATATTTCGACATGGAAAGCATCACAGAGTTTGATATTCTCTTAGTATTTTATTCTCAATATTGAGATACAGTATTTCAAGCGAGTCTAAAGTATAGTTTCATCATGTTCCTCATCACATGCCTTAAACGGCGAGATGAATGAAAAAATCCCTGGATTTTTGTTCCATAACGATCTACGTTGTTATTATTAACTTTTTAAGTCAATTCAACGACTTGTAGTCAAATTTTTATCAAGAGGTAGAAGTTTACTTACTACTAAAAAATTTGTAGTACTAAAATTTTCACTACTAAAAAATAAATAAAAATTTGACTGCAATTTGGGCTTCATCCTCCGAAAAAAAGTTGTATTAACGTGGGTGATTTGAATATTCTAAGCCTTGGGCAGCATTGTTCTACTACATAAAGTAGATTATAGTTCTACAATGTACTCTGCATTATCTTAGATCAATAGTTAGTTAATCCTTGTAGTGCTATTGATCAAACCCGATAAGTTTACAGCTTACTGTTGAGCATATATCCAGGCAAACTATAGTTGTTACTACATCTATAAACATAATCACACATGATTTGCATCTGTGCTTTGATCCTGTTGAGTTATAGCTGGGGATCTGTGCAAGCTTCATAGATTTATAGCTTATCATCAGGAGACGCAGGCAAACATCTAAGCCGTAGTAGGTGTGTGTCTTGAGCAAGGTATCAGAGTAGTTTCCTTGTTCGAGGTGGATTGATTTCCTCAAGCTTGGGACTAATAGTTTAAAATACTAGGCTACTTTTACATTCAATTACTTGTCTTAATATAATGATATTTTGTAATGCATTATATTTTCATAGTGATATATTATAACAGATTTATCATGTTATATAATTAAAATTAAAATCCAATTTTTTTTTTTGAGGATGAAGCCCACATAGGTCTTAGACCTGTGCGTGGGTAATGAGTTGGATGACTGTGATTGATGAGCTGGACGTACAGTTTTAGGTGGGTTCTACCACGGGGAAGTAATTTTACAGCAGAGAACAGCGTATCTTTTGCTGGCCAATCTAGTCGGTCACCTATAAAAAGAGTGCCCTGGAGAACGCAGCTTATCTCTATCTGATTTAACAGATACCTGTTATGGCTTACGGCTATAACTTCCCTTTAATTTAATTTTATATTGATGAATTATTAAAATTTTTAATAATTATTTACACCATATCTATATTCAATTCAAATGCTTTTAAGAATTTCATTTTAAACCTTATAAATTCCATTGTTGAACTTGGTTTCATTTCTCTATTCTAAAGCTTTGGAAATTTTTCAATCATTCGACAATAATCAATAATAATTTAGCAATAATTTTGAGTTCCTTTTTTTTCAAATCAAATTTTGAATTCAATGTGGCAAGTTTTTTTTCCCAAAAAACTGTTTATTCTCCAGAAATAATCAACTCACTGAACTTTATGAACAGATGACTCATCCCTTACATTCAAATTAAGTCTGTCTTATTCCTTTTATTAACCATTTATATTAATCACTCTCTAACCGTAGACATAAAGAATTCTTCAAATTTTTAACCAATGAGATCACTATATGAATTATTTTATTCAAACGTTGCAGGTCATATTTTTGAAACAATTTTCTCTCTATATTTATGAGAACCTTGAAAAACTCAGAATGTTCTAATTATTTTTAAAGTACAAAAATTTACTCGTCTAGCACAGTGCGTAACAAAGTGTAAGCCTAGCACCAAGTTACTGTTTCCAATTATGGTGTCACTGAAATCAATCAGAAGTACAAAAAAATCACTGATTCAGCTCAATTCATAACAAAGGATAAGTCATTTTTCCTCATTTCATCTGCATTTCTATAAATTCACTGAAATCAATCATAACTGCAATAACAAATCACTGATTTATCAGTGCATAACATATATAATAACCACAATCTTCCTCATCTAGTTTAAATCTATGAATTACAGTAGCTAAAATCCATCAGAACATTTTTACTAATTTGTTTGGATTAATTGCCTCAGATGTTTCCCATTTTATTCTCATCATGAATTCTCTTAAATATCACGATGTTCATGCAATCGTGATGCTCAGTCACGAGAGCTCAAGACTGCGCTTGGATCGGTGACCGTGCTCCAACGACCTGATATTATAAGCTTTATTATCAACTTTTCATGGTAAATTCAACGACTTCCAGTCAATTTCAATTGGGAATAAATAATATTTTACTCACATTTGGCCAAACGTTTTCGAATCATGGAGATTCATCTTCAAAGGCGTCCTCGATCCTTTATTATCACTTATTTATTATCACTAAGTGATAATTCACCCACCTGTCCAAACTTCGCCAAGACAATAAAATAATAAAAAGATCTAGGATGCCTTGAAGATGAGATTCAATACCTCGAAAACGTTCGGCCGAATGTGAGTACATTTATTAAATAGTTACAATATAAAACTGACTGTAAGTCGTTAAATTTACAACAAAAAGTTAACATTAACAAGGCAGATCGTTATGGGACAAGAAATCCGAAAATAAAAAAGTCATTCATTCTATTCTATTATCTCTTACTCACCTAATATGTTTCCCGTAACATGGTTCAAACGGCGAGTTTTTATTAACGCTTATTATTATTTCATTCCCTAAAATTAATCAGAACTTTTAATCAATTTTCTATATCACCTGCCTAAATGTTTCCAAATTTATTCCCATTTATGAACTCCCTAAAATTAATAAGAACTTTCTGGATCAATTTTCTACTTTATTAAGATGATGGAAATGATTCCTAAATTTGATTATTATTGTAATATCCTTCTTGGAAATCTTGTTCCATAGCGATGAACTATTTAATATTAACTTTTTGTTGTTTATTTAACGACTTGCAGTCAGTTTTATATTGTGAATATATAATAAATGTACTCACACTCGGCCGAACGTCTTCGAGTTGTGGAAACTCATCTTCAAGGCATCCTAGATCGGCGATGTTGGTTTGTTGGTTAGAAGAATTGTTGTTTTTGTATAATGTGGTTAAAAAGTTTGTGTGATTTAAAATGTAATTGTTTATTGAGAATGTTTTGTTTGTTGTGTGTGGTGTATCTATAAATTTCAAACTTAAATTTTGACTTACTGACTGCAAGTCGTTAAATTTATAACATAAAGTTAGTAATATCCTTTTATTAATTACTCATTAATATAAATTAAAAAGCCCCTCTGCATACAACAAAAAAGACAGCATTGCATATTTCTCCTTGCAATTATCCAGTGTACCTTGAGCAGCAGAAGACACAAACATAAATTTCAGCGGAAGCTGTTAGCACAAGCTAATCTCGCACGGACCTCTGCCAGATGCAATGATAAATAGCTCCAGACTTGTCTGGTTGGCATCATTTGCTAGCCTTCCACTTCCACTTAGAACTCTTGGCAAGTTTACAATGAACCAGTCATATAACATTGTCTCAGCTGGAATGGATGTACACTTAGAAAATCATCATAATTTCTGCACTATTCCATTTACCTTGTCTACAAAACAGGGACAAAGACCTCAGCTACATTTATATATTAGAGTTGCAATATACATGTCTAAAAGAAACTTTTAGGGGTGGCTGTATTAGCCACTGGTTACTGTTTGTGGGGAGGGGTGAGTGAAAAGGATTGAATAAACACATAGTACTGAAATACATAAGTATCACAAAATCTAATTACTGTATAGTACACACATAAAAATCACACCCAGTCTTGAAAAGTTTTTATCAGCCAAAACTGAATTCTTTAATCACTGACTGAAAAACTATATCATATAATTGAGTACTATGCTAATTTTCGTATTTCCCTCATATCATTATAGAATAATAATTATTAATAAATTATTATACTTATTATTTCAATTATTATTTATTATTAGAATAATAAATTATTATATTTATTATTTTAATTATTATTTATTATTAGAATAATAAATTATTTGGCGGCTCTGGTACTGCAATTGGTTTGGAGCGCTTGTCTGTAATAAGATAGTGTTCTAGCTGGCTTCGTTTCCTACAGCCTTGGGTTCGAATCTCATTCAGCCATGGATGTTTCTCATCATTCACCCATTCACCTCATTACCCACGCACAAGTCTCCAGACTCATGTGGGCATCATCCACAATAATAATAAGATTAAATCTCGCCTTTCTGCTTTTTACCTTAGCATGACAATAA
This sequence comes from Conomelus anceps, assembly GCA_948455865.1. Lineage (NCBI taxonomy): Eukaryota > Metazoa > Arthropoda > Insecta > Hemiptera > Delphacidae > Conomelus > Conomelus anceps. Next base: position 3,337,580 of record OX418227.1, read on the forward strand.
TTTTAGTTAACTATAATATATGGAGATTAAATTTCAGCTTCCAGCGTCATCCGTAGCATGGCAATAATTTTAGTCAACTGTTGTGTTCTAGGAGGGTCCACCTCGTCAAGTGGACCCTCCTAGAAATTTTTATAATTTATTCATAAACAATAATAATTATTATTAACTAATTGTTAGTTACTTTTTTATTCGTGTAGTCTTTATATTAGTTTATTGGAAAAAATACTTGTATAATTTATTAGTCTATCCACTTTGAAGTCTCCCAATCAAATACAATCATTGTTCAACATACAGTGTTCTCGATTCATTCAAATAGCAAATCACAAATTTCACTTGAAAAGTTTCAAGTTCAGCTCAAAATGACCAATCTGTTTATCTATATGACCAAATAACACAACAAATTAAGGATATTAATTCTTATTCCAGCACAAATAATTTGAAAACACTGTAAATCAGATTTAATCAATACTTAATTTATTGAGATTCATAGCTAATCAAATCACACATTTTCCTAGAAAATTTATCAGTTCCACACTAAATCTGGATATGATTTAAACAAGACCACGGTATACAAAAAATAATTAAGGAGATAAATTCTCATTTCACCCTAAATAGCTTGAAAACTTTCTGTATCAAATTTAATCATTCTTCTCCTTTTCCTTCTCCTTCTCGTTCTTCTTCTCCTCCTCTTTCTTCTTCTCCTCCTCCTTCTCCTCTCCTCCTTACCATCTCTTCTCCTCTTTCTTCTCCTTCTTCTTCTTCTTCTTCTACTCCTTCTTCTCCTTCTCTTTCTCCTCCTTCTTCTTCTTCTTCTTCTCCTCCTCCTTCTTCTCCTTTTCCTCTCCTCCTTCTCATTCCCATCTCAGTCCTTCTCTTTCTCCTTCTCCTTCCCATCTCCTTCTCCTTCTTTTCCTCCTCCTTCACTTTCTTCTTCTCCTTCCCATCTCCTCTCCTTCTCTTTCTTCTTTTCCTTCTCCTTTTCTCTTTCACCTCCTCCTCCTTCTCCTTCCATCTCCTCTCCTTCTCTTTCTTCTTTTCCTTCTCCTTTTCTCCTTCACCTTCTCCTCCTCCTCCTTCTACTTCTCATCTCCTCTCCTTCTCTTTTTCCTTCTTCTCCTTCTCTTTCTTCTCCTTCTCCTCTCCTTCTTTTTCTCCTTCTCCTTATCCTTCTCCTTCCCATCTCCTCTCCTCTCCTTCTCCTTCCCATCTCCTCTCCTCTCCTTCTCCTTCCCATCTCCTCTCCTCTCCTTCTCTTTCTCCTCCTCCCCCTTCTCCTTCACATCTCCCCGCCTTCTCTTTATCCTTCTCCCTCTCCTTTTCTTCTTTCCTCTCCTTCCCATCTCCTCCTCCTTCTATTATTTAGACACACTAAATATTCATTTGGATGACCATTTCTATCACTCATTGCCACCCAAAACTTTCTGTATGAAATTTAATCATTGTCCACTAAATATTCATTTAGATGACCAATTTTATTACGAATTTCCACCGCTCTCCTTTCTTTTTCATATTCTCTCTCACTTTTTCCATTGTCGGATGACCAATTCCATCGCAAATTTCCAGCTCTGTCCCTCCTTTCTCACTCACTTTTTCATTAATTTTTGTCTCTCTTTCTCTCACACCTGCAAAATAAGCAAGTTTGTCGCCATAAACAGTGGCTCGAAACCTTCCATGTAATGGATAACAAATGGGCGGTGAATAAATATTCAGCAAGGCGGTAACCGCGGACCTGGCTATATCCGCATCAAATATTCCATCAGCCCGGCAATGACCTGTTAGGGAGAAGCCATCTTAATAGTTCCCGCGTTGACGCTCGGCTTCCCGCGCGCGCACTTCTACCTTCCCGCGCAATTTCGTTTTCCCACGCTTTTGCCTTTCCACTTTTTTGAGCTTTATTCTTCACTTCTTTTCTCTTTTCTTTCTTGCACTTTTAGCCTCTTCTGCAATTTTCACCTTTCTGCTTCTTTGCTTCAAATCTTACCACTTTCGTCTTCTCTACATATTTTCATCCTTCTTTTTTTGGCTCTTGCTTATCAGATCTTTCCACAGTCCTGTTTACTGCGTCTTTCCGCGAATTTATTAATTTATTTATCCGTAATATAAGCTTAATACAACTAGATGTAAACGAACAACTGGTTTTCATCTTTGATTTTGTTCTCTTCTTGATCTTTATCTAGAGGTTTCACCCTAATTTTTTAATTTCTCCTCTTCCTACTATTTCTGACTGCCTTTTCTGGTTTCCCGCGCTTCTCCTCAGCATTTCTGCTTTCTGCGCAAAATTTCCATCTTCTTCACCCCTTTCTTATATCTCCCCCACCTTCTAGTTGTTCAGGCATCTTGGCACCTCCATTCATTTTCTTTTTTGCTTAATATTCACTCTCCTTTTCTCTACTACTCAAAATTCCTCCTTAGCAAGGGCAACTCTGATTTTTCTTCAGTGTTTTCCATCTTTCCCCCTTTTTTTCATTGTCTTTCCCGTTTTACCACACTTCTATATGTATTTCTCAATTCTTCTCTTTTTCTTCATCCTCTATCCCCCACTTTTCAGTTGTCAGTTAACTCTCTTCTCATTTTCCCCCAAATAGGGGAAGTGATAACCGTGAGCCGTAGCAGTTCAATCAGATAGAGATAAGCTGCGTTCTCCTGGGCGCTCTTTGTAAGGGTGACTGATTATTAGATTGACCAGCAAGAAAGACAATGTTCTCTGCTTTAAAATCACTTCCCGGTGGTTCGGTACCCACCTAAAACTGTAGTTAAAGTAAATTCGTATGGCTTTTCGTGGTGGAGAGACCCTTACAGGTAGTTCCACCTCGCCGTTTTTTTTAACGACTGCTTTTTTTTATTAAAACTGTAGGTACAACTCATCACTCACCATCGTTCAACTCATTACCCACGCACAGGTCTCAGACCTATGTGGGCTTCATCTTTCAACCTTTCTGATTATGCACCTCTTCTTCCCAACAGTTTCTTCCCCTTCCCTTTCCACAGATCAACGCTCTCTCCTTCTCCACACCTTCTTCTTTCCTTCTTCTTACAGCTCTACAGTCATTTCCTCTTTCACTCCTTTCCTCTCTCTTCATCACCTTTCTACCCTCTCTCTCAATCCTAATCTTCCCTTCAAAGCCACCATCCTTGTTTAATGGTGTGTTGAAAAACACGGCCGAAATGGCCAAAATGGTGACTTTCCTTGTGGCTTGTCCTGTCCCAGATGAGCACTTGATGGCTGCGTATTATACTGTTATTGTTCAACACACAGTAGCTCTTGTAGCACGCAATATGAGGTGGGATGCGCTGAATTTATTGGTCCTTTGGTGTTGAATGGAATGGTAGCAAGAACGTGGTTGTTACTGGGAAACAAGTTCAATCACATTTTCACAAATGGCACATTGTTGTTTTATGCAGCTTTCACACTTGAACAATTTTATTGCAACTTTTCGTCGCAAATGTCTGTTCTCTCAGATGCATGGATATTCCACAATATCATTTATATTACAAATGCATCATACTAAATATAGTAGATGGATAGATCAATATTGACATGAAAAATCGAACTTGTACGAGACGAGCCCAAATTACATGGTGGTTCGGAACCCACCTAAAACTGTAGGTCCAGCTTATCAATCACATTCATCCAACTCATTACCCACGCACAGGCCTCAGATACGTGGGCTTATGTGGGCAGGAAAACTTTAAACTATCTACTATCACATCTGATAGGCATCGATAATATATAATTTAATTTTAACTGAAATTAAAAAACTGACTTTTAAACCAGTGCTTCTATTAGGGAGTTCTTTGAACGAGGATAGAGTGGAAGAAATTAATTATAATGTGAAAAAGAAAAATATTGTCTTGATGTTGGCATAAATTAGCTGTGATATCTAAATTATGTAAATGTTATATAAATAGATACATATTGGAAAATATATCGTTTTATTTGTGTTAAATGTAACAATTTATTTGTAATGACGAATGCAAAACATGCTACAATGCAAGGAGAATAAAATTCAAATTTAAAAAAAAAACTGAAAAGAAAGCTACTAAAAAAAGGGGAAATGGTCAAATACAAGAATAGAGCATAAGAAATCAGAAGAGGATGAGTTTAAGATCAGTCAGAAGACAGTTGAGGTAAGAAAGAATGCGAGAGTAGATTAAACTAGTTGGCCTAAAGAAAAGCGATTTTTGAAGGTGTTTGAAAAATAATGAAACTAAAGAAAGAAATCAGATTACCAAAAGAATTCAGAGAGAGACAAAGAACAAAGTTGAATCACATGCTTAGTATGCCTGTGCTACAAAAAAACTTGTTATTTAATGTAAATTCATGGTATTAAGAAAATATGAAACATCGGACATTTTTTCTCAATACTTTGATTGGTTTCACTCTCTTCATCTCAAAGAAGAAGATGTTCACATTATTTAGAAAATATGAAACACTAGCTGGCCCAACGCGCGTTGCTGCATTCTCATAAAAATTCTCCTTGATTTTATTATTCGCCACCTCCCACTGAGGTTACATTTCAAATTAGGAAAGAAGTTAGTCCTAGGGCTCTTCCAGCTGATCATAGAGGCTTCGTTGTTTTCTTAATCACCACCTCTGAATGAAGAAACATTTCAAATTTAAACCTCCTATGACTATAAGGGTAGAAGCTAGGTTTTTTATTTTATTATTCGCCGCCTCCCGCTGAGGTTGCATTTCAAATTTCTAGCAGAATTTGTTAACAGATGTCATCAACCTGGCATAATTACATTTCATTATACCCAGTCGTATGTTTCCTACATATTGCAAGGCTCCGGCTGCACGGTAGCCTACATGCAAAGTGCAAAGTCTTTTGCTGTTCAAAGACAGCGTAAATAACGCCACTAAGGGGCCTGCCATATGATTAAAAACTGTTGACTTATATCAGCTGTTTCTTTAAGCTGTTTGGCTGGCAAGTTCAGTAGGTTAGGTCTATAAAATGGTTTAATTAATAATAATTATTAGCTCCCCTATTAAAATTTATGGTGAGAAACCATCCCCAATATTCACACAACATATTCCCAAAGTTTCATGCCGATCTGTCAAGTAGTTTTGGAGTCTATAGGGAACACACATACATACATACAGACAGACATTCATTTTTATATATAGAGATTAGACATTTTTTCTTAATACTTTGGTTTCCCTCCTACCATCTCAAAGAAGGAGATGGTGGAAATCCTTTCCTCTAGCAATAAATTGCATTTGGTCAATTCTGGTGACCCTAGAAGAAGTAGTAGGGTTTAGGTGAAAAAACAGTAAGCACAAAAATAAATCATTGGAATTGAGATGGAGGAGAAAAACCAATGAGAATGAAGATTTAACCAAAAAAACTTAAGCTTCAAGGAGTATTGATCATAAAATAAATATTTTCCATGTTACAATGGCATTCAATATGATACTTATGTTTTGGTTCATAGATATTATATTCTTGAATTTCTTGATCCATACCGATCTGCATTGATAATATTAACATTTTATGATGAATTTAACAACTTGAAGTCAATTTTAATAGACAGTAAATGAATAATTACTCACGTAGGCTGGAACGTTTTCGAATCGTAATGATTCATTTTCAACATGTTGCTGTTGTAAATGAATCATTACGATACGAAAACGTTTCAGCCTACGTGAGTAAATATTTATTTATTGTTTATTAAAATTGACTGCAAGTCGTTAAATTTATTATAAAATGTTAAGATATAATATAATGCATAGGAAATAATATGATCGATATTACATATTTTTTTTTAGGATGAAGCCCACATAGGTCTGAGACCTTTGCATGGGTAATGAATTGGATGATGGTGGTTGATGAATCGGACCTACAGTTCTAGGTGGGTTTCGAACCACCGGGAAGTGATTTTACAGCAGAGAACAGTCTTTTTTGCTGGCCAATCCAATCGGTCACTCTTTTAAAGAGCGCCCGAGTTTCGTAGCTTATCTCTGATTGAACAGATACCTGCTACGGCACTCGGCTATCACTTCCCTAACATCTATATGCCAGCCAGGTCACACGATATTATTATTATTATTATTATTATTATATGGATTGTATGAAAACTATGTTATCTTACACAGTTTTTAATAGCATTAATCATAAGAATGGAGGATACAGATAGGAACATACAAGTAAAAAAACTTAGTTTTATCCCTTTCACTCCCAAATTATAACTGGAAAATAATTGTAACATTTTATCCTTGAAATCAGTTCATTTCAGCTCAAATATGAGACAAATGTCACTTTCCAATTTTTTTCTTCTTCCATTTCCAAAATGGAGGCACCCTCACAATTGTGTGGGCCAGGAGCAAACCACTATAGCCTCACGATTGTGAGGGTAATGCAAGGTATTCAAATCTATAACAATAACAAGCTATCAACAGTTGAATTTTAATGAAACTTACTTTTTATTGAAAGAGCAATAGGCTACTGTACAAAATACATTAAATTATTTTTTCTAAAAGAGTTAGGATTCAGATAGAAATACAAAATGAAAAATAAAACTTGAAAAGCAATAGGTAAAATGTAATTTGTAATTCTAATCACTATGCTAGTTAAAATCAAGATCATTGACACTTTTTAAATTGCAAAAAAAGTAATTTTACAAATTACATTAGAAAAATATTACACTAGAAAAAGAGCAGTAGACAACTGTTCAAAATAATTATATGAAATCAACTATTTCTAAAAATGAGTTGAAATATTCAGGTAGAGTTACACAATTGGAAATAAAATTTAAATGCAATAGGTAGGCTAAAATAACTTTCATCTCTTCAGGCTTCAAAGATGGTTTCATCTCTTTTCCATTGTTTTGAAGAAAATATTGTGCTGTGAAGTGTGCAGCCTGCTCATAGATCTCTTCGGTGAAATATCTCTGGAAATATCCCATTGGAGTGAGAATTTCCTGTTGAAAAAAAATTCTATCAGGAAATGTTTCAGCATATCAGTAAAGCAGAAATGAAGACCTCAATTCATCAGAAGCAATACACCATGACATGATGAGAATAAGTACTCACAACATGATCTTCCTGTTCAGCTACAATCAGCTTTGTGTGTGTCGGGAATGGCCGCTTTTCCCATTCTGGTTCTTGAGATGGCCCAGCTTCAGGCTCATCGTTGGTTTCTTGGTCAGATTCTGATTCTGAAGACTGTTGGATCGTGGTTGGTTGGTAATCTTCATCAGATTCCTCATCTAGTTCTATGTCCGACCCATTCTCCAACTGATGAAGGAGGGATAGGATTTGACTCTCATCCAAATTGTCTTCTGTGGTTGAAAACAAAATAAGATATGTAATATTTATAAATATTGTTATTCAATGTTCATTGGTCTACAATTTTTGTTGAAACTTATCAATTATCCATTGTGATAAATGATCTACATAGGAAAAATTGAAAATGATTTTGATGCTCCATGAGGATATGGGAATATTTCAATGAAAGTTTATTTTTTGTGTCAAATTATTGAAATTGTCACTTGAAAAACAAATTATGGAAATGTCATGAGCAAGAAAGAATTAAATTCAACTTGTATTCACAGATTATTGACAAACATCAATGTAAGAAACATGTTTCATTCCGCAAGAAGGTAGTTTTTAGGTTATGTATCACTAATGTGATACACTCCCCAAACACACAATTGTGATGTTCACAATTTATTTGTAGATTACTTCCACAAATAATATCCAATCGCATTGAAAAAGTAGGAGAATATTCCTTGAAGTATTCTGAACAAGATTTGATAGTTTTATCATTCCATAAATAGAAATTAGCGGTTGAAATAAACAAATTCTCACCTTCATGTCCAGACATGATGATCGAGGTCAACAGCTGCTAGTTTGAAAGCTTATTACCAACATAGCAAACAAAAAAACTTGTACTGAATGAAACCATTCTGAACAGAGAAACCAGCACAATCATGTGAGCCAGGAGTGACCGCTCAACTCCAAGTTTTTCCCATAAGAAATAATGTTTTAAAATACCCACACAATTGTGACGGCAGGGAGCGTAAGGGATAAGCAGATTATATTTTATCAGATTATTTTTTTATCTCCAACATTATTGCCCAATGTTGTGCTTGAACATTTCATGTGCCTCAGTATACACCCGGAGGTTGGACGAATTGTCGAGTACCCTGTGCTAATTGTGGAGCACTCTGTACTAATTGTGGAGCACCCCGTACAAATTGTGGAGCACCCTGTACAAATTGTGGAGCACCCTGCACATATCGAGGTGTTTGCACGTATTGGTTACCGTTTGGGTAAACTACGACTGGTGCACCATTGTTAGGGTAGCCGGCAACATATGCACCGTTATTATCGTAGTTAACGTAGGCACGATTGTCGCCAGTATAAGGATATCCGTTAGTATAGCGAACGGGCTGCACTACTATAGGTGAAGGTTGTACTAGGGAGACCGTGGGTGCAGGAGCGGGGTATTGGACATCGGTGCCTTTCAGCTCAATCCTCAATGGTCTGTCCTTGTGAGATCTGCTCTTGCTTCTGCCTCTTCTTTTATCTGATTTTGGGCCGGCAATTGCCTGAAAAAAACCCCAGAAAAACACATAAATATAGGTTTATTAAAATACCTAAAAGAAAGAACTGAAATTCAAACTACGACTATTCCAAACTAAAAAATATGAAACTAAAAATGAAAGTGGCTTCTTTAACATACAGTAGAAACAATTAGTCTGGGCGCGTGGATCTGGTTTCACTACTAGCCGTCCTGTAGAAGTTGACTAGTTGACCTTGAAGACATCTGCAGCGTCGCCCGGGCCACATGTTTTTAGAAATGAGCGATAAACACTCCCCTCGCCATGGCTGACTACCAAACGGCCGCGCGCCCAGACTAATTGTTTCTACTGTACAAGCAAGGTACAGTTAGGAGACCCACATACCAACTAACTAGACAAAAATATTTTATACCAATAAATAATTGAAATGACTTGACTTGCACAATTTCGACTCTGAGATGTGGAACAAATTTCAAAATTAAATCCACTTTCTTTGGACAGTTTCAGTGCTACGTTTTTAAAGTGGCCTTTAAATTAATATCTTGTTTTGGAGAGAATTAGTTATTGTATTTCAAAAGGACATTTACAGTTGAACTAGGTCATAACGTAAAATTTGTATTTTTTTATTGAAAATTTGTAAAGAAAGCAGTAGTGGGCTGTGCCTGTTGTATCTTTACTTGATAGCGTTTCTTGTAATGAGTGCGATGAGTCAATTAGTTTAAAAAAATAATGTTTAAATAATGTAAAATAATGTTTGAACTCGTGGCTAGAGCACAAGATATTTTTCTAGCCACGCCAATTATCTTATAAAAGTTATATATTTTTCGTTGTAACAATGTTGAAAATTGGCGAATAAATTTGATTTGATTTGATAATAATAAATAAACTTGCTCACAAAAAAATAAGAAGCTACGTTTTTTATTGAAGTATGGATTGAATGGGGCAGCTATTGAATAAAAAATAATAAATATACATATAATTTATAAATAACCTAGTTTATAATATTAGGGATAACTTCTAGAACTTATCCGTCAAATGACTTTTCTCCCTGTTTGTGGAAATAAATCTTCCTCGCCATATTTCTTGCAGCCATCATTTTCATAATCCTCTGTTTACCGTCCTAATCTCAATCCAATTATCTTCTTTCTACTTATTCACTCACAATTTCTTCTCCTCTTTTCTTTCTTTATCTCCTCCTTTGTTGGATTCTTTTTTTTATCTTCTTCTCCCTTGTTTTCTTCTTGCTCTTGTTATTGTTCTTCCTTTTCTTCGTCTTCTTCTCCAAATCTTGTTCACACAAAAAAAGGGGAAGAACAGAGAATAATAAGAAAAAGAATCCATGATTTTTGTCAACCATAATCCACAGTTTAATGGAAAAGCCAACCCACGTTAGATTTTCCAAGAAGAAAAGTCATTTGGATTTCTTTTAGCGGTTTTCTTCTTTCTCTCTTATCTACAGCAAACAAACCTGAGTGCATAATCCTTCCCCCCTATTTTCTAATTTTAAAAAGACAGGCCTGTGAGATGTTTAATCGCGAATCTTGCTGACATTTTTCATAACTGGCTCTGGCGCTGACTGCCCTTTTCAAGTGCTTACAATGTAGAATTAATTAATTTTCAAAAAATGAAAAGCGTCTTTGTTTATTGAAGTATGGACTGGATGGGGCAGCTAAATGCTGTTCAACGATCAACGATTCCATTTCAGATAATACGGGTCATCGAAGAAGAATGCCCGTATTTAAAAAAAAAACACTACTCCGATTAGGATGAATGAATGAATTTTATTTCCAAATAAATTACAACGTTATAACTAAAATAAAACAACAAATTTTCTGTTACAGTATGCTCAAATAGCTACTACACAGTAGGTAGCAATTCAAATAAAATTAAAGAATAAAACTAAACACAAATGTATAAAAAAATATTGTGTCCTAAGGAAATTAGCTTGCATGGGCCATGGCCTGTGCGCAAGCTAGAGTTGAAACTAATTAATTACCAGAGCTATGGACTCATATCAAGATTCATCTAATTTTTCCTATTGATTTTAGTAAAGCGTATTATAAAAAAAAAGAAAATTATTGTAAAATTGAAACATGAAAAAAATGCATTGCAAAAACCTCACACAGACAAAAATAATAAATTTAAGAGAATATTTTTCTCTTAAATTTAAGAGGATGAGCATATAGAATTGCTTATGATATTAAAACAAAGGTAAAGGTTGAGAGTTTTTTACATACCTTAATAAGTTTTCATAGCTGTTCCATATTTTAAAGCTAATTTAAAGATAAAATTCGTGTGTATAAAGCTGTGGAAGCTAGGAAAAAGGACACTGAGTGGCACCAGAGAGAGCAATAAACTTCTCTTCTATTTTTGTGTAATCTCTTGAATTCGCATCGTTTCACTAATACTGGAATATGTAAAATGTGTAGATCTATGAAAATCATTGTGATTTTGAATGGAACTTGATTCGACTTACAAAGAGAGACTGAATTAATAACACATCCAATTCCAAACTTTAACTTATAGTAATTTTGTAAACACCAAAACATTGGGGAGTCTGAGGGCTCTACACCGGAAAAAATTTGTTTTTCATGTCTTGAAAGTACAACTCTGAGCTTTTTTTGTTGTTATCAACCTCTTTCATCATATTATTTTTTGTTGATTGATTCATGGCGTGACAAATCTCACGATCACATTAAACTCTATGGGTTATCAGATCTGAACAGTAACAAAAATGAGCATTTGAAGCCCGTCTGCAAAAATATGAAGAAACCTTTTCTCCTTTCAAGACTATTGTGTCAGTGGCGTACCGAGGTTTCAAACGCCCTGGAGCGGAAGTGTCTTACGATTCCCCCCCCCCCCCCCACAAAAAAAAATCAGTCTCACTCTCAACCACCCGATTGGGCTGATATTAATATAGTGGTCATTTATCAGCGGTTTTTCCCGCCTTTAAGTACGCCGTATTTGTCAGAGACGCGTATCTCCGATGAATGATTTTTCGCCAGGCCAGATTCTGCTTTTATCAATTTCCAAACAGTTTGTTTTGGATTTTTTCACTTTTCTATTAATTTATTTGCAGTTATTTTTTTTTTAGCATTTAGCAAGTCATTCCTATAAGAATTTTCTTATATTTTGGAAATAGGATTCAAGCGTGAAGTCCTGTTCTTGTTAATATAAAAACCATTGAACTTCTTGTGGATTTATTTTTCCAGAATAAATTCAAATCTTCATTCAATTACTTGAAATTGTTATACCTTTTGTCACCCAATTCTAATCGCTTTGGCTTTGCTACTTTCGACTATTTGCTTCTTTTGACTCGATCGTTTTGCATTCTGTCTGTTTGTAACGCATTTATGGCTAAATAACCCGTGAACCGATTTCTTTTAAATTTGACATGAATGTTCCTTTTAGTAATGCGCAGCGAAGTATACATACGATTTTTTAAAATTGTGTTGCATTTCACCCCTTTGGCCTTCATTATATACATTTGTTGTAAGTAAAAGGCAATTTTCTCTCAAGAACGGTGCGCCCCTCAGAGCCTTGCGCCCTGGAGCGACTGCTCCACTCGCTCCATTATCGGTACGCCACTGTATTGTGTCAACTTCATTCATGTGGTCTGGGGGGCCTTCAAACCCATGTTTAGGGGCTCCGAAAATACTGGGACTTACCAGCATCGTAGGGCTTTTGAAGACCCAAAGCTGAGGCAATTAGGGGATCCTGGTGTATAAACGTTGAAATTTGAAATATTTTACAAGCAGCCTATTTGAATCTCTACTTCACATGACTATACTGGCAAAAAAACGGGCCAAGGGCCCTCGGCGCCAGGGGCCTCCAGGCTTCTTAGGGGCCTCTAGAGGTCTAAATTGGAGAAAAAAGGGGCCCTGGCGGCCCCTAGCTGGACAATTTGAGACCACTTATTGTATTTTTGTTAAGTCATCTGCTTCCATTTCTAAAATAATATGGCCCCTTGACGTTGAGCCCCAAGAAAACTTGCACTGTTCGCCCCATCCCCTCTGTTACTTTAATTAAAGTATTAAAATTAGAGTATTTTTTGAACTGTAACATTATTGACTCTTCTCGTATGAAAACGTTTTCTCCCACCAGTAATCGATATCATCATATTTTTATTGATGTCCCTCTACTCGTTTTTTGGGCCTCTTTTACACTCAAGGGGGGGTTGTAACCCGAAACCACCACCTTCCCCCCCCCCCTGTCACTACGCCAATAAAGATATAATATCAATAAATCAAATGCCACTAAGTAACAACTAAATACGTCGGTTTTAAGCTACTATATTAATAAAACAAATTGAAATTACAACTTACAAAAAGTATTAGTGGAAACTGAGGAATAAAAAATAAAATAATAATTTTCGAATAAAAAATGAAATAATAATTCTCGGTGCCCCTAAAGACCTGTATGGGCGCCATCTTAATAAGCTCATATTAAAGGAAAATAATAATGAAAATAATGCTTACATTACAGGGACTATAGTTTTTAATTACTCGACCCTGGACAGATTTGCTGAAAATACTGTCATTAGCAGTATTTTCTAGTAGATCTACTTCTAGTTAATACTAGTATTTAGTAGTATATTGTTCTTTTACATTATATTAGTAGTATTTAGAGGAAATGTTGACAGAATGTTACTCATCACTCCTAGCACAATAGCACAGGACGGTATAGTAGCCGTCTATGTCTATACTGTCCTGCAATAGCAGGTCATTGACCTCTCCCACCCGTCCCGTAAAGCGAACGGTATCTCTCCCCTCTACCACACTACCAGCCATCGCTTTCACTGGGTCACCAATGCCAAGGTCAAACAGCTGACCAGAGCCTCTGCTTCTATCTCCATCTACAAGCCTGCTACTGTGCTACTTGCGCTCTCGTTTTTTAACTTGCTTAGACAGATAACTGATTTCTAAACTGCGGCTGCCAAAATGCAACACCTGATAATGTTTTTATCAATTCCAATCTTTTCAATTTTACTCTGAACATTTTTCTAATCTATATAAATAAAATTAGAGTTTTGTCTGTACATTTATCAGAATTGTATATTTTTTGGTTATTTTTACGTTTTATACATTAAATAAGCCGAAAATAGTCTTATCTTACTTTCTGTCTGTCTGTCTGTCTGTCTGTCTGTCACGGCCGCAAAGGTATTTTTCGCGGCCTTCTCCTCAAAAACGAGAGCATCGATCGGGATTTTAGTTATTGAACAGTATTGAAATCATTGTTGACAATGTCTTTAGCTATAAAAAACTAAATCAACTTTTTTTTTAACAGAGTAATAAACGTTTAAAAACCAAGTACTGTGCGATTTTGGATACATTTTACGCGGCCTTCTCCTCAAAAACGAGAGCATCGATCGGGATTTTAGTTATTGAACAGTATTGAAAACATTATTGACAATGTCTTTAGCAATAAAAAACTAAATTAACTTTTTTTCAACAGAATAATAAACGTTTAAAAACCAAGTATTGTGCGATTTTGAATACATTTCTTCCAAGCTTTATTACCACATAAGAATAAGAACAAATCACATAATTTATCATGATATATCAATCAGCTGTTCTCAAATATAAATGGTGGGCCCTTGCGTAGTCGGAGCATTGCAGTCATTTAGGAAACATATGACTGGTGAATCAAAGCTCATGTTATGTTTCATCAATTATTTCTTTGTTGAAAAAAAAAATTCTAATTTCAATTTATCAAAACAAAAATTAACATTTTAGGAAGGTGCGGTTTGTGCCAGGCTCTTGGGAATTCGCCAGGTAGCACTATTATTACCACATAAGAAAAAATCACGTAATTTATCATGATATATCAATCAGCTGTTCTCAAAAAATATTCTCTCCGATACCTGTCACTGAATTGTTTACGTTCTAAGTTGTTTACTAAGGTCCCGGCCATGGTCCCGGCCCGTTCACACGATACAGTTTTTGTGCGGTACAGTAAATTTGCTGTATCAGTTATTTTGCAGTGCTTTCGTTTGCATGTACATTTCATATTGTATGTTCACACAATACTGTTTCGAATAGATCCAGTAAAAAAGCTGTTCTAGCCGATTTCTACATTCGGTTTTGTCTTCGAAAACTGTATCGCTAAAATCAGCTGTACCGCAAAATAACTATCCGTATCCGGTGGCACAATCATGTATTGTACCGGTAAGGGATATGTTCAAACGATACGCTTATTATGCTGGAAGCAGTCTTCATATCGTCAGCATTGATCTTCTTCATTGATATTCTTCAGCATTGATCTTCTTATTAGTGAATTCCAGTGTCCAGAAGTGGAATATATTAATTGTGAAAATTTTATTTCTCTAATATATGAGAGACCCGCCTTGTGGGACAAGACTTAAGATTAATATAAAAATAAAGAGAGAAAAATGTGTGGAATATTGAAAACAGAATTTGCGTACTTTGATCAAAATTTAAGAGAAACCTTCAGTAAGAAACTTATTTGAAAAAATCTTACACAAATAAAAAAAATCCTGGACTGGAATAAATAAATATGAACTGGAAGCTCAATGGAAGAAGGAGGAGAGCACAGCAATAAGCTGCAAAGCCGGACCGTGTGAATATCACACTACAGTGGACGCCATACAGTAAAAAAACCGTACCGCAAAAAAACTGCATCGTCTGAACGGGGGGGCCTAAGCTGCTAACAACTTCATGATCGTTGCTATCAAAAAAGCCGAAACATATTTAGTCTTATTTCTAAACATAATCCGTACGAAGGACGGGCACAATAGCTAGTCTCTATCTATAAAAGGATGATACCCTGACTCACTCATCAACGCAGAGCCAAAACTACTAGGCCTATGAACTTGAAATTTCTTATGTACAATCCTTATAGGATTTCACCGTGCAATAAGAAAGGATTTTTCAAAATTCGCAATTTTAGGGGTGTTTTTAAGGGGTTAAAGTTTTGCCTATGCAAAGCACGGGTACATGGCTAGCTAGCTTACTGGGATCTTTTAATCATATGGAAAATAATTTGAAATTTTTCTATCTGCTGTACACGCTGTTTCGATGAATAAGCTGTTTGTGTGTTTTGCAAATCATCATTCTAAAAACAACTTCTGTCTATCAAACCGGTAAACGTATGTTTGCCAATCATCTGTAATGGTCATGCTTTTTCAGTGCTCAGGTAATTTTTTGGGCATACGGGATTATACTGACTTTAACCAATAACAAATGTTTAACATGTTTTTATGTGATCACATGAAAATTGAATATATGAAATAAGGAAATTCGAATATTAGATTTGTTCATCAACTTTAGACAGTAACTGTAATTAATATTCAATGTTCGATGCTTTCCTATAAAATCTATTTCACAATAATTTTTTCCTGATCTGTTATACATATCATTATGTATATGGTTATTCATTGAAAACTATACCCATTAAAATAACCGTATAGGTTTTTATTCATTTATATGTGTGGTGTGTGTTATTAATATTATCCGTAAGGGTACTCCCAAAATAAAGCCATACGCTTATTATTCTTACTGATTTATTAGTAAGGCAGCAGGCATCAAACCTGTCAAAAAGATACTCATGGAAAATAAGATAAGATTGGTTACTTAGATTTGATGTTTCTGTGCAAAATATTATCCTCATAAAGTTTTTTTCGAAATAGTACTACCGGTACCTATTTCGATAAAAATTTATTGAGGCTCTGACACCATGTGACTCAAATCACCATCACCCGTAGCAAAGCACGGGTAACTGGCTAGCTATATGCTTATTCCTTATGAGGCTCTCCTTAGCAAACATCACTTTTGCAACAGACGGGTAAGCTCTTTCATTTCAAAATTTACAAAAATCACATGTCCTTTCTATCTAGCGTAGCAACGCACGCCGGGTACCGCTAGTTACCTATATTTCAATATTCTATTTAATAGTATTTCAATTAGGGAAGTGATGGCCACGAGCCGTAGCTGGTATTTGTTCAATCAGAGAGATAAGCTGCGTTCTCGTAGGTCCCGTTCGTAACGGTGACCGATTAGATTGGCCAGCAAAAAAGACACTGTTCTCTGCTGTAAAATCACTTCCCGGCGGTTCGGAACCATAGAAGATTCGGTTATGTATTGTGACAAATTTACAACGAATGTGAAGGTGCAACAGACTCAAGTCCAAAACTGCTCCCTTCACAAATTTTAAGTATGTTACATTGTCCAAAAACATTGAAGTTAACACAGACTAAAAATTTAAGATATGCTAAAACCTTCACTCTAAAAATAACAAAATGAATCTTCTCACTCAACCACTATTAATTTAAAAATTCACTTGAAACGAAACACCAAAAACTGTTGAAAATAGTTTATAATATTAAATATTCATAAAAACCTTTGAGCCGAAGAAATGTTATCTTGTTGCTATGAAATGCTATGTATATAGTTTGTTGTTATCTTTACTGTTAGCCTATTAGAGGCACAATTTTATCTTAGTCAGCCTATTAGATGCACTTTTCCCTCAGCTAATAGTATCATTCTGTGTTTAGTATACATTGTGTATAATTATATTAAGCTACTCTGTACTTTAGTTTTTGTTTGTTTGAGATTGATAATGATGTAACAACCGAAACTATTATCTTTCTATTTTCAATAAAATAATGTGGTTGTGACAACTTCATGTCTTACTATTCATTAATTTCTTTCAGCCCACTTCTGTATATGTCCCTTTCATATTTTTTCGCCACACTAGGACGTAATGAGCTGTTTTTCGTGCGTCATATCGAGGCCGAAAGTGTTTGGTTTCCGACGAGGTCTGTAAACGTTTACCGCCCTAGGGCGGAAAAGAAAATGACCTTGAATGACAGCTGATCGTGTCTGGATACAGCAGTCATGATTGTAAAAATGAATCCTTCCAACTTTTATGTAAAACAAAAAGATTTAAACTGTCAATAAATGTTTATTTTTTAAATTTAAAATGTACGTAGTATTTAAAATGTCAATAAATGATCACTTTTTATAACTTAATATGTATTATTTTGTAGTTTTGATATCAAACTTTTTATCCAACCTACAGAGCTCTGGGTGGGAATTTTGTCAACTACTTCAACTGTATACCAAAAGGTTAGTTGGTTAGGTTTTTTGTTTTTAGGAATTTTGTCAAATACTGCAACTGTTGGTAGAGGTTACTGTTGATATAGAAAGGTTAGTTGGTTAGGTTTTTGGATGCTTTATGCAGGTTTTGAATCATGAACAGGAATAACAACAAAAAACCTAACCAACCAACCTTTTGGTGTACAGTTGTAGTAGTTGACAAAATGCCCACCCAGAGCGCTGTAGGTTGGATAAAAAGGTGATAGCCGTTCCTTGTATTCTTGCAAGTACCATAGCCTTAAAATTTCGCTTTCAAAATTTCCAACTTAACATTATTGTTTTTTTTTTTTTTGTGGTGTGGCGAAAAATAGCGTTCGCACCGCGGGCTAAAATGTTTTGCCGGCTCTCAAACACTTCAAGTTCTCGACTTCGTCTCGAACTTGAAAACCGCGATCTCGAGCCGGCAAACACACATTTTCGGCCCTAGGTGCGAAATATACTATTACACACACTTCATTAATTCATCGATTTCTATCAATTCTTTATACCCATCATTCTCTAATTCAGCATCATCTCCAGTTTTATTGGTCAAGATTAATTTGTACATTATCAATTACGGAAATTACAGAGCTTTCATAAAAATTATTATTATCAAAGTATTTATTATATTTCTGTAATTCAATCAGAGAATCTGTGATGTTTTCATATGATGATATCCAGCAATTAGAAAATAGTTCAGCCATAAATTCATTTCATTCCTCTTTTGTGCATTTCACTCCCATTTTTACATTTCCATTAATGTTTACATTTTTACCATTTTTGATGAACAATCTAATATCAAACTGTCCTTGTTTTTTTTATAAAATTACTAAAAAAAATTCTGATATTGATTTATACACTTCAATACCACTTTTGTAGAAGTTGCATGAAATATAAAATATAAAATTGATTAAATTTTAATTTCACTTTTGAAAAAAGCTGAACTCTATACCTCAGTATTTTATTGGAGTTTGCAAAATCAAGCAAGTTCATAATGCAATAGAAATGGAATGCATTATCATCAGCAATAAAAAAATTTTTTAAATGAATTATCACCATCAAAAAAATTTAAAAATTAATAATTATCGACTCCGTCTGTAACAAACTCTTGCAGGTACCGTACTAACATACCATACTGCAGATTCTTTTTCATTTCATCAGTAAGTCCGAAATTCTGAAATCCCATCTTAGCCAGTACTGAAAGACCGAATAATGTAATTCACGAATCTCAACTGACCATTCTGACCATTGAAATAGGAATGTTCCGCTAGTTAGAAAAGTTATTTCTTTGTTATTCTCTCAATTCTTGTTATTTTACTCTTTTACCAATCCTTTTTCTCCTGTTTCCTCCTTTCCTCTAATTTTCTCGTCTTTGAAATTTCCTCTATTCTTTTCTTAATCTGATTGTTTTGGCGCTGCAAATTGAACTTTATGGTCTTTATATTACAAATAATACAGTATCATGCAGGTGATTCAATGGAAGTACTTTTCCTGTGATGTTTTCCATGACGAAATACTGACACTTTGTTTCTATTTTAACTATGATTTCTACTCAATTCTACTGGAGGGATGCATTTCGCTTCTAAAATGAAGCGACAAAGAGGCTGACAAAGCTTCTCTTTAGAAGCGAAATGCATCCCTCCAGTGTTTTTTTTTTATTTCGTCTTGGAGACTCCAGTTAAGGATTATAAAACATTTAGATTAACAAAAATATACAATTTTATACACTAGTTACCATAATTACTTTATCAATAATTAGTTGAGGAGAGGCTTAATTTTGATGTGAAAGGAACTCTTCTACACTATAAAAAGCTTTATCAACTAAATATTTTTTCAATTGTTTTTTAATGCTTTCATATTCTGAAAACTCTTTAAAAACTGCGGTAGCTTTTTGAAGAGTTTCCTACCAATATAACTAGGTTTTTCTTTGAATAAGCTACTATTGTGACTCACCAAGTAAGTGATAATCTCCTCGGCTTCTTGTATTATAATCGTGTACGTCAAGATTTTGTTTAATATCACTTTGTTTACGTATAAAGTAGCTTCATACACATATAAGCAGAGTGCAGTGTGAGTAAACATCATAATTTAAATAGAAATACAGTGTCAGTTTTGGTATTAGATTATTTTTCCTTCTCTCGTTCTCTTAACTCGCTTTTTCCATCCTTTCAATTTCTATTTTTTTCATTTATTAGTTTTTTCATTTACTCCACCTATCTCACCAATTTTGCAACTCCCTTATCAATCTGCTCCCTCTACCATCCCTTGCTGTGTCTGCCTTTCTAATTCCTCTATCCCTTACTCTCTCTTTCGTTCTCACTTTCTCTCTCTCTCCCTCAATATTCGCTCCATTCTCTTTCCTCAGCTATTGTCAAACAGTTGAGCGCAATAAAGCCGAAGAAGACACTGTAATAGACGAGTAATTCACTTTTATGACAGTCTGGAGATCGCCAATTACAAAACTCTTTCTACTGTATCTCCTCCTCCTCCTCCTCCTATTCCTCCTCCTCCTCATCCTCCACCATCTCCACCTCCCACCCAATTCTCCTCACTTCTTTTATCACCTCTTTTCACACACCTGCTGACTATCAACGTGCTGTAAAATTCAGAAAAGATATTGTTAAAGCTAGGCATTTAATTGTTTCTGTGCTACTTTCCGCCTTTTTTCTTCTTCTCACTTCTTCTTCTCCTTCTCCCCCTCCTTCGTCGTCTCCGTCTTTTTCTTTCTTCTCCTTCTTAAAAGAAGTTAGAAAAAAAGATGCAGAAGTAGTTTTCCAACTAATTTAGTTAGATTTAATTAATTAAATCATTAATTGAAACATTAATTAGAATTAGTTTAAATAATACAAGAATGAATTAAATACGTTTAGAGCGCTCTCTTAGACCAATCTAGAATCTTGCTAGAGAAGCATAGACTTATACAGTGGCAGTTAGTAGCGAAAATCTAAAGTTTTGTACTTTTCTCACTATTACTTGAAATATGTGGTTAATCTGGTTATCAGTGATATTAAATACTCTACTTTGTACTATCGTAACAGTAAGTGGAAATTTTCTATTGAACTCTTCAAAAACTTAAATTTAATCCAGTTCAGCTTAAAATGTGTTATGAGTTTCAAATTTAACAAGATGGTGTAATTTATTTGTTATTTTTCCCTCTTTTCAGATTACATTTTGGAGTATTCAGGACGAAGTATGAAAAGGTAGGCTGAGTCGGTTCTTTCTTTTGTCATTTGCATTACGAACTATTTGTTTTTATCAGCGAACACAAGACTATTGCTCTTATGTGTTCGCTGGGGGTTTTTTTTTTTTTTTTGTAGCTTACAGTGACTCCACAATAATAGACAGATTTATTTTCTAAAGGTAATTTGAATTGGACAATAAGTAACTGGGTTACAGAATAAAATGATTTTCAACTCAATTGATAATGATATAATTCTTATTGTAATTAACTCCATTGATTAAACATTTAAGTTCAATCCCTGTTTTACAAATTATCAGTAGGTCTATCGATTCTCTGAAATTTATCAGCGTTCCACAAGTGTTCCTTGTCTGCTGGAATGTATGTTCTCAAAAATTCTTTCAGTAAATAATATAATTTTGTATTTTTATTTAGTTTTCATATAGCTTATATTGAATTTGTTTCTTTCGACTACTAATAGTTGCAACACATTAAAATTTGTTTTTGTTGCAAATTTATTTGTATATTTATTTATTTGAGAATAAACTATCTATCTATCTATAGGCTATTATAGTCAAACTCGAGTCACAATCGATAAATCAGGTTTACTTCTAATTAGGTTGAAAAAACTGTGATACAGTAGTAATGAAAATAATTTATTTATTATTATTTTTTATCTAAGGATGAAGCCCACATAGGTCTGAGACCTGTGCGTGGGTAATGAGTTGGATGATAGTGATTGATGAGTTGGACCTACAGTTTTAGGGGTTTCCGAACCACCGGGAAGTGATTTTACAGCAGAGAACAGTGTCTTTTTTGCTGACCAATCTAATCGGTCACCGTTACAAACAGGTCCTACGAGAACGCAGCTTATCTCTATCTGATATATTCAACTGTAATAATTTTTAAATTTTTACGAAGGCCCTAGAAATCCTGTAGATTGATTTGAAGTAATTTATTATTCAAATGCGGGTTAAACAATCGATTTCGAACGCTTATTCCAGCCATTCCTGTTTTCTAAAATTTTGTGAACCACTGCTGGATATCGTAAGTTAAAACACGAGTTGTGAAATCTACTAAACAACATCATTGCGTCGGTAGATGGCTTTCCACTTTTGAGTTGAACCAAAACTTTTGAATTCAACCGTCTGTGGATATTTTAACGCCTTTGGCCCGTGGCGCTCGAAAACACTCCCCTCTCTCACACCCTCTACCTCTTTCTCAACCCTCTCTTTCCCCTCTTTTCCGGCCACTATAAACGTTTCCACTTTCTCCAACAGCAAATATTGAATTTCTCTTCCATTAACATGATTTAGAGGGCTGAGTAGTTGAATGAGTACTTTTTGGTATTATGAATAGATCCAAAATCCATTTTAACATACGTTATGCAATTTCAGTTCACATTTTTAAAAATTACCTCAACATTTTTATTTAAACCACTCGTATTTAACATGCATAATAGCTTCATACTTTGAAGGATCAAAACTTGGGAGACCAAGTTAATTGTCTGTAAAGTCTGTAATTGATGAAAATTGATCACATCTAACTCACGTTTTTGAACATTTACTTTTTTTATTTAAACCACTCGTTTTTAACATGCATAATAGCTTCATACTTTGAAGGATCAAAATTAAGGAGAAACTTAGGATCAAAGTTAATTGTCTGTAAAGTCTATAATTAATGAATGTATCGAATTCATTCTCTCCGGAGGCACAACTAAATTTCTAGAAGGATTATTATGCCAAATCCTGCAAATATAGTATAGGAGGGTACCGAACTCTAGTCTCCTCTTCAGTTATTAAGGCTGTGCGCAGGGTTTTTGGTCATAATTTTTTTCGAAGTTCATTGAATTGGATATTATTAAGGTATTGAAATGCTAACTATTGGCATGAGAAATTATTTTTTTCATCAAATATTTTATGGAATATGGGAGTTCAAGGTTGAAAATTTTCGGTTTTTGGGGGCAATTGTACTCACCTACAAGTAATTTTAAACATTTGATAATTTTTTTATAACTGAAAGACACGTTGGGGAAGAGAATGGAACATTTTTTATTTCAATTCAACAATTGGTTTTTTCAAAATAATTTTTTGCATGTTTTAAAAAAATTATTTTGAGAACTAATTGTTTGATCGGAATGAAAAATATGTCATTTTATTCCTCAATGTGTCTTTCATTTAAAAAAAATTATCAAAAGTTTAAAATAACTTGTAGGGGAGATCAATTGCCCCCCAAAACCGAAAACTTTTAACTTTGAACTCCCATATTTCATAAAATATTTGATGAAAAAAAATTAATCATGGCAATAGTCAACATTTCAATACCTTAATAATATTCAATACAATAAACTTCGAAAAAAATTATGACCAAAAACCCTGCGCACAGATAGATATTCTTTAGTAACCAATAATTTATTCCAAGATAGATATTTCTTGGAAACCTCCTCTCACAACTCACATCGACATATAGGTGTGCAGTCCATTGTCCAATTTTTAAATCAGTTGAAATTAACTATAAATAGTAAAAAATGCCAATACCTTCAATTCAAAAACAAACATAATTTAAATGAAGATAAACGTAAACAATAATCAATTAGACCAGGAAGAAAAAATTGCATTTCTAGGAGTTATGTTGGATAGACGATTGACCTGGACTCCATACATTGAGAAAATATGTAGTAAAATTTCATCTGGGGTATTTGTCCTGCGACAGCTTGCTAGATTGAATGACAAAAAGTTACTTTTTACAGCTTACCATGGGCTCTTACTGTCACATATTAGGTATGCTATCTTAGTATGGGGTAATTCATCAAAACAAAATCTTGATAGGGTGTTTAAGATCCAAAAGAAAGCGGTTAGGTGTATAGAAAGAGTAAATAGATTAGATTCATGTAGGCCGTTGTTCAAGAGACTTGGTCTCCTGACTGTACCCTGCTTATATGTGTATGAAGCTACTTTATATGTAAAAACGAATGATATTAACCAAAATCTTGATGTACATGATTATAATACAAGAAGCCGAGGAGATTATCACTTGGTGAGTCACAATAGTAGCTTATTCAAACAAAAACCTAGTTATATTGGTAGGAAATTCTACAACAAGCTACCGCAGTTTTTGAAGAGTCTTGAAAATATAGAAATATTTAAAAAACAATTGAAGAAATATTTAGTTGATAAAGCTTTTTATAGTGTACAAGAGTTCCTTTCACATCAAAATTAAGCCTCACCTCAACTAATTGAAGTAATTATGGTATCTAGTGTATAATAGTGTTGATCTGACTTGTCTTATACTCCTTAACTGGAGTCTCCAAGACGTAATCTACAAAAAAAAAATGCCATGAATACCCAATAAATGATATTAGTTAAATGATCATTTTCTCCTTTCTTTGTAGTGGAGAAGGTGATATTGTGGAAGGTATTCATTAAGAACAATTAGACGAAATTGTCACAACCACATTTATTAAAAAATATTAAGAAACTAGTTTCGGTTGTTATACCATTATCAATCTCAATCAAACTAAACCTAAAATACAGAGAAGCTTAATATATACTGAACATGGAATGATACTATTGGCTAAGTGAGAAAGAGGCTGACCTTCATCGAATGTTGTGATTGGCTGACAATTCACGCCCCCTGGTGGGAGGGGTAACAAGCAAAATTACGAGTCAAAACAATAACTAAAAACGTTGAACAACTAGGAAGCAACAGAGAAGAAAAATACGTGATGAAGCTAGAATTGAATCAAATAAAAACTAAAAAAAATGGAAGCTTACTGAAATGCAGTCAAGGTCAACCGAGAAATACACGAAAGAACTGTTTTTTAAATGTAGGCTTTGGAATTGTAATTCCAATGAATTTGTTATTCCAAATTTGGGTTGGAATCTCGGTAACGGAAAGGTCATGGATAACAGTACCTTATCTTGGCCCAGTATCTGATAAATTAGGGAAAGAATTGAAAAAGAACGGTTATTATGTAGCTTTTCAAATCGAACCTATTTTAAAGAGTTTATTTGAATGTAGTAAAGACAAAAATGCTTTATCAAATAAATATTTTTTCAATTGTTTTTTTTAATATTTCTATATTTTCAAGACTTTTTAAAAACTGCGGTAGCCTGTTGTAGAATTTCCTACCAATATAACTAGGTTTTTGTTTGAATAAGCTACTATTGTGACTCATCAAGTGATAATCTCCTCGGCTTCTTGTATTATAATCATGTACGTCAAGATTTTGGTTAATATCATTCGTTTTTACATATAAAGTAGCTTCATACACATATAAGCAGGGTACAGTTAGGAGACCAAGTCTATTGAACAACGGCCTACATGAATCTAATCTATTTACTCTTTCCATTCACCTAACCGCTTTCTTTTGGATCTTAAACACCCTATCAAGATTTTGTTTTGATGAATTACCCTATACTAAGAATTGTGCAGAGCATCTCATTAATAATGGGCACAAGTTCATAGCTGAAGAAAATGTTGAATTTCTGCATCTAATTGGCAAAAGCAGACAATTGAACATTTTAAAAGCTTTGGAGATAACTAGGTTGGTAAAAAACGATTCCATTACTAGTTTAAATGACCAAATTTATTTTAACCAATTCAATACTACTAACTTAGTTTCATCATAATTCCAGCCTAAATTTGAAAAACGGTTCTTTCGTGTATTTCTTGGTTGACCTTGACTGCATTTCAGTGAGCTTCTAATCTTTTAGTTTTAATTTGATTCAATTCTAGCCTTATTAGGTATTTTTTTCTTTGTTGCTTTCTAGATGTATATAATTTTTAGTTATTGTTTTGACTCGTATTTTTGCTTGTTACCCCTCTTACCAGGGGGCGTGACTTGTCAGCCAATCTTAACCTTCGATGAAGGTCAGCCTCTTTCTCGCTTAGCCACTAGTATCATTCCATGTTCAGTATATATTAAGCTTCTCTGTACTTTAGTTTTAGTTTGATTGAGATTGATAAGGGTATAACAACTGTCATAATTTTTTTTCAAAGTTTATTGTATTGGATATTATTAAGGTATTGAAATGTTGACTATTGCCATGTAGAATTCTTTTTTCATCAAATATTTTATAAAATATGGGAGTTCAAAGTTGAAATTTTTCGGTTTTTCGGGGCAATTGATCTCCTCTACAAGTTATTTTAAACTTTTGAAAATTTTTTTTTAAATGAAAGACACATTGATGAATAAAATGACATATTTTTCATTCCAATCAAACAATTAGTTTTCACAAAATACATTTTTTAAAACATGCACAAAATTTCAGTTTTTCAAAACGATATTTTGAAAAAACAAATTGTTGAATTGGAATAGGAAATGTGTCATTCTTTTCCCCAAGGTGTCTTTAAGTTATAAAAAAATTATCAAATGTTTAAAATAACTTGTAGGTGAGTTCAATTGCCCCCAAAAACCGAAAGATTTCAACTTTGAACTCCCGTATTCCATAAAATATTTGATGAAAAAAATAATTTCACATGGCAATAGTTAGCATTTCAATACCTTAATAATATCCAATTCAATGAACTTCGAAAAAAAATTATGACCAAAAACCCTGCGCACAGACTTAATAAGAATCGATAAATTTAATTTTTTTTAAATTTATTCATAAATATGAAATAAATGACAAGGAACTTATTCATAAATATAAAATAAAGTAAAGTAGATATGCCTAATTTAAAAATCAAGATACAGCATACCTGTACACGATGAAAGTAATTGTTGAGTATCAATGCAAATTGAAACGCTCAGACGTTGTTAATAATTGTAATTATTGTGGAAAAATTAGAGAAAAAATCAGAGAAAAAATAAAAGTTGGACTAGCAACAAACACTCACCGAATCAATAATTATAGCGCAAACAATAAGAATTACTAATGCAGCCCTCATGTTTGATGTTATCGACAACAACCTCAACTATGTATTTTATCATTGAGTAGCTTAATTCCTTTTATATAAATATGCAGGCACCGATGAAAGTGAAATGTATTCAATATTGATCCAATGCAACAAATGTTAACAAACCATCAATCAATGAATTATTGCACTTGACATTATAGCACTCACATTGTTGAGCTCTTAGCTCTATAAGATATTTATTCGGATGTCTTTGTTTCTTAAAGCATCTCATCCATAATCTGTACATTTGTTTTTTTTTAAATAGCTTGTTTGATGAGTCATTATCACTACTACAATGAGATCAGATTTATTGGGCCTGTACAAGCATTGCTGCTTTTGAGAGATTTATGGCAATGCAACTGAATTGATTTGAATTCATTGTATCCTAGCAGGTTGATCCTAGCAGGTATCATAGCAGATTCAATTGAATATGTGTTTCTAGAACAGGGCGTAACCTGTTTACAAATCAATTTAATAAACTTTTTTTTCTCTTTTCAGGATGATGACGATGGCGAAGAGGAAGAAGAAAAATAAGAAGAAGGAGAAGAAGAAGAAGAAGAAGAAGAAGAAGAAGAAGAAAAAGTAGAAGAGAAGGTAAAGTGATTTTTTTGTAGATTACGTTTTGGAGACTCCAGTTAAGGAGTATAAGACAAGTCAGATAAACAATAATTATACAATCTTATACATTAGTTACCATAATTACTATATCAATAAATTAGTTAAGGTGAGGCAGAATTTTTATGATAAAAGCCCTATCAACTAAATATTTTTTCAATTGTTTTTTAATTACATTATTATTATATTTTGAAGACTTTTCCTGTAGCTTTTTGGAGA
Organism: Conomelus anceps; assembly: GCA_948455865.1. Lineage (NCBI taxonomy): Eukaryota > Metazoa > Arthropoda > Insecta > Hemiptera > Delphacidae > Conomelus > Conomelus anceps. The sequence goes on from OX418227.1 coordinate 3,365,114, forward strand.
GTTTCCTTCCAATATGACTAGGTTTTTGTTTGAATAAGCTACTATTGTGACTCACCAAGTGTTAATCTCCTCGGCGTCCATTATTATAATCGTGTAGGTCAAGATTTTGGTTAACATCACTTTTTGTTACATATAAAGTAGCTTCATACACATATAAGCAGGGTACAATCAGGAGACGAGGTCTCTTGAACAACGGACTACATGAACTTAATCTATTTACTCTTTCTATACACCTAACCGCTTTCTGTTGGATCTTAAACACCCTATCAAGGTTTCGTTTTGATGAGTTACCTCATGCTAAGAAATCATACCTAATATGTAACAGAAGACCCCATGGTGAGCTGACTTTATCAAGGTTTAGTTTTGATGAATTACCCCATGCTAAGATATCATACCTAATATGTAACAGAAGATCACATGGTAAGCTGCAAAAAGGGTACCTAAGTAGAACAAATAGTTAAGTCATGACTACTTGTTCAATCGTCTATTTTATTTTTCATAAATATTTGAGTAGGCAATCTAAAACTTTTGCATAGTTAATTCTGCAATCTTTTGCTTACTTCATTGAACACAAGTAAAGAAATTACGTGAGAACTGAATTCATCGAATTTCCAAGAAGAGTAAACAAGCAGGGCTTCCTCTTCCTGGTTAAGCTAAGGAATAGCTTCAGAAAAAAGGCGCAGAAATTACATAATCAGGAAAAGGGATTGTTGATATAAAGAAAAAGAAAAGTAAAAGAAAAATTGAAAGGGTCGAGAGGAGACTTTGAACGGCTTCAGACAAGTCTGCGACATTCCTGTCATTAATATTCATTATGTTGGCAGGCTTGAGCGACTTTACAGTCTTGCAGTGGAGGTTATTCATTAAAGGAGTGAGAATAGAAAGAGTGGAAGATAAAATAAGGAGGAAGATGAGGAATAGAGAAGAAGAGAAAGAAAAGTTTGTATTGGTAGACCTGCGGCCTCCTTCCCGCCATGTCCACCATCTTGCAGACAGCCATAATTGAAATTCTCTTAGGCGAGAGAAGAGAGAAGACTTCGAGGCGGCTGATAGAATTTCTAATTAAAAATTTAGCCGAACACCCAATAAACTCCCAGCTAATTGTTTTTGGAAACTGATTTTCCGCGGACTCTAGCTGTCTGAACTCACAACAGCATATTCAAAAGTTGGCAATACTTATCAGCTAGTTGCTGTAGATGAAAATCTATCAAGTGGTTTTGGAAATAAATAAATATATATATATATATTTTGTAGATTACGTCTAAGAGACTCCAGTATAAGACAAGTCAGATTAATACAATTATACACTAGTTACCACATAATTACTATATCAAATAGTTGAGGTGAGGCTTCATTTTGATGTAAAAATTACAAAATTGATGTAAAAAAAGAAGCTTTATCAACTAAATATTTTTTCAATTGTTTTTTTAATATTTCGATATTTTCAAGACTCTTTAAAAACTGTGGTAGCTTGTTGTAGAATTTCCTACCAATATAACTATGTACCTAGATAACTAGGTAACTAGATTGTGAGCAACAATAAAAACTTATTTTTATAAAAATAATAATAATAATAAAAGCCTACCTAGCTTCAGTAGTGTCAATACTAATTAGGCATTAGTTGATGATGCCTATCAGAATGATTTTGTTATTTTTTAACCGACTTCCAAAAACAACAAGGTTACTATATTCGACCTGTTTTTTTTTTGTTTTTTTTTATGTTTGTACATCAATCATTTGAACAATATCGAACCGATTTCGATGAATTTTTTTTTAAATGAAAGAGCATCGCTCAGCGGTGGTCCCATCCAAGTTTCGCAAGGATCGGCCCAATACTTAGCCCAATATTAAACAAAAAGGAGCATTCTTCGATGTCTTCATTTCAATCAAGTTTGAATAGGATAGTTCCACACATAACCGCCAATCGGATAACCGGTGTCGTTTACCAGGCAAATCATTGTATCATATGGAGCGCTTTACATCTAGACGATTTTCGAAATCATATGATGCAATGTAATTATGCCGGGTAAACGACATCGGTTACCCAAAGCTGGTTTAGTGTGAAACAAGCCTGTAATGTCCCGTTTTGACCAATCACGTGAACTTAATTTGAATCGAGAATAAAAAGAATATAATATTTCTGTCCATATGTTCATATGAAAATTGTAAATAATTTAGTTGATTCATAGGAATAGTTGATTCATATTGAGTCATAGGAATAAGGTTATTTAGTTTCAATCATAAGTTGGAGAATTTGGAAAAACAGCTGATCTCAGAAGTATTTTCAGTTTCCCTGCTGTGATATATTAAGAATATTTATTCGCCATTATCGTACATGTGTGTACAATAGGCTATTTTGAGGTTATGTTTAATGATCCTTTTGTACTAGCTCAAAGTTTATGTTTTTTATATTAAAAAAATATATATGACTAATATCACAAAAAATATCGTACATAACTCATTCGGGAAGATGTTTACCATACTCGTATGATATACCGCACTCAACTTCATCTCCTGCGTTTACTTATCATTTTTTCAGTAAGCACAATATTTTCCACACTTGTAACGTAATATAGGCCTACTATTTCAGTGTAGGTAGGTATATTCTGAAAGGGACCACATCAAAATGAATCAAAAGCCATTTCACTTTTAAGAAGACTTTCGCTATTATAATTTTCCGAAATACAATATTCCACATTAAATAAAACGTTGTAGAATTTTCCTTAGTTTATCTTTTCTTATAAGTGGATTTTTAGTTACTTAACTTTCCATGTTATAAATTAATTATTGGCTTCCTAATTCGATAGATATTTCATAATGTAGGCTTTAAGAAATTTCTCATGTTTTCAAAGTTTGAAAATTCAACTAAAAAGCTTAAAATAAAACATATTTTAAAACAAAAAAAGAAACCGACTTCAGTGAAATGATTAAATACTCACGTACTAAAAAGTTTAAAATAAAGTATTTACTTTAAACTGAGAAAATTTTAAATTTCATACAAGTAATCTTTTGAAGTCGGCGCCAAATTTCCCATAAACTTCTAAAATATAACAGAATTACTCTGTGATGTTTTCCGTGACGAAATAATTGAACAATCTAATATCAAAACTGACACTGTATTTCAGTAAAAGTGAGTGTAAATCACATTTAATTGAAATACAGTGTTAGTTTTGATATTAGATCGAACTAAATAATAGGTCCAACTCAACAATCTCCATCATCAAATTCATTACCCATGCAAAGGTCTCAGACCTATGTGGGCTTCATCCTCCAAAAAAATACATTGTTAGTTTTGATATTAGATAGAATTTCTTATCAACTTCATAAAATATTTGGCGCCGACTTCAAAAGATTACTTGTATGAAATTTAAAATTTTCTCAGTTTAAAGTAAATACTTTATTTTAAACTTTTTAGTACGTGAGTATTTAATCATTTCACTGAAGTCGGTTTCTTTTTTTGTTTTAAAATATGTTTTATTCGAGTGTAGTTTTTTAGTAAATCTAAATTTTTAGTCTGTGCTAACGGACAATGTAATGTATTCAAAACGTTTGAAGAAAGCAGTTTTGGACTCGAGTCTGTTGCTCCTTCACATTCATTGTAATTTTGTCACAATAAATAAATAAGAGTCTGAAACTTGTGTGTGGTCTATGAGAATGATGATGCAACTCTATTGCCCTACACTTCTATATAGCTAGAGAACCATATAAATGATCAAACAATATAAATTAACCTTTATGTTTGGAAATAAATGAAAAATTTGAAGAGATTTTGTGTCACTCAGCCAAAAAAAAAAACCACATTTAATAATAAGTACGATTCCATATAGGTGTGATAGGCCAGAGCTAAATGAACCATTTAGTCCACAAATAAATCAATTCATAATAAAATCAACAGTCTAAAAAATAAGAATTCTAAGCAATTGGGGATTTGTTTTCTAAATGAGGGCTGAAAAGACAAAACTTCACTAATCATCTAAATTTATCTGGTAACATTATTTTTTGTAGAAAATTACAGGAAAAATATTTTTTACTGTCAATAGCTCTCCTAAACAATCATCTAATGAACATTTTTTAGTAAAGTGGGAAGGGAAACCAATTCCAAAAAATCAATTTGGATATGCAGTTGTATTTAGTAGAAGACACTAATCGATCAAAAAATCAGGATAGCATTAGTGGAAGCAACTCTTGTAACAATCTGATAGGCTCCCAAGATTCTAAGAGATCAAGTAGATCTAGTTCAATACATAAAAATAATGATAAAGTAGTAAGGAATGATGGGGAAGTATTGACTGTGTTCCATCAGAATATTTGATATATTCGTAACAAAATAGATTGAATTGAAGTATTCTTGAAACAAGAGCCTCCTGATAAGTTAGTTATTTTCTCAGAGCATGGCTGAAAAGAAGATGAATTTATTGTCACAACACTATTCCAAACTAATCATTGAAAGCATCGTATTGCAGGGCATCGTTGTAGTGGGAAAGTAGGCATCTTCACTAAAATTGCTAAGAATAAGCATTTAATTTAGAAAATGTACAGAAATTTGCTGTGACAGTGGATTTAGAAGTTACTGGTTTGAAAGTTAAAATCTAAAATAATTTCAAAGTAGTGGTGTTAGGTATTTGCAGGTTACCAAATGGGGAATGGAACAATTTTTGCTAGGCTAATACAACAACATAATTTAGTGGGAGATTTTAATACGGACTTAGCAGTAAAGAATAAAATGACAGAATAAGATGATATATAAAGGATATTATATACAAGAACAATTTGAAAATAAAAGATCATATATATACAAGTCACAAGAACATCACAAAAATAAGAATTGATAACGTCTTCACAAATATAGATGACGGCTCAGAACTATCTGATCTTAGGGGTAAGTTTGCAAGGCCATCAATCAATTGATAAGAGTAGAGTAATGGAAGAAACAAAGTTTAACAATGTGAACAGGAGAATATCAATTGTTTGAAGCAGAATCTGTTACAAGAAGCATGGAATAGGGTTAACAACATGATAGTTTCATTAATATTTTAAGGCTTCATATTACTATGTGTTGTTTGGTTAAAAAAATCCCTGTATAAACAAATAAGACAAAATTGAAGAATGGATGACTGATGACATTCTTGCATAAAGAAATAGGGTTAAAGATTCATGTAATAAATTGAAATCATCTAGAAATATTTCAAGTGAATGCGTATACTGTTCTAGTGTCCCTAGAATGATTAACGAAAATAAAACAAGTATGTATGATGTTAAAGATCCATATTGTTTCCACTAGTAAATAATAAAAACTTGAACACTTTTAAGTGGAAATTGTGACTCATGTTGAGGCGTGATGGCCGTTTCATTCTGCTGTATACACATGTTTGACATGACTACAATACAAGAAATAGGGCAAGGTTCATAACTCAACAACATAGAACAAAATTATTCACTAGGAAACCATCGTTTATGGGAGCAAAGGTTTTGATTTGTTAACCTAGTTCTGTTAGGGATTCACCAATGCCTGAGTTTAAAAGAAAACTGAAAAATACCTAGTTGATTTGAGCCCATACACATTAGAGGAGTACATACAGTCCAGACATGTTTAAAGTAGTTTTCTTCTATGTGCCTTATAATGTCATTTGAATGTTCACTTTCAGTGTTGATTTTTATGTATAATCTCGTGTTGTGTTTTGAGTTGCCTGTGATTTTATCCTTTTGACAATTTTTTATTGTAATTTTTATTGTGCTGTAACTAAACTATTTTATTTTTACATTGTGATTTAGGTTTATTGACTATGTTCAAAATGTGTGAAGCATTAATGAATAAACGATTTTTTGACTTTGACTTTGTAAAGAGCGGGTCGTTGGACGATGCTCTTTACAACAGAGTGAAACGGCTGTCACGACATAATGTGAGTCACAATTTCCACTTAGAAGGGTTTTTTAAAGTTTTTATTACAAAATAACAAATTAATACATTGATGAAAGTGTAGGCATTTGTAATTTCGTTAACAAATAAATATTACCAACTGGTTGTCAAGAATCTTGAAAAATCTCTTAATACAGGTATTAGTAAATTGAACATGTGGAATGCTGAGGCGACCCAGAATAAATTGAAATTTTATCCAGTGTCCAAAGATAAGTTGCCAATATAATTCATGTTTAAATAATAAAAAAACTGGGAATGGATGGGTTATCCAGTAAAATTCTAAAAGAATGAGATCATTGATCAATTGACCCTTTGAATCATCTGATCAATAATTCTTCAGAACAGTGTATTTTCCAGAGAAATTGAAAGAGGGAATAGTATATTACGTTATTAGGCTGGAAAGAAACGTTTTGCCAGTCGAGCATATGATAGTTCGTGCACAAGGCGACAGCTGAGTGCAGAAACGTGAATATGCAAGAACCGGCAAAAGTTTACAGCCATGTAATGTACAATATATTTTTTACACTTGATAGAAAGGTATGATGCAATCAGCTGCATAATATGCAAGACATTCAAAGTACAACAAAAATGTACATTAATCAGATAACAATCATTATAGTGCCTTATAGCCATACAAGACAGGAAAAATCAGCTGGAGTGTGGAAAAAGTTTTTCTGTTGACTCACATATTTATATTATATTTATAGATATAGTCAACCATTATATAGGTACCATTCACAGAACCCTGAAAAATAACGCTAGCCAGAGTACCAGAATGAAATTCTACAAAACCATAGCTGTGCCAACACTTCTATATGGATGTGAAACTTGGGTGTTGTCTAGGCCAGCTGAAAGCAAATTTCAGGCGTCGGAAATGAGATTTCTGTGGAAGACGTATGGTTGTAGTAGAGAAGATCGTTTGAGAAATACTGAGATCAGAAAGCAATTAAACATCTTCTCTATGAACAAGAGGGTATCTGATAGTAGATTGAAATGGTATGAACATTTCATTTTATTTCATTCATTTATTTACACACAGTTTCCAGAATACAATAATACAACATATAGATACAATACAAAATGGGAAAAAGTGGTTAGGTAACCTCATTGAAAAATCGTGTTGAGGCACCATCACGTTAAAAAAAGAAAGAAAAGCCTAGAGCCGAGCTAAAAGAATAAAATTATCCTTGAATAAATATGTTTAAATGTATACATAAAAAATATTAAAGAGTACTTAGAAATAAACTGTTCCTTTACAAACAAATCATAAACGACAATAAGGTAAGATCAAAACTACAATACTTAACTTATCGAAACAAGAATTCAACATCATCTTGCAAAAACAACCAAGACTTCAATTCTCTGAGAAAAAGAACTAAATTTAAACTTGAGGAAACGTTGAAAGGTAGATGATTGAAAAATTTTAAAGCACAGAAAGAATAAAACCTACGAAATGCTTCAATGTTCGCTTTCAGTAAAATAACCTTATTTTGCAACCTTAAACGACTAGAGTACACTTTGGAATTACTCTGCACATTCCGTCCTCTAATAAAAAAAATTCTTAATACTCTGAACACATATAGATATCTTAGAGGGAGGATGCTAAATTGTCTGAAAAAAGTCATAGTGTGCTCAGTTCTTTGAACACGCACCATTATTCTAATAATTTTCTTTTGTGCTACAATAAGTGAACTGATATTTGCAAAATAAATACCTCCCCAACAAGTTAAACCATATTGAAGCTTAGTTTGAACAATAGAGAAATAAATTAACCTTAATACGTTTACAGGGCATATGTTTCTTAGATAATAGAATGTTCTTACAGCTGATATCATATATTTGTTAATAGACCTAACATGTTCATTCCAATTACAATTTTTATCAATATAAACGCCTAAATATTTAATTTTATCAACTTGTTCGATATTCATACAATTATGGCAGTTCAGATTATAGAGAATTCCAATATCAGACATTAAACAAATATTACATTTATAATACAAAGCTTTGATATCAGAAATTTTATCCTTCAGAGAAAAATGAATGAATTTAGTTTTGCTTCTAAGAGATAATTTATTGAAGGAAAACCATATTTTTAATAAATCAAGATCATACTGAACATCCCTTTCCAATTCCAAAGCAGATTGAGAGTTGTAACATAGCGCAGTGTCATCTGCAAAACTAGTAAGTGATCCTCTAAAAGGTCCACAACTGAGACTATTAATAAATATTAGAAAAATAATAGGTCCAAGGACCGATCCTTGTGGAACACAAGTAATTGGTTTAAAAGAACTAAATACATCATCATTAATTCTTACACATTGAACTCTGTTATCTAAATAACTTCTAAAAAATCTCCAAGAAAAACCCCTAAAGCCTGCAAACCACATGACGTTAAGCAGCATACTGTGATCAACAGTGTCAAAAGCCTTAGTTATATCTATAAAGAGACCACCTACACTCAACTTATTATTGAAACCCTCATATAAGTCTGTACAAAAGTTCAATAATGCATCTTCAGTGGATTTCCCCTCCAGAAAACCAAATTGCTTTTCAGAGAAAAAACCATTAAGTTTTAAGAAATCCACACATCGTTTTTTAATGGCCTTTTCAAAAATACAGAATGGCCTACATGTAAACAGAATGGGAGCAGACAGGATACCGAAGCTGCTGCTAAACTATCACCCACAAGGCAAACAAGACCGAGGGCGTCCGAGAAAAAGATGGACGGATATGAGGTTTGGAACAGGCAGAGATGCCTAAACCGTGAAAGGAAGAAGAAGAAGATATAGTCAACTCATTGCATTACATACCTATGACTCAATACCTGTCTCAAATATTATCCAGCTGATTTTTCCTGTCTAGACCCTATTTGTCAGCTTATTTTTCCAATCTAGTATGGTAAAAAGGCACTTTCTATATGTGACAATCTATGGAAAGAGTAGCTATTTCTATCAAGTGTAACAAAAAGATTGTACCAATCTTCAAAAGTGACGATAAAAGAAATGTGGAAAACTATATATAGATCCATTATTATTTTAAATGTAATTAATTCATTTTTGAAAGAGTAGTTCTAAATAGCTTACTTCTGCACCTTCAAGAAATGAGAAATAATACCCCCATGGGAAGAGTGTCCGAGGTTCTCCCCCTGGGAAATTTTTGAAAATATAACATTATAAAATGTCATTTCAAGCTTCATTTTGCCTATGTAAAATTTTAATACATTAATATTATTTGTAAACAAACAGTGATGGACAGCAGTTCCACCTTGATTAGTCTCTGTTATGTAGGTTTAGGCATTGATTAGGGATAGTAAGATGGTTCTTACTTGATGGTTCGTTTATGGTTTAGGAATTATTACTTTTACTGATCAAAAATAACCTTACTTTCAAAGTTATTTAGGTACATTAATACTCTAAAAGAAATTATACTACCGCTGTTTGAAATAAATTATCAAATTAGTCTTGTGATTTAAATGTTTTAAGTAGATAGACCTATTTCGAATTATTTATCCCCCCCCCCAAAAAAAATGGCGCCACTGATCACAGTCGAACTGTCAGCTCAACCTGTGTTTAAAAAAAAGCAAAATCTGATTGTAAAACTGAAACAGCAATTTTCTGTGAACTTTTTTGATGAAATTTCATTGAATAATTGTTGGTAGACTTCAAATTTTAATTTTGTGTTGTAATATTATTTATTGTCTTTGAAATTCCATAGTATGGGGGAATTCTGAAGTTAAATTTTCCCTTTCGGCTTGGTGTGCCGAGCTGGTGTAGCACGGTCGGTCTGTAACGTTTCGCTTAGCTAGTAACTACCCCAGTGTAATCGACTCTATCGACTCAGTGCATAGACCAATTAATATCAAGATGGTTGTTCTATGGTCTAAGCGTCTAAGCTAAGTAGTTGGTATGTCTCCATGCTTGTTGCATTGTGCTTGCGTCTTGTCTGATCGTGTTTGTGAAAGTGCAAGCATTATTTTCGTAAAAGCTGGCTTTTTATTTAAAATTTCAGTGATAATTTTTCAAATTAGTGCTCCAATTATTCTAAAATGTGTTTTTAGTATTTGGTTTAAATTAGAATGTCCTACGTTCAGGTTAATTGCCGAAATTTAGTGTAAAGATATTAGACGATTTCCAGTAAGTGAAATTATTGTTTTCATTGCTTTTGCTTATTGTCGTCGATTTGGGACTATTTGTTCATTGATTAATTTCTTCTCTTTATTCATATTTTATTCAAATCTATCCGAATTATTTACAATTACATTGATATTTGATATAGCTCGTAATCACTTTTCGTGGTGCTTAACCTCGTCCGGCTTCGCCCACTTAAGCCTGTCGAATAATATGCAAGTTCATGATTTTACTAAGAAACTTTCATTGCGGATTATGAGTAATTGTTTTACTGTAAAAACTATTGAATGAAAGTAATCGATATGGAGGTTAGGTTAGGGTTTAGTACTGATATGAATATTCGTGTCAATCAATTTTCTTCAATTAACCGATATTCCACGATTAACAAGCGTGGATTTAGTTGAAGTAGGTTTATAACACATATTTTCCATAATTATGGAGTTTTTTGTTTTATGAAGCTCAAATATCTCTATTTTGTTTTTTTATTGTGTACGTTTGTGAAACGGGCCCCAGGAGGTTAATATTGAATTGCCTTAAGTTGTTATTTTTCTCAATATCACATGTTTGAAATTTTGGGTGTTTTTCAGGTTGGATAATTGTCGAAAACAAAATGGATCGCAAACATCGCATATATCAGGTGCAGCTCAGACTCTTTGACTGTTATCTGTTCTTTTCTGGTGTGCTTGCTACAGCTGAATGTAAGTTTCTGTCTCACTTTTATTAGCACAAAAATTATTTGAGCTGTGTGGTTTTGAAACGTTGATGTTCGTCTTATTCATTCTATTCTAAATCGGTATTCATTTCAAGTTTGATCAATAAAATATGATTATTTTTTCCTGGATTTCTTGTTCCATGACGAACTGCGTTGTTAATATTTGAAAAACGTTGAAAAACTTTTCATGTGAAATTTAACGACTTGCAGTCAAATATTTGTTAAGAATAAGTATAACTCACTTAATCTGGCCGAGCGCTTTCGAATCTATTAGATCCATCTTCAGAGGCGTGGGTTCCTAGATCATCATGTCAGTTTTTTGGTTAGAAGTGTTGTGGTTTTTGTAAAATGTGATCAAAAAGTTTGTGAGATTTGAAATTTAGTTGTTCATTGAGAATGTTTTGTTTATTGTGTGTGGTGTGTTTGTATGTTTCAAATTGTTCCAAGGTGTTGAGTTCGTGTCCTTTAGATTTTATATGTAGAATGTGTAGGTTGGTACTGATGTCAGTAAAAGTGTGTCCAGTTTGAATGATATGGTCGGCAAAATTCGATTCAGCTTTTGATGTCAGGGCTTGAAAATGTTCCTTGTAACGTTGTTTGAATGTGCGGCCTGTTTGTCCTATGTAGAATTTGTTACAATCAGAGCAGTTCAGTTTGTAGATCCCTGGGAGATCGTATTTGTTTGTGTTCAATGTGGTTTTGAGTGTAAGTGCATTTTTTATTTTGTTTTTTGTTCTGAATGAGATGGTGTGGCCGGCTTTTTTGAAGATTTTCGCTAGTCTGTTTGATTGTGGATTAATGTACCGGTATGTCATTGTGAAGTCGGAACCAATAGACAACAACAGGAAGAAAATATTGCATTTTTCGAGTTTTGTTGCACAGACGATTGACCTGGGTTTCCATAACTTGAGAAAATATGTTTTAAAATTTCATCTGGGGTATTTGTCCGGCAACAGCTTGCTAGATTAAATTACAAAAAGTTACTTTTTACAGCTTACCATGGGCTCATGGTCACATACTAGTCATGTTATCTTAGCATTCATCAAAACAAACCCTTGAAAGAAAGCTGTTTAAGATCCAAAAGAAAGCTGTTGGGTGTAGGGAAAGAGTTAATATATTAGATTCATGTAGGCCGTTGTTCAAGAGACTTGATCTCCTAACTGTACCCTACTTATATGTGTTTGAAGCTACTTTATATATAAAAAAAGAGTAATATTAACCAAAATATTGACGTTCACAATTATAATACAAGAAGCCGAAGAGATTACCACTACAAGCTACCGCAGTTTTTAAAAAGTCTTGAAAATATAGAAATATTGAAGAAACAATTGAAAAATATTCAGTTGAAGCTTTTTTGAATGAGTTCCTTTCACATCAAAATTAAGCATAATTTCAACTAATTGATATAGTAATTATGTTAACTAGTGTATAAGATTGTATAATTGTTAATCTGACTTGTCTTATACATCTCAACTGTAGTCTGCAAGACGTAATCTACAAAAAAAGAGCACATTGTAGGTTATGCTATAGTTTGAGAAAGTTCTCCGATCGAATGGCTAGTTACATTAAACGTAATTTATGGGTAGTCTAAGATAAAATATTATAAATATGCACAACAGATGTATTTTTCCTTGAAGCCACTCCTAAATTGTTTTCACTCGTTTTTTAAAGTCATAATACAATCCTATTGTTTATCGTAACTACTACTCTATTCAGTTAGATAATAATGTTTTATTTTTCCAGTGTATTCAAATCTTATCTTGGACGATGTGGTGGAATCACACTACTTTAGAAAACATCCAATGGTGGAATATCAAACTCATGTATCACCAAATAATCAGGTTAGTCAAATACTTCCAATATTTCTTTCTTTTCTTCAATTAACTTCCACCTCTTGCTTGATATTGCATTCTCCAATTTACATTGTTTCTTTACCTGTATCTAATGCAAACAATACCTAGCTATTATTCTAGGTATTGCATCCAGTAACTGGCAATATCTTTTATTGCCTTCGATGTTCTTATTAAATCATTGTATTAACTTGATCGTGAATAACGGCTTGCACCGTGTTATTAGAAAGTAATCAGTCTTATTGTGTCTTACTATCTCATATTTCTGCGGCGGGTGCTTCGGTTTATTTTTCTATACTGCTTCTAGTGACAATATATTTTTTTCAATCACTTGGGTCATTTCACTTAGTGCTCTCTTACATCTGCATTTTTCTCTTATGAAACTCAATTCCAATAGCAACGCAGGCTTGGTGACTTTTGTGGAGCATAGAAATGTATTAGGCTTTACTATTAATTCCAATTAATTAGTCGTAATTAATTTCTGTCATTCACAAAAAGTCGCTCATTGTTTCTATTTCTATTCTGCTTGTATAGATAGATAGATAAAACAGGGGAAGTGATAGCCGCGAGCCGTAGCAGGTATCTGTTCAATCAGAGAGATAAGCTGCGTCCTCGTAGATCCTGTTCGTAACTGTGAACGATTAGATTGGCCAGCAAAAAAGACACTGTTCTCTGCTGTAAAATCACTTCCCGGTGGTTCGGAACCCACCTAAAACTGTAGGTCCAACTCATCAATCACCATCATCCAACTCATTACCCACGCACAGGTCTCAGACCTATGTGGGCTTCATCCTGTATGCTAGTGTCAGACTCAGGCAACATAGTGTTGCCAAATGGCCAAACCATGTGTTGAGGTATGTGATTCTCAATGATCCGCCCCATATCTGACAACACCGCAATTAGTTCTAGCCGTCTGAATTGATGGCTCAAAGAATAAATTCTTATTTTACAGAATTTATCAATTTCGAATTCCTCAAAGTGCTATTAATTTACACTGAAGACACCGCTATGGCACTGAGTTATTTAATAGCACTTTGAGGAATTCGAGATTGATAAATTCTGTTTCTGTATATTTGTCAGTTTGTTAAATTGTCAGTTAATACAAACTAACTTATTTTACTCCTTTACTGATAGACTTTGATCTTGATTAATATGCATATGGATTTGATTTACTCTGAAGCAGTAGCGTACCGAGGTTTCAAGCGCCCTGGAGCGGAAGTGTCTTACGATCCCCCCCCCCCCCCCCCCCCAAAAAAAAAAAAAAAAAAAAAAGAAAACAGTCTTATACTCAACCTCCCGATCGGGCTGATATTAATATAGTGGTCATTTAATGAAACAACGGCATTTTACCCGCCTCTTACTACGCCGTATTTTTCAGAAATGCGAATCTCCGATGAATAATTTTTCGCCAAGCCAGATTCTGCTTTTATCAATTTCCAAACAGCTTGTTTTGGATTTTTTTCACTTTTCTATAAATTCATTTGCAGTTATTCTTTTAGCATTTTGCTAGTCATTCCTATAAAAAATTTCTTGTATTTGTCTTATAAATATCTAATAGGATTCAAAAGTGAAGTATTTCAGTCCTGTTCTTAGTAATATAAAAACCATTGAACCTTTTTCAATTTATTTTTCTAAAATAAATTCAAAGTCTAAATTTAAAGTCAAAGTCAAAGTATTACTTGTGATTGTTATACCTTGGCTTTTTCCACCCAATTAACATTGTTTTGGCTTTGCTACTTTTGACTCGACTGTTTTGCATTGTCTGGTTGTAACGCATTTGCGGCTGAACGCGTGAACCGATTTCTTTTAAATTTGACATTTTAGTAATGCGCAGCGATGTATTCATACGGTTTTTTAAAATTGTGTTGCATTTTACCCTTTTGGCCTTCATTATAGTAATACAATTTTTGTAAGTAAAAGGCAATTTTCTCTCAACAACGGTGCGCCCTGTAGCGACTGCTCCACTCGCTCCATTATCGGTACGCCACTGCTCTGAAGTTAGAATTCTTGAACTTTAAGTTCCTGGATCCTCAAGCTATCACTCTCCTAAGAGTATATAGACACTCCTAAGAGTAGGATTAATCTAGTATATAATTATGGAGAATATGTAGATTTAGTTATTTCATTTGCAAATATAGAAGGAAGTTATGTTACTATATCTAAAGGACTTTCAAAACAATTGCAACATTCTAAAATAGACCTTGGGGATTGGCAGCACTTCATGCATACTGAGATTGAATATATTAAGATTTTTTTCACTGAAGAAGCATCCATCCCAGTTTTCATACTAGAAACTAGTGAGCAGCCTGAAAAGAGACTTCATAATCTTCTTGCCACGTTAAACAGGTGGAGCGAAACAAATTACCCCTTAGTCATAGGAGTAGATATTTTTACAAGCGCACTACAAGAAATACCAGCTATAAATATTTTTAGCAGTGTATTAGAGAATGAAACCCTACGCTTTGTATTCTATAACAAAGGTATTAGAAATATAGATTATCTGAAAATACCTGGGCTAAATAACACCAATGCCACAGAATGTCCAGCTGGATATTTTGAAGGAGTGTCAAGGTATGAGAGATATCTAAATAACATGATTGATCTCCGTAATCTACTGGAGAAGGCAGATACTGAGAATGCAAAAATTTACAAAGATATTTTAAAGAACATATGTGCAGATGTGTCAGGCAAAACAATTGATATGCTGAGGAAGAAGGACATGAACATTTTCGATAATACAGTAGGAAAATTTCTCTTCAAAACAACAACAATCTATAGAATGGGCTATAGCCTAGAAGATGGAGGAAAATATGTTGAATTTATAGACAATAAGAATAGGTTTAGAACGCATGAAAAATATATACTTGTCACTCGAAATACGGAGCTTATGCTGGATGGCGAGTTGATTGATAGGATAAATAAGATTAGTATAAATAAGCCTAAATTTCCACTAATAAGATGGATAGAAGGAGTACCTGGATGTGGAAAATCAACTTATATTATTAGAAGACATAGACCAGGAAAAGATTTAGTACTAAGCCAAACACGAGCTAGCATAAAAGATATTAGAAATTCAGTTTCAACTTACCATACTAATAATGAAACCCCTATTCAACTTAATGTGGATTATAGAACAGTAGCATCATATATAATAAATCATTCAAATAAGAGGTATGATAGAGTATTTATAGATGAAGGGCTGATGATGCATGCAGGATATATAGGATTTATAGCGGAATTGAGCCGTGCAAATGAAATTATAGTAGTTGGCGACTCCAACCAAATACCATATATTGAGAGATCTCCTGTAGAAACAAAATGGAATAAAATTTCTGATTTTTGTGAACCTGAAGAATATATCAAAGTAACAAAGCGATGTCCAGTGGATGTGTGCTTTGCGTTGGAGCCTTTCTATACAGGAGTCCACACAAAAAACAAAACAGTCAAATCCATCCTCCCAACTTTCAAGAATGGCGAATTTCATCAGCTGAAAGAAGATACCCTGATTCTCACATTTACGCAAAAAGAAAAGAAAACTCTGGCAGATGTTATGAAAAAATATAAGCTACAGAGAATTAACACAATCCATGAAGCGCAGGGGCTCACATCTAAGGATGTTGTCCTAGTAAGACTTGAAACTAGAGACAACAAGATTTACAATAGTGTACCACACGTTATTGTAGCGATTTCGAGACACACGGAGAGCTTCAGATATCTAACAGCAGGATACAATGATGCGGTAACAGATATTATCGAGAGAGTGAGAAATAGGACTGAAGAAGAGCTAGTAAAGTGGAATAGAAATAACTCAAAAGGAGAAGAGAAAAAGTCCTATCTTAATGAATAGTCTAATAGAAGAAATAGATTTAGTGGATATTGAAGATTTTTTAGTTCTAGACTCCATACATGTTAAAAGTAGTTTGAATCCATTCAAATTAAAAATAATCAGCTTTAATATCAGAAGTTACAATAAGAATATTGATGAATTTTTAATACAATTAGAAGACCTACAAGTAGATTTTGATGTCATTGTCTTGACGGAATGCTGGATTTCATGTGGTGTCATCCCACGAAACATAGAAAATTATACCGCCTATTCAACAGAGAATAATCTGCTACAAAATGATGGAGTATTGGTATAAGTAAAGTCCGAAATATATGCTGAGATAGAAGAGCCACAAATGCAACAAGCCAACTGTTTGAACCTACACCTTGAAATTGGTGGGAACATATTTGTCATTACTGCCATATACAGATCACCTTCGTATGCAGACTTGACAGAATTTCTGAACAACTTGAGAAATATATTTGAAGAAACCAACTCAGACAAGCATTCTCATGTGGTTGTAGGTGATTTGAACATAAACATTTTGGAACCAAACAAACATAGACAGCTAGATGAATATGAGAACTTACTGAGCGAGTATGGATTTGTTCACTGTATAAAGCATCCTACTCGTATTGGAAATAGTGCAGCTTCATGTTTAGATCACATGCTGGTAAACTTTAGGAAAGAGGTGATGCCAATTATATTCCAAAATTCAATTACAGATCACTTCATAACTATTTTGGGAGTGAAAACCGAAGTTGAAGAATCAAATTGTTCTAGAAGGGATCATCAATATGAAACCATTGATCAGGAGAAGCTCTCATCATTGCTGCTGCAGGAATCGTGGATCTCCGTCTACTCACAAGTTGATGCTGAAAACACATTGAACGAGTTTGTGGCAAAAATTGAGAGATATGGAGAGGTGTGCAAATACACTCGCAGAGCCCCACATAAAAGAAGGAGAATCAAGCCATGGTTTACAAATGGGATCTTAACATCAATAAGAAAGAGAGATAAATTACATCGGCAGAGCAGAAGTAATATAGCCAATGTTCAACTAGGCGCTTACTACAGAA
This sequence comes from Conomelus anceps, assembly GCA_948455865.1. Taxonomy (NCBI): domain Eukaryota; kingdom Metazoa; phylum Arthropoda; class Insecta; order Hemiptera; family Delphacidae; genus Conomelus; species Conomelus anceps. The sequence continues at coordinate 3,382,628 of OX418227.1, forward strand.
GATATAGGAACTTACTAACTGCAGTTATAGAAAGAGCAAAAAAACAGTATTATTCAGATAGGCTAGGAGACTTGAAAGATTCAAAACAGACTTGGAAAGCAATAAGAGAAATAACAGAAGTGCAACGACCAAGAACACAAATCAAGCAAATTAATATTGATGGTAGAGAATTGAAAATGGGAGAGAATGATGAGGACATTGCAAATTCTTTCAACAAATTCTTCAAGAGCATTGGACCCAAACTGGCACAAGATATTTTAAATAGGAATCAGCACCTCAGAGATGTTTCCACGGCCATTGATGGGACACCTTGTCACTCTTTATTCTTCACACCTGTGGACAATGAGGAGATAATGCAAATAATAAAAAATCTTAAAGCAAATAGTGCACCAGGCCCGGACTCCTTGAGACCGGAATTTTTCAAACAGAATGGCGCTAGTCTATCTAAACCCTTAACAGCAATTGTAAATAGAATATTTGAAGAGGGTGTTTTTCCACAATGCTTAAAAGAAGCAGTTATTTGTCCAATTTTCAAGACTGGAGATAAAAAAGATATAAATTGCTACCGACCAATTTCACTATTAAACACAATAGCAAAAATTGTTGAGAAATGCATCAAATCAAGGCTTGTAAGCTATCTTGAGAAAAATAAAATTCTATCCCCAAACCAATATGGGTTTAGATCCAGCTGCAGCACAAGTGATGCTATCCAACATCTTACCTCACAAATAGCAGAACAAATTAATACAGAAGAGAAACCTTTGGCAGTATTTTTAGATTTAAAAAAGGCTTTTGATACTGTTTCGCATAAAATGCTACTATCCAGACTTTATAACTATGGTATTAGAGGACTTCCATGGAATTTATTTAGGAGCTATTTGACAGATCGAACACAGTCTGTTAGGGTAAACGGGCACACAAGCAGCAAGCTGATAGTGGAATGTGGCGTCCCACAAGGAACGGTTCTGGGACCAGTCTTATTCCTATTGTACATAAACCCATTATGCGATATGCAAATTGATGGAGAAGTAACCAGTTTTGCAGATGACACGGTTCTTCTGTTTTCTGGAGCGTCTTGGGATGTGACTTGGAAGAAGGCTGAAACCGGTCTAAAAAAAGTGTCTCACTGGCTTGATGAAAATCTTCTTACACTTAACTATGGAAAGACATACTTTTTGACCTTCTCCGCTACACAGCATGGACAACCAACTGAGAATAATTTAATAATAAATAACAGCTTGAATAATACTTCATACGCAGTTTGCAGGAAACAGTTTCAGAAATACCTTGGAGTGACAGTGGATTCTTTTCTATGCTGGGATAAACACATAGATGAGCTATGCAAAAAATTAAGGAGAACAATTTACAAATTCAAAATGCTGAGATCACTAGTCAATCCGAAGTGTCTGAGGATGGTCTATTTTTCCATAGTTCAATCTCTACTAACCTATGGAATCGTGGGTTGGGGTGGAACGAGCTACACCCACATTGACCCCCTCATAAAAGTTCAGAAACTCATCATAAAAGTTATAAGAAGAAATCCGCCACGTTACCCATCAGACCAACTATTCTACGAGTTTGGTGTGATGGATCCAAGACAACTCTACTCTAAAGAAATAATCCAGAGAATACACAGGAACACAGCAAACTTTGAAAACAGAAACCATAGCCACAATACAAGAAACAGGCACCTTCTTATTGCGAATGTAGCAAGGAAAGCCTTATACCAGAGACACTTCAACCATTTAGCTCCCAAATTGTACAACCTGCTTCCTGAAAACATCAAGAGCACAGCATCTGAAACAAGATTCAAATCTGCAGTCCACAAATGGATATTAAATACAGGAAGGCAAAACTTGGAAATAATTATCTCAAACAACATGTGAGCTCACTTACCTAATAATTCCGCACTAGAAGTGATAGCCGCGAGCCGTAGCACGTATATGTTCAATCAGATAGATAAGCTGCGTTCTCGTAGGTCCTGTTTGTAACGGTGACCGATTAGATTGGCCAGCAAAAAGACACTGTTCTCTGCTGAAAATCACTTCCCGGTGATTCGGAACCCAGCTAAAACTGTAGGTCCAACTCATAAATCACAATCATCCAACTCATTACCCACGCACAGGTCTCAGACCTATGTGGGATTCATCCTAAAAAAAAAAATTTATTTGAAAATGATGTGTGCTAAAATGTGATGAATGTAGGCCTAATCGTATTTTGTTTGTATTTCAGCTCATACTGGAGATGGATTAGTTCTTTGCGGACTCTCTGTATCATGACTGATACCTCGTCTATCATCTGACCGACTCATCTCCTTGTTGAGGACTTAGAAATATATATGACACATAATGTTATGTTGGTGAGATATCAAATTTAAACTTGCATCAATCTTGCGATTTTGGACTGTTCTCTAACCGTAGTAGAATAATGATAATTTTATAGTGGTGTATGTAGTAGATCTGTAATACAAATGTAGTAGTGAAACTGTTATTTGATAGTAACATCCACCTGATATTAGAATAATAATGATAATTGTATCACAGATACATGGTTCCTACTTGGTTCCTCTAGAAATAGTAGTAGTAAGTATTGAGTTGTTAGAAGTTGTAGTAAGTAGGCAGTTGTAACTAGTAGTATTAGTGAGTTGTGGTAGTAGTAATAAGTAATTGTAACGTCCATTAAACTTGAAAATCCGTGCTTCCTATTTGGTTCCTCTAGAAATAGTAGTAGTAAGTAGTGAGTTGTTAGTAGTAGTAAGTACTGATTTGTTAGTAGTAGTAAGTAGTGAGTTGTAAGTAGTAGTAGGTAAGGGGTTATTAGTAATAAGTAATATTAGCGTCCATTAAAGTTTAAAAACCCGTGCTTGTTACTTGTTTCCTCTAGAAATAGTAGTAGTGAGTTGTTAGTAGTAATATTAGTAGTAGTAGTGAGTTGTAAGTAGTAGTAGGTAAGCGGGTATTAGTAATAAGTAATATTAACGTCCATTAAACTTGAAAGTCTTATGCCCGGTTTCTGTGTTGTTCATTAACTTAATGGACCATTAACTCAATGCTGGAGCAATGGGTTAATGATCCATTAAACTTAATGAACAACTCTGAAACCGGCCATAACTTTTACATATTTTTTCACCATTGCTTCCTATGTTAATACAAGATCTTTATTTCATTTAAAGTGATTCTTGGCGAGTAGCCTTGCCCATATTTTATCAAATTGCTAGAAATTATGGAATCTTTCCATTTATATTTTTGTTGAAATAATAGTTGACAGTAGAGTGCTGTAAAATATTATTAAACACAAAAATGTAGTTGCTAGAGTGTTTTCTTTTGAAACACTTAGTGGCATTAACAAAGCAAAAAATGTTGATTAGGTGAGAAGTATTTCAATGCCAGAGATGAATGTATTTGACTGTCATTGACAAGATTATAACATTGTTGTTATGGATGTATTATTTAATTGGTAAAAGTTATATTTTTTGTGATGTTGAAGATCCATCTTGTTTCCACTAATATGTATTATAAACTTGAAAAACACTTTTGAATGGAAATTGACTCACGTTATGGCGTGACGGCCGTTTCGCTCTGTTGTCTAGAGCATCATCAGACGACCCACAGTACACACATGTACTGTGGGTCGTCTGATGATGCTCTAGACAACAGAGCGAAACGGCCGTCACGCCATAACGTGAGTCAGTTTTCATTCAAAAGTGTTTTTTAAGTTTATAATAGTTATATTTTTGTTAGAGAGTAGTTTTTGGTGATTGAGTTGTCTGTGTTCTGTGTTAGTGGATGCAGAATGGAACATGACTTTTCATCTTGCATGACATCCTTATCACAAAAATAAGACCTTGAGTAGATTTGAAAAATGTCCACCTATTTTCTAAGAAAATATAAATTAGACCCTTTCAACCAATCAACACCTTTTGTTATATCCTTTGCACTGTTTAATATTACTAATTCTAATGCTAAGCGAGTAGCCAAGCCCATATTTTATTAAATTATAGAATCTTTCCATTATATTATTGTTCAAAATAGTAATTTACAGTAAATTGCTATATTTTTATGATATGATATTGAAAGTATTAAGAGATACATCTATTAAAATTGTGCTTCGTTTGAGTTCACTTTGCTCATTCTACACAGAACTTTGCTTGGTGCTCTCCCTCCATTTTAAGGTCAAGTGCTAGAAAGGAAGAATTTTTGTCCAAACTTCGCCGTCTCATGTAAATGCATCACTTAGAATATCATTTCATTAGCTCTACCCATTAGATCACTTTTAATGTTTCCAACAAAATGTAAATAGTATCAACCAGGTCTACTTTCTATGTGATGTTAGAATATTTTATGAAAGCACACATTTGAAGACAAAAAATGTAAATTTATCATGAATAAAGTAATCTAATTTAATCCATCTATTGGAGAAAATGGCTGCATCTGTCCGGCCTTGAGGCGACTCAATCAAATATTCTTTATCCATTATTGTAAATGTACAATTCGAATTGTGTCAGATAGTTCTTCCAAAACTATTGAACATAATTAACCTAATTATTACAAAACAATGGAAATATAATGAAAAATAAAAGAGTATGCTGTAAAAGAGTACCGTCAGATGGGGCTACTTTGAACTGTGGGGTTACTATGAACAAAAAGTCAAAAAATGTTTTGACTTTGTGTAACACCCATTAAATGTGTCATATCCTTCTTGTAATATACATTTTCTGATTCCTTGGTTCTTCTGCTTTCAGAATATATCATTAACTTAATTGTAATATTGTATACAAAAATTTAAAAAAATATTAACTGAGACTATGTTTTTTGACGAAAACCCAAACCCACCCAAACTCTTTTGTGTAGAACAAAAACCACAAAAGATTGGGTCCTCTAGGTATTTGTTTATGGTGCCTTGGTTAGTTGGGATTATATTCCTGTCCTTTAAAAAAATTAAAAGCAATAACAAAATATTTTTTTTTGTTTTTAAAATTTTTTTGCTCTTTTTAGAATGAACATGGGGTTACTTTGAACATGGGGGCTACTTTGAACAAACTGAACATATTTGCAGTTGGCATGTTTTTAACATCTATTATGTAATCCTTGTTGATAGCGAAGAAGAAGAGGAGCAAAATAAATGTCACCCCAGGAAAGAGTGTAAGTTTAGAGGAAGTAGTACCGGTAGAGGAAAATCCAGATGATCCGGGTGTTCCCGAGGGTTTCACCTCAACTAAACCTGTGGAAACTGCAGCGCAAAAAAGAGGAAAGGGCAAAAAGCCCATATGCAAGAAAGAAAAGACAAAGAAGAACATCGAAGACTGGAATCAAGAGCTAAAAGAAGCAAAGAAAAGACAGACACAACTAAGAAAGTGAAAAATGTTAACAAGAAACGTAAAAATTGGGAAGACTCGTCATCAGAAGACTTATCAAGCGTCGAGTATGATGACGACTCCGTAATGGATGCAAGTTTTGGGTTTTCCGATCTTGATGAAGACTTAGGAATCCAAGAATTACAGTCCATCCCAGGAACCAGTACCAGTACTGATAACTTGAAGAGTGCATCAGCTCCAGAAGACAGTACCACTACAGGCAATGACTCTAACGTGCCACCACCCGGCTCATGGGTAGTCGTCAAATATGCCTCGAAAAAGGAAATTTACCATTATTTCATTGGGCAGATAATACATTCGTATGAAAAAGGGGCAGAAGTCAAATTCCTCAGGAACCAGGGTAACAACAAATTTATCTGGCCCCCCCAGGACGATTTTGATAATGTACCCTACAACGACATTGTTGAAGTTCTCCCCGAACCAAATATGGTTTCATCAAGAGGGTCAGGCATTTTCACATTTAATGCTGACCTGAACAAATACACCATCATATAAACAAGAGAAGAGAAAAAAACTGTACATATTTTATATAAGCATTAGTGATTTAAACATTTTTAACTCAAGCACAGACGCTTTTTTGGTGTGTGTTTTTACAATGATTTAAAAGACGCATTTAAGTGGTTTAGTGATATTTAAAAAAATATTTTTACTGAAGAACTTATTAATTTATTAGTTTTGAATACTCATAAGGCATTGCCAGGCATTTACAGCAATTACAAACAATTATACTCATGGACAAGGACATTTTACATTTTTGACTCAAGTGCAGTAGGTTTTTTGGTGCGTGTTTTACCATGTTTTTAAAGACGCTTATGACTGCTTTAGAAATATTTTTAAAAAATGTAGTACTCAAGAACTTATTAATTAATTAGTTGAGAAGAAATATAAGGCATTACCAGCCTTCTAAACCAATTAAAAAGAATTATATTCATGGACAAGGAAATTCACATTTTTTCAGTGAGTTGTTTCAGTTTTTACTTTGTAAAAATTATAATTTTTAATATTTTTTTACATTTCTTTTATGTATTTGTTCATTGAAACCCCAGCTATTTTATGGTGTTTCACAATAGCCCCTAGCTTCAACAGGGCCAGAGATGTATGAGATTTAAAACAATGTTCATAGAAGCCCCATCTGCGGGGCTACTTTGAACAGCAACAAATTTTTTTTTTTAAATTTAACTATAGCATTAAAATTTTTGTTGACATGCACAAGTTGTAGATAAGATCTGTCCACATCATATGGCACAAGAATTATTAATTTTGGATGTAAGGTTTAGAAGTTATTCCAAAAAATCGAAATTTTTGTTACAAAGTAGCCCCATCTGACGGTAGTGAATACGAAAATATAGTAGCAGTTTTCTCTTGGTAACAAATCCATTTCAATTAACCTGAGCTACATCATTTCCTATTACAGTTAGTTGAAAGGGATGATTATTAACTTTGTTGAAATATGTCAGCAAATTTTTTTTTTTTTTTTTTTTAGGATGAAGCCCACATAGGTCTGAGACCTGTGCGTGGGTAATGAGTTGGATGATGTGATTGATGAGCTGGACCTACAGTTTTAGGTGGGTTCCGAACAAGCAAATAGTAAGTAATTCTGTAGATAGTTGCTTATTTCCCATGTAACCTTTATAATAATTTGTAATAGTTTTATATTTTGATTAGAATTAAAATAGTTTGAATAAATGCATTAGGTGGTGCAAATTTAGTAGATTGGTGGAGTAGTTGTTGATGTTTGACTTTCATGCTTTATAAGTATAATAGTATTATACATCTTGATTGTTATGATGGTGTTATGGGGTATTTGTTAGAAAAACTAGTCAATTTATTAGATTTTCAAATCTGTTTGGTTTGTTTTTTAAAAAATTTAAAAAATTTGGAGGAAAAAATTTACTCCAATTAATTCTAGTATGTACGAAATTTAATCTTTTCGTTGTAGTCTATGTTTTTTGTTTGTAATTGTTTAATTTGTAGTTTTGGTAATTTTTTGATTTGTAGTTTTTGTAATTGTGTAATTTGTAGATGTCCTGTAATAAACATCTTCCTTCCTATGCATGGCCTTATTTTTTGAGGAGATCCTTCCCAGGTAATTCTACCTTACTGATGAAACTGTTATTAGAGCATGATACTTACTATCAATGCAGTATGTATCGGCCAGTGCTTAGTCATTGTGGTATATCTTTCTTTGTAGTGGTGTAGGTGATATTGTGGAAGATATCCATAATGAATAATAAGACGAAGTTGTCAAAACCAAATTTATTATTAAAAATGGTGAGATACTAGTTTCGGTTGTTATACCATTATCAAACTCAAGTTTGTTTGAAATTGATAATGGTATTCCAACCGAAATTAGTATCTCACTATTTTTAAAAAATTTGGTTGTGAGAACCAGGGGTGCAGAATATTCCAAAGCCCCAAAATTTCCCCAGAAAATCAATTTTAAAGACCAAAATTTCCCCAAAATAAGTGTCGTGAAACCCGATAATATAACTTGACTTTGTTTCTTCAAATTCCACTTATTACTCATAGCTTTCATTGAAATCAAATTAAAAATGTGGATTAATGGATTTAAATTACTTTTCACATTTTAAAGTCACATGTTTTATTTCAATTGATGAACCAAATTCAGTAATCACTACACTAGTACTTGAGAATAAAATGATTCAGGCTTGTAGAGTGAGAAGCGTACTAAGAAAAAATAATTAAAATTAAAATTGTTGAACAGTTTTTAATTTCTTGCTCTTCCACTCAAGAGCTCTTCATCTTCTGTTTGAATACAGGGGTTTGTCGGCCGGGTCGCGCAGGCACTCTCGACATTAGACAATGACTCATCAGTCATCACTTTCCTTCTAGGTACTACTAATTAGACGGGACTGTGTTGATGCGTAATATTCTATCGTTCACAAATAACAAATTATATCCATTATATACGTGTTATTTTAAGATTTCCTCGGACTTTAAGCACTTAAGTCTGAGTAATGTTCTATCAGATCTTAAAACTAATATGCTTAATTTTTTCATTTCCCCAGACCCTCGGCGACTTCCCCCGAACAATGTTCGGGCGTTCGGACATATTCTGCATCCCTGGTGAGAACTTCGTCGTATTATTCATCATTGTGGTATACGCTCATATTATGATAAGGAAACAAATATAATTTTGCTGTACCTCCTTCAAATGTATTAATTGGTGGAAGATCCTTCCCGGGTACAGAATTCCACCTAAACTGAGTCAATAGATCTTGATAGATAGTACCACTAGAGAGGATATTAGAGAGGATGTTATTGTAGTAAGCTAGTAAGTACTGCAGTGACTATATAAAGTAAAAAGTAACTCTGACTAAAAGTCAAGAGGATGTTATTATAGTAAGCTAGTAAGTACTGCAGTGACTATATAAAGTAAAAAGTTACTCTTTTAGTCTCTTTTACTCTCTGACTAAAGTTACTCTGAGTAACAGTGACTCTATATAAAGTAAAGTACTACACTGCAGTAAAAACTATCGTATTGTCTTTGGCAGGGTACCACATGATAGTCAGAAAGGAATCTAAGTAGAGAGGTTCTATACTGACCATGATATGGGCTGGTTGCACAAAATCCAATTAAATTTAATCCCTGTAGAATGACGTCATTCGACGGAGATTAAACTTAATGGAGAGTATTTAGTTGCACAAAGGACAACTACAAGCGACTACGCCGATTAGGCTAACCGGCGTAAAAGATGTTTAACCACCCGATCACCAAAGATTAAATCTCACTAATGCCCGTTAAGTTACATTTTATAGGTTATGTTTATTGTATTAGAACACGGAACTGTATATTAGGTTGTAAATGTTGAAAACCTTTCAAAATTAATAAAATCTATTGAAAATATAATTTAATAATAATGATTAAAATAATTCACAATGAAATGATTCTAATTCATCTTTTTCTCAGCTTCAGAATCAGCTGTTGATCAAAAATTACAATGCTGCCAGATTGTACCCATTCGTTTAACAAAAAATAACTAATGGATCTTTGTGCAACTGAAATAATGCCGTTACACTTACAACAGTTAGTTAACTGACATTAAACTCCTTATTTAATTGCTTTCGTGCAACCGGCCGTTAGTGTTATACATTGCTATGACTGGGCCACTCTTATAAAAGGACATTACTTGCAGTAAATTACAAGTAATTTATGTAATAACAAATTGGATTTTTCCAATTACTTGACCAATAAATTTAAGTGACAAATAATAATGTAGCCTATCGTATTTCAGAAGAAAATGAAGAGACCATGAAAAATCTTGTGTCATGTGAATTTCATGAAACTTTAGAAGACTGAATCTTTACGTCTATGCGGTTTGTAGGCTACAGTATCTTTCTTTGTAGTGGTGAAGGTGATGATATTGTGGAAGATATCCATAATAAATAATAACACAGAGTTGTCACAGCCACATTTATTAAAAATAGTGAGATACTATTTCGGTTGTTATACCATATCAATCTCCAATCTCAAACAGATTTGAGATTTGGAACTGAAATTTTATTCAGTTGAAACTGAGTTTGTTTGAGATTGATAATGGTATAACAACCGAAACTAGTATCTCACTATTTCTAATAAATGTGGTTGTGACAATTGCAGTTTCGGACGACTTGATTCATTTCAGATTCACTTTGGGTTAAAATTTGATTATCAGTTTTTTCTTTGTTAGGATTCATGATCTCTTCGATGGGAGACCCAACCAATCAATCTATATTATTGGATTGCGATTTCTAGATTAATAGAATCCAGATCATACAATTTAACGAGTTGATGGTGAATCTTAGTATTTAATTGAGGTCTATTACTTGGACGAATATCCTCTTTCAATTTACTTTCAATAACTGCAAAAATATTTAAGTTTAGCTCCACGTCTGAATATTTATTATGATCACGTAAATCACCCATGAATTGGTGTCCCAACAATTAATTTTTTGTAGTTTGAGTTTGAAAACTGCCGTATTCTCTTAGTTAAAACTAGTTACAGATAAATTGTAACATCTCTGACATATATAGTGTTATATTTATAACATGGATTCCAACTACACTGTAGACCCACAAATAGGATTACCATATGCCCTGGGATGAAAAAGAGGACACCTAGTACCTGTTACGAGTCCTATTAATAAATTGCAAGAAATCTAAATCCTGATACCTCCCCCCCAAACCACTTATAGGAGAGATAGGAGAGTTATAAATTTTTGAAAATTAATTGATTTTTTAAACAGTTAATTACATTTTTTTGGAATATTAATATACAATTTACAATATTTTTTTTTCATTTTTTCAATAATTTACACACAGTTTCCAAAATACAATAATACAACATATAGATACAATACAAAATGTAAAAAAGTGGTTAGGTAACCTCATTGAAAAATCGTGTTGAGGCACCATCACGTTGAAAAAAAGAAAGAAAAGCCTAGAGCCGAGCTAAAAGTTTAAAATAATCCTTGAATGAATATGTTTAAAAGTATACATAAAAAATATTAAAGAGTACTTAGAAATGAACTGTTCCTTTACAAACAAATCATAAACGACAATAAGGTAAGATCAAAACTAGAATACTTAACCATTTTCTTATCGAAACAAGAATTCAACATCATCTTGCAAAAACAACCAAGACTTCAATTCTCTGAGAAAAATAACTAAATTTAAACTTGAGGAAACGTTGAAAGGTAGATGATTGAAAAATTTTAAAGCACAGAAAGAATAAAACCTACGAAATGCTTCAATATCCGCTTTCAGTAAAATAACCTTATTTTGCAACCTTAAACGACTAGAGTACACTTTTGAATTACTCTGCACATTCCCTCCTCTAATAAAAAAAATTCCTAATACTCTGAACACATATAGATATATAATACAATATAGAATTAATTAGTATTTGATATTGACATGACATAATCCTAATGGTTTCAGCGATAGAACAAAAACATTCTTAGTCACTTTCATCATTAGAAACAAGTATTTTCGTATACAAACTAAAGCTACTGGTTCCTGATCCTAAAGAGGAACTGGTCCCTCTAGTGCTTGATACTCCTACTCCAGATGTTGCTGTTTCTGGATCATACCAAGTATATTTTTTAGAAGAACCTATGTCTCTTGATAACTTTTTGTTTAACAAATAGTCATAAAACTCAATACAGGAAACATCTTTGTATTAACTTTTCATGTGAAATTTAACGACTTGCAGTCAAATGCGATTTGACTGCAAGTCGTTAAATTTCACATGAAAAGTTAATATTAACAACGCAGTTCGTCATGGAACAAGAAATCCAGGAACATCTTTGTAATTGTATTGAACATAGACAATACTCTTTACTGTGTCAACACTAAGTCTGTTTCTCTCACTAGTTCACTGGCTACTGATTAATGAAAAGACCCTCTCAACACATGCATTTTGACTTGGTATATAGTAAAAAACCTAATTCCTTATTTAGAAGTCAATAAAAAACATAAATAGAGATACTCCATATTTGCTGATTCCAAAAACCCGCACAATTTTGGGACAAATTGATAGTTTCTCAAAAATCCGCCCGGACGGAGTAGAAATATGTTCTTTTCTTCCTTGCGTTTCCTAACCGTATCTATATTAAAGTGTTGAGCAACTGGTTTCACAGCACTGTCATGTGTCATGAATGTTTGATATTGACTATACAGAGTATTTCGCATAGTTACCAATACTTCGTAGCCTTGCTGTACTCAAAAATCCGCCCGGACTTTTTTTGATGCTCTAAAAGGAGGACATGTCCGGGGAAAAAAGGACGTATGGTAAGTAGCCCTACCCACAAAGCATGTTGTGGGCATAGAAGTTGATCATTTTGAGAGAAAATATAGTCAGCAGATTTCCAAGAGAGGATAATATTAAACGCGTTATTTTGGCTGTAGTTTTTATGCACTGAAGGTATAAAGTCTTGTGAAGCTATCAGATTGATGATTAATTTGAACTGTTGATTGCCATGAAACGATTCTTTAAAAAAATGAATAGTGTTCTCTGGATATAGTTCAGTGATACAATAATAATATTAGTCCTTGACGTTCGTCGGTTTCAGGACCCTTTACTAGTTACGCGGTGATTATATTGGACGAGTTTACTAGCTAACAAGTCGTTGAATTTACAATAAGTTGATCTCTGTATTTTGTTGAGAGTGGCCTGCCAAGTGGTGTAGAGTTTCATAATTTGTTTTAAGGAGCTTGGCCCTCTGATATAACTTTGCTAGCACAATGAGGAAAGTAATCGAAACCTACCACACTTCTCGTTTGTGTAGTCTGCTCTTTCTTTAGACCACAACATAGCCTAAAATGTCACTCAATGTCGGAATCGGCTAGCATACCACAGTGCATTCGATGTTGTAGCTCCATATTGATTTTTCACAGAAAATTTAAACAAATAATCGTTGAAAATACTTTTCTAGTTAATTAAACACACATGATCGTACGATGGTCATTTCGCATTGTTGTAATGCTTCCTCAGACTGCTGGAGCTCCATTTAGGGCTGGGCTGTGATAGACACTATGTTGATCCAGCGGTGTCTAAGGAAGCATTACAATAATGCGAAATGGCCGTAACACGAATATGTAAGTTATAAATTCACTAGCACAGTACAGTATTTTCAACAATGTTGCAGTATTTTCAGTAATGTAGCATACATTGATATCTATTCCATCCCAATTTATCTAAATAATAAATCTATCACGGATTAATGATGAATCTATTATTATTTTTTATATCAACCCTTAGATTATGACCTAGTTCATTGATTTCAGATAAATTTCTCCACAATTCTTAATCGCGACATCACAATAATTGATTTGCTTCATTAATAAATCAATACTTGTTTATTAAATTAATTATCTATCACAACATCAACTTTCCCCCCGACTTTCTGTCTTTTGTACCATATTTATCTTGAATCTGTGTCTGCTAGCTTTCATCTAATAAATCTATATGATAAGAGAGAGTAGGGGTATGCTTGTGTGTCTTTTTCCCACAAGCGGCAACGATTTGGAACACTAAATTTGGCACATAGCTTCCTCTAAACTTGATTCAGTGCACCTCGAAGCACGATTTTTGATTTCCCACTTGGAATTTTCAAAATTAATTGTGCAGCGTAGAAGTATGTTCTTTTCTTCCTTGCGTTTCCTAACCGTATCTATATTAAAGTGTTGAGCAACTGGTTTCACAGCATTTTCTTGTGTCATAAACGTTTGATATTGACTATACTGAGTATTTCGCATAGTTACCTATACTTCGTGGCCTTGTACTCGCCAAAATAATAAAAAAATCAAATAATCGTAGGTCCGGAAATGCTTTGTTACAGAATTAAAGATGCGGAAGTTAGCACATAGCCCCATCAAATTTAATTATTTATAAACACACACACAAATACATATTATTTTATAGATATTTAAAGAGAATCTCTACTCAAGAAGCTGTTATAAAGTCTTTTTCAATTATGATACCCCACTATGTGTCGGGGTGATCTCAAAATTGAAAAAATATATTCTTATTATATAAACATGTAGTGCAATAATTTATTTATTTATTAAGACTGTATTGTGTTCAAAGTATTATTACAGGGTAGTGCAGATATATATTAAATTTGAAAAAAATAACAGAAAAACAAAAAGTAAAAATGTCCAAATAAAAAATTATATGAATGGTAGACTCTTCACTTTTAATAGTACATATTCTCAGACTTATAATAATAATGCTAATAAAGAAATAGTCTTTTTTCCTTCTAATGTCAACATATCTTGTCAATAATCGCGTCATCGTATTACTGTTGCAAATTTTCAAATTTCACTAATCAAACAATACAAAAGACCTCAGTCTCAGACTGTTAGACAAAAAAAAGTAAACGTCAGATAGATCTATTTCGTTTCTTAAATTTAGTATATCCGTGAAATCCTCAAATGAGTGATTCTCCAACTTTGCCTGAAGGACTGGTATAAATGACATTCAAAAAATAAATGCTGTAGGGTTTCTTACACGTCTTGTTCACCACAGAATATGCAAAATTGCTCATGGTCAACCTCGTACCTTATATTTTTCAAATAGAAAACAGATTTGTGCTGTAAGGAAGTCCGAAGTTGGCTGAACAACCTGATCTTTTAATGCGGTAAATCGAATTTCAAATATCTAGCTGGATCATATGAAGGCAGGTGAATAAAAAATCAACTACTTAATACTAGCCTACTGCTAACTAATTACAAAGACTACTAACATTAAAAATATGTCTATAAAATATAAGAACTCAAAGTGCAATAATTATTCGATATAACTAATGTTACCACCAGCGATCATGACTTCTAAGATACTACTGTATATAATACTACGCTATAATACAATTCTATATTTTATTCAATGAGGTGAATTTTTTCAAACTCTACTATAAGCCCCTCGCTCTGATGGACTCCTATATTATGCAACCAATCCCTTACTCTTTTTAAAATCTACTACTATTGTATTCTTCTTTAATTTGTTGTGACATACTATTGAATATTTTTGGACCCAAATATTCTATCGATCTCTGTCCAAAAGCTGTGTTCATACTCGGTACAATTTGAAAATTTAGATTACTTATTCTAGTATTATGTCTATGAGTAATTACAGAAATGAGTAAGATTAGTACATGTAACTAACTACCTTACACTAAGTACTCTGTTTAAATAGTTCGCTGGTTGGAAAGCGATTTTCATTAATTGTTTTAAGTAATTGCTAATCATTATGAAGCCCTCATACTTTATCAGTATCAAAACGTGAAATAAGCTGAAGAATTGAATAAAACAAGTTAGAAGTAGGTACGGTAACTATAGTAATTTTTAGAGATATTAACAAAAAAATGGTCCTAATAAACAAATTTGAAGTGAACCAATTTGGTTAATTGTACATTAAAATTTTAGTTTTTTCCTGACAAACTTGTGAATAATTTGGTTATGAACAAAAGATGTTAAATACTGTAATCCAATAGTCGAAAACAGCCCAAATATGATGACATACCCCTATTTATTTTTGTTTAAGAAATCTTCACATCATAATCTGGGATGACTCCCACTTGACATGTGATTTGTCAAAGTTCTGTTTCTAAAATTAAAATTTAAACATAAAGTACATAAATTGTACGATTGACTCAAGTCAAATTATTTCAATAAAAAACACATATCTACAATGCTCTATATTGTAATATCTACCTGAAACAATTAGTCCACAAAATGAAACGACAGGTGTTGAATTATTATAAGAGAAAAAAATTAAGATTTGAATATCAAGTTATTGAAATTCCGAAACAGCGTAGCAGCTTCTCTCAATTAATATGTTTTTTACTACTCTTTTGAATGAATCAAGGGGTTCAATTGCACGGATAGCTATTGGGAGTTTATTAAATAAACGCATTCCAGAGTAGGAGGAAGATTTCTCAAAAGTTGCATGCCTATGAGAAGGAAATGCCAATAAGTCTCGGTTTCGAGTATTGTTCTCATGACTATCTGATCAGCGCTGAAATTTATGAATATTAGTTTTGACAAACACTAACAACTGATAAATATATATATATATATATATATAAATGGCAAAGTTAGGATTTTTGAATTTGAAAACTTGTTCTGCATGAGTCTCTGGATCTCAAAATCTTTTTCTGGTTCAAGAACACCTTGTTGCTATCTTTCGAGTTTCCCCAGAACACAACAAGTGGGAATAAACATATGCATAATACACTGTGAGCAGCGTTTTTCTATTAACTATGTGAGGATTATGAAGTATGCTCTGTTTATGAGAGATTGAATATGATTCTTCCAAGACAGACACTCATTTATTGTGACATTTCTAAATCTGTACAGCTTGCCATTTTCATAAATGTTGTGATTCATTAAAATCATTTATGAAGTTTATTTGTGTTACAAGTATTTTGTGTTCGTTCACATTTTTGTTCAGAATTGGATTCTCTAAAAGTTTTGTTGAAAAAACCCTACAAGTTTAATGTACCGTTAACCAAATTAATTCACCTCAAATTCGAATAACCGGTATTTTTGTACCATTTTCATATTTTGATGAATAACTAAAAAATTACTTTAGTACTTCTAAGTTGTTTCAACTGATTTTCGAGGCCTGTATATTATTTTATTCAATCAGAATTGTGGCTAGTTGGTTCGAGGGCCCTCTTTATGAAGTGATTTTTTTTTGCAAGTTTGAGCGCCTTTGGTATTCACTATGTTTACAGTACCTACAGTTGGTTGGGGCGTCGCAACTTCAACTTGCTGTCGTTTCAGCGGTCGAGGGTTCGAATCCCGCTCCTCCGTCTGGCATCTATGCGTTTTCACCTCATTACCCACGCACAAGTCTCGGGACTCATGTGGGATCAGCAGTAATAAAAAAAATATTATTCCAAATAACAACTTAACAATTTCATTAACGGGAGTGGCCGTAGCCGAGTGGGTTAAGTGCTGGTCTGCTAGCCCAAAGTTCCCGGGTTCGATCCCAGTTCTGACCGAAAGTTTTTACCTCAGGCCACTCCCGTGTTTCGGAGGACACGTTAAGCTGTCGGTCCCGGCTGCCTAAAAAAAAAAACAGTCGTTAAATCACGTCAGAGGCCCTGAACTTATTCAGGTGCGACCTGATAACTCTGTCACCAGACCTGAGCCAGCCAGGTCACACGATATTATTATTATTTATTATTAACAAAAAATGTAATGTTTTTAATAAAGCAAAATAATCATACCCAATCAGACAAATCTGTAACTTACTAGATTTTTGTGATGACTGTCCAGCAGCACAAAATTCTGATACAGTCAACTTGATATTCAAAATAAAATACAAAAGTGCACAGGAATTTAGAAATGTTATTTACCAAACAATCAGGAATTAAGTTGACAGAACAAATTCATAATTTTAAACAATTTTGTAAGATACTACAAACATCACAACAGATTTGTCCAACTTCACAAAATTGTCGGAGGGTCAACTTGAATAAAACTCATTAACTTTACAATGGGACTTTTGGAGCATACATTTTCTTTGACGATAGCCTAGCATCTTTTTGGTCGGTGAGCTCTCTTCCTCACAACTTTCCTTGGCCGTTTCCCCCTAGATTTCTTGGACTTACAACCACAACTTCTAGACTTCGATCTTCCAGTCCTCCTCGGTTTCTTGGATCTTCTGGACTTGCAACGTTTTCCTCTGGACCTGGATCTGGACCTGGATTTGGACCTTGATTTCCTGCACCTCCTTTTTGGTTTTGATCCACGATGACCGCACTTGCTAGCCAGCTGCTGTAGGAATAGACCGGTAATTTTCAACGAATCCGCTTCATCGGGCTCTATGGAGTAACGGCCCCTTATTTTCTTGGTTGTTCCAGACTTTTCACAATTCTTCAATACGTTGCCGACAGTTTTTTTCAATTGATTTGAATCTATGTTTCCCCTGAAATTCTCCGAAATGTAGTCCACAATGTTTTCTTCTGATGATCTCATATTATTACTTGAATTCGACATGTTGAACCGTATTACTTTTATCAATTTATAATAATTCGAAATGTATTAACGCCTTCTTTTTTTTTTCATTATCAACTTGTAATTTTGATGATCATCTTCCTAACTGAACTAACAAACCGAACTGTAAATAGAAACTGAATGTTGATATTTGTCTCCCTCAGCTGTAGCCTGATTGATGTGAAAAATAAGAACCAAGTGCTCAGTGACCACTGCTGAAATAATCGCACGAGTTTCGATGCCGGATGGAAGTATCGATACTATCTTGCTTATCAACACACCTGTTCTGTATGATCCGATTGATACAAAACAGCTGATAACGTAGTACGTTGCTTTTTTTCGACATATTATTAAATGTAAGGCTGGGGCTCCACTGGCAGTAGTTTATCGCGCTGTAATTTGCAGGCGCTACACGCGACAGTTGGGTGGCTTCACAGGCAACAGAAAACGAACTGCAATCTGCAGCGTCATCTCGCTCGCTGTGGCTTCACTAGCAGTTCATTGTAGCGGTAGACGTGACCCGGGACCGATCATGCCGCAAGTTGATATTCGTAGTGTTGTACTCAGTGTACTTTTAGTTTATGAACGACGCCGGTTACACAAGAGAAAATGGTGGATTCACCCAATAATAAGCAACACTCAGGAAGTCTGAAGGCTTGTTCCGTACGTTGCATCGCAAATTAAGAAAGTATTCAGACACGTTTTTTGAATTTTATTGCATGTCTCAAAACTCCTTTGATTACTTGTTAAAAATCTAGCATTTCTGTTTTTGTAATTCTCATAATTTTTATTATACATTTTTCTCTACTTCTAATATAATAACCTCGCAATCAAGTTCAAACTCCATTGTTCTCAATAGAATTCACTTTACTTGAAACAATTAATAATACAACTTTAAACAGAATAGCGTCGATGCGCCTTGGATGCTGGTCAGCTGCAGACTGCCGCGTAACTACAGTCTACAGCGAGTAGAGCCATATAATGGCGGCAAAGTGTAGCGTGAAAATGGGACAGGTTCCATTTCCGCGCGACACTTCATTCTGCAGCGCGCTGTAAAATGTTGCACGCTACAGACTGTCGCTAGTGGAGCCATCTCCGTTTGTTCGCTGCCTTCTCATTTATCTGACTTATCAACCACAATTTGCAGCGCGATAAATAACGGCAAGTGGAGCCCCAGCCTAAGTGTAAATTTTACACTACGAGGACTAGTATAGCACACAAAAATAATGATAATCGATGGTATGAAGTATCGATATTATCAAGTATCGAAACCCATGCGATTATTTTACTAGATGGGATATCGAACTGCAGCCAATTTTATGTATGCTGCACACGGTTGATAGAAAACAACAAAAAACCTGGTTGCAGATGCACCAAAAGAAACAATCGATATTTTACTATCGATATCTGTAGCAATCTCTCAACTAATCTTATCGATAGCAAATATAGATATCGATATAAGATAATATTCGAAAAGAATTTTAATTTATTCAAGCTACAGACTTGCCATTTGCTTGTTAAAAATTATAAACAGTGTTTTCCCATTATCCATTGCTCCATATCTTGGAAAAAGGGTAATATTAATGCAGCTTGTATATAGGCATTGGCCTACATTCAATTATTTCAATTTTGAATTCAATTATAATGAACTAGCTGGCTCGACGCGCGTTGCTGCGTTCTCATAAAAATTCTCCTTGATTTTATTATTCGCCAACTCCCACTGAGGTTACATTTCAAATTAGGAAAGAAGTTAGTCCTAGGGCTCTTCCAGCTGATCATAGAGGCTTCGTTGTTTTCTTAATCACCACCTCTGAATGAAGAAACATTTCAAATTTAAACCTCCTACGACTATAAGGGTAGAAGCTAGTTTTTTATTTTATTATTCGCCACCTCCCGCTGAGGCTGCATTTCAAATTTCTAGCTAGCACTTCATTGGTTAACAGATGTCAGCAACCTGGCATAACATTTCATCATACCCAGTCCCTTTTTTTTACATATTGCAAGGCTCCGACTGCACGGTAGCCTACATGCAAAGTGCAAAGTCTTTTGCTGTTTAAAGACAGCGTAAATAAACGCCACTAAGGGGCCTGCCATATGATTAAAAACTGTTGACTTATATCAGCTGTTCCTTTAAGCTGTTTGGCCGGCAAGTTCAGTAGGTTAGGTCTATATAATGGATTAATTAATAGTAATTATTAGCTCTTCTATTAAAATTTATGGTCAGAAACCATCCTCAATATTCACACAACATATTCCCAAAGTTTCATGCTAATCTGTCAAGTGGTTTCGAAGTCTATAGGGAACATACATGCATACATACATACAGACAGACATTCATTTTTATATATATAGATTATTTTGTATACATAATTATGCAATGTATGGGTCTTCACTAACAAGACTTGACGTAAGCTTTAAAATATTTCAAACTATTAGAATAGCTTTAGAATGTTGAAAAAAGCCGTGTAAATGAGGGGAAATATATATAATTAAATCCTTGTAAACATTTAGGGTTTGTTGTCATCAGACTTTGTCATTGTCAGGCTTTGTCGTCATTGTGTGTTTTGATATTTTTTGGAGGATGAAGCCCACATAGGTTGGAGACCCACGCTCCTTTATTCAGGCTCTTTCCTTTTTTTATAATGAGTTGGATTATTGTGATTGATGAGTTGGACCTACAGTTGTAGGTGTTTCCGTGTTTTCCGAACCACCGGATCTCAGGGACTACTGGTAATAAAATTGCGAGGTTGGTCTTAGATTGCTTGATCTAGCCTGATTAGCTGTGAAATTCTTTTGAACTTTTGAGTCGTAATATGATTATTTGCATACTTCCTTGGCAATGTTATCTAAATTAGTATCCTAAAAACGGACGTTTCTTGTACTTACTTCTAGGATAATCTAGAAATAAGATGCCCTTTTACCCTTGGCAAAATAGTTTTAGGGAAGTGATAGCCGCGAGCCGTAGCAGGTATCTGTTCAATCAGATAAGCTGCGTTCTCGTAGGTCCTGTTCGTAACGGTGACCGATTAGATTGGCCAGCAAAAACGACACTGTTCTCTGCTGTAAAATCACTTCCCGGTGGTTCGGAACCCACCTAAAACTGTAGGTCCAATTCATCAATCACCATCATCCAACTCATTACCCACGCACAGGTCTCAGACCTATGTGGGCTTCATCCTCCAAAAAAAAAAGTTTGCTAGCGAGTTCTCTAGCACATATAGTATATTTAAAAAAGAGAATTTCATAAAGTTAGATCACAATGTTATGAAACACAAAAATTAGAAAATATATTGTGATTTACAAGTATTGATAGTTATATACCGGTATTAAAGTGCTGAATTCGTTATAAAATAAACTTTATCATTGAAAGTGAAGTTGATAGAATGCATATTATGAATTTGCCCTAGACTAAGTTAGCAAGAATTTATCACACACCTTGCTCATTTTTTCATCTTATAACTCATATTCAATTTTCTCTGATTGAACAAACGTTGGCATTAATAATTGAATTTTTATTTTTGATGCTGTTCAAAGCTGTAAAAAATCCATTAATAAAACTAGAATTGCACTGTGTTGATAACGATCGTAGAACGGAAAAGTACCGTTTTAAAGCTAGTGGAATAGATTCTAGAGTAGTCAAAAGCTGTCACAGTGCTCTACATATTTAATTAAATTCAAATGTAGTGTAAAAAGTTTATGCTCCGAACATAACAATAGTGGCCCTGATTGATTCGTTTTAATTTAATCAATGAAAGCTATTATTAATCAAGTACGGTACTCTGCGGATAAGACTCAAGTTATATTCAAACTGCACCACTTGTCAACTATTGTAGTTTCAAATGGCACTTTCTAGCTTCTCATATTGGAATTATAGAATAAAATTGAAGTATTAACATTAACACATTGTCCTCCTCCTCCTCCTCCTCCTCCACCCCCTCCTCCTCCTCCTCCTCCTCCTCCTCCACCTCCACCTCCTCCTCCACCACCTCCTCCTCCACCTCCTCCTCCTCCTCCTCCTCCACCTCCTCCTCCTCCTCCTCCTGCTCCTCCTCCTCCTCCTCCTCCTCCTTCTTTTTCTTCTTCTTTCCATGGCTACTCATTTTTATTAATATTCATAAGCCACTTCAAATCAAATCATCTTTAATACAATGCTGTACAATATGTGGAAAGGAAATAATCAATAAAGTACCAGAACATAAAGAAAAAATCATAAACATACATTAAATCCTTTCACTTCTATAATTTATACAGTAAATGAAATATAAATTCCTGCATAGACATTCTTACCGTGCACGGGAATGAGTCTACAGGACGCATATATTTTTATTTTGCTCATTGATGAAATGTTTTCATTCGGTGAAATAGTAAGCGGACTAGTCCTTAAACCCCCCCCCCCCCCCACTACCTCAGAATAAGAAAAAACCCATCCCCAGTGAAAAGAGCAAAATGAAATTAACCCCCAACCCCAATCTAACAAATAGAAGAATTCTATTTCCACATCATGTTAAATACATACTTTCTCTACAAGTTCTTCAGTCAGATTGACACACTATTCAGGAAGTTGGTGGAATCAGTTATTATTATTTTTTTCCCGTTCTTGCCACTTTGGGATATGTTGAATCAACTATATGATCTAGAATGCCTTTATGAATTCGCCTCTTTTCGTCTTCTCCAATACTCCTTCATTCTTTCAAAAGTGGTTTTTTTATTAAATTGTTAAGTGAATTCAACGACTTTCAAATTTTATTAAGAATAAGTAGTATTCTACTTTGTAGGCCGAACGTTTTCGAGTTGTTAAACCCATCTTCAAGTCCTTTCGGGTTTTAACAACTCAAAAACGTTCGGCCTACAGAGTGAGTAAAATGCTACTTATTTTTAATAAAAATTTGACTGCAAGTAGTTGAATTCACTTAAAAATGTTATATTAACAACGCAGTTCGTCATGGAAAAAGAAATCTAGGAATGGTTTTTTTCTAATCTTCATACCTGTTCTACGCTAATTAAAAGTGTGATCAGCAGATACCTGCTACGGCACTCGGCGTGTTCTTTCTGTCTTTATTGATATTACTGTACTATTTACTATTTTAATCTTATTTTCCTTTTACTCCTTTGTATTTAATAAAATGACCTTTTAAAAATTCATTCCCTATTCTTATGTTCTTTAAGAAGCAAATTAACTAGTTTGAATGAATTTGAATTTATTTCACATTTTACATTACAAAACAGTTAACCATTTTTAAAGAATCAAAAAAGAGTGAATTACAAGAAATGAAGCAATGTAAATAAATTTTGCACTTAGAAGTAAAATACAATTAATACTATTTAATATTTTGTATTTTAATTGCTTTATCAATTTTCTTTCTATCCCTTTACTTTTTTCTATCCATTTTATCTTTTATCAGTTCATCTGATATAAGTGCGGGTATGAAATAATGTCCCCTTTTCACAAATAAATGTACTCTATTCTAAATTTAATCCATTAATTTTTTATCTTTGGCAAAAATGCAGAATATTTCCACCTTCCTCAATCTCGATAAGTTCCACATAATTATGATCCCACAATTATAATGCACAGTCTATGTATAGTACAGTATCTCGATAACTAGAAGGTCACAGTAGGTCTTTCATATCCTAAACTAGTTACTGCCAGTGAAGGGGCAATATAGAGAAGCCTGCTCAACCCATCATTATCTCCACGTGTTCCTTTCAATAGCTGAAAGGGAATTTTCGGTGCCGGCTGGGAATATTTGTTGCGGATAGGGAAATTCTGGCTTGCGGCAAGCCACCGGCATACAGTTTGCATCACTGGTTCTCGTCAGTCAACAGGTTGTAGTGCGCTGGTGTGGTGGTCGTCAGGAGTCACGTTTTTACAACTTTTCGCCGGGTGCGGTCGCTTAAAGCCCACTTAGAAACTTACTTTCAAGTGCCTGAACTTTTAATGTTGAGAAAGTTTGCGTGTCCGAGAGAATTATTTATCTCAGTACTTAAATTTGCTCCCGTTTTTTGGTAATACTGAGTAGGACATATTTACTGTTATTTTACAACAGGTTGTGAGTGCTTTGCTGATAACTCTTGTG
This sequence comes from Conomelus anceps, assembly GCA_948455865.1. Classification (NCBI taxonomy): domain Eukaryota; kingdom Metazoa; phylum Arthropoda; class Insecta; order Hemiptera; family Delphacidae; genus Conomelus; species Conomelus anceps. The sequence continues at coordinate 3,406,587 of OX418227.1, forward strand.
AAGTTTACCTTTTAGTTGCAACTTTATTTGATCTGATTCATCAAAAGATTGTTTCATCTCAACTGGAAAATGTATTGGGTAACTCGTCGGCCCAACCTAGTGCTTTAAATTGGATGGAATTTTTGGCTTGATTCGTTAGATTAAAATCACGTGGTGGGTTTGGTTGTATTTGGTTTTTGGTTTCGGTCAGGAATAACGGAAAATAGACTGCGCCATCATGTGGAAAATGGACAATTTTTCTGTTGACAAGTCGTTCTACGATATTGCGGCTAGCGATCTCAAGGAACTTTGGGAAACTGATCTTGATGGACCGGTAAGTGACGCGAACATTCCAATTATAAAAAACTAACTCTTTCCTTGTCATTCCCATATGGTTACCATATGGTTCGGAACCCACCTAAAATTGTAGGTCCAACTCATCAATCACCATCATCCAACTCATTACCCACGCACAGGTCTCAGACCTATGTGGGCTTCATCTTCAAAAAAAAAAAATAGGTTTCTAGATTCCCATGTGAAATTAGGGGCCGATCGAGATGATGACCTAGATATTCTGGTGCTTTGGAACCCACCTAAAACTGTAGGCCCAAAATCATCAATCATCATCATCATCCAATTCATTCCCCAGGCACAGGTTTGAAACCTATGTGGGCTTTATCCTTTGAAGAAAAATTGTTTTGGGAGGAATATACCAACTGAAAAAAGATTTCTGTGGTATCACCTTCCATTAAGGGGTCTCATACTGTTTTTCAATGATTTTTTAATATTTCGGGGGATGCCTCCTCTTTATACCCCTCGATTCCGACCAAGGGTAGGGTCTGATTTGGGGGGGGGGGCAACTATTATCCAATGGTGATTCCAACTAGAGAGGGAGTGTCACAAATTTTGACCTTTTCTGCCCTCCCACCTGTCACCCCTCTTTCCAGCCTCTTCACCGGTGAAATCCCGATTGGGGGGGGGGGGGGGGTTCAAGACCCCCATGACCCTCTCTAGGACATGGCGATGTATTCGCCCTTCCCATGAATGTAGAGCTACAACACTGAATCCAGAGCCCTGACATTTCCATATGGATATCCATGTCCTCATCCTAGAATAATGGTATTCTGAGACTTGATTTTTGGATTGTTGAACAAGTGTCAACCTTTGTGTCCTCAAATTTCAAAAATGTTGTTTTTTCTGTTTATTCTCAATCGTTATATACAAAATAGATAGTAAATTTTGTGAAGCTTTCTACAGAAGAAGTTAACAGGATTTTAAAATGGAGCGACAGGCCCATTTATTTGAACCCATACACAGGATTAGTTTCCAGGAGGAGGAATCAATTAGGGTGACTCTTGGTAATGAGTCAAATTCCCAAAGTATGTTTTTTGTTTTCAATTTACTTTACAAAAACTCTATCTTCAGTATCCAGGATTAACATCTTTTGTCAGGATTCCATAATAGGTTGCAAGGATCTACAGGTTGTAAGAATAAGAGGATGAGGATGAAGAAGAAGGAGAAGAATAAGATTTGATAATGGAGAGTAAGAAGATAAGGATTATGAAGAAGAAGGAGAAGAATAGGATGTGATGAATGATGGAGAGAGTAAGAAGATGAGGATTATGAAGAAGATGAAGGAAGAGATGAAAGAAGAATGAGTAAGAGGTTAAGAAGATGAAGAGGAGGAGGAAGGGGAAGAACGTGGAAACAGAAGGGGGCGAAGAAGAAGGACAAGAATAGGGAGTAGTAGAAGAAGTAGAAGAAGAAGAAAGAATAAGGAGAAAGAAAAAGAAAAAAGAAGGAGGAGAAGACATGAAAATCACAAATACAGAATGATGATGACATTATTGCAAAAATATGAAGATGGCTCTCAACTCTCGACCGACTTTGGCATCTACAAGAAGAACAAGATCAACAACAACAACAGTGAAAGAAGAAGGAGGAGGAGAAGTAGAAGAAAAATATTCAGATTTAGATGACTTTATTTGTGTAAATGAAATGAAATATTTATTGTTCCTTTACAAATACAGCAAATACAAAATATCCAAGCAGTACAACAATTGCATATTTGAAATTAAAAATTATATTACGAGTACAGATTAGAAGAAATCATAGCATTAATTCAAGATTGGAATGCCCTGGTTGAATGTACAATTGTAACATTAAATTTACAGTGTACATGAATAATAACAGTATTATTAATATTAGCAACTCTCAGATCCCCTACAGTTCTAGTAGTGATGGACAGTGATTTTGGAAAAGTGAATGGTTGAATAGTCTGAATAGAAAAGATTATAAATACAACAAATGTAATTATATATTTTAAGGTACTGTACAGCAGAAATTATTGATGTGATAGTTGAAAAGAAAAAAGAAAAGAGAGCTTGTATCTGAGATATGAATTACACAAAGAGGCGAAGTCTTGGCCGTTGAGGCCATTCTTACAGTTAATCTTTTACCTCAACATGTCCTACTAGTTTACATTGATATGGATGAAATTGTCTAATACGGGTTATCTAAGTAAGATAAATCAATTCGAGGGAAGATAAAGAAACAGAGGAAGAAGGAGTAGGAGGAGGAGAAGTAGAAGAAGAAAAAGAGGAAGGAGTAGTAGCTGAAGAAGAAGAAGACAACAGAAATAGAATGATGATTATGGCTGACAGTATTGCAAATATGAAGATGATGGCACTGAACCGACGTTGGCAGAAGATGGTGGAAGAGGAAGACAAAGAGGGATAATAAAAAAAGAAGAGGAGTCAGGAGGAGAAGGAGGAGAACAAGAAGAAGAAAAAAAGAAGATAAGAAAAAAAGGTTTTTTATTTAATTTGTAATAATGTTTTCACGTTCGAGATATTCAATTGAATTGGGCAACCTGCAATTAAACTTGATAGCACAATACTGTACTTAGTATAGCTTCTATAGTAATGAGACGCGCGCGTATCATACTTCCGCTGTTCCAACTCCCAAAAGAGTAGCCTCTTCATTCTTTTGGCGGTATGTGTTGTGCTTGACACTCCTTTATGAGTCATTGTACTGTATTTAGTTAGAGATCGATGACTCCTTTTAGCCAACCAAACAAGGTCGATGACCTCTTATTGGGAATCCAGTTTGGTTGTCTGCTGTTGTCAAGGTGGTATGTTAATTACATATTGCCGAATCCCACTCTCGTTGATTCTTATAATGGGTTGTACATTTTCTACTAATTAGATTATGGGGATTCCAGATAACAAATAGAGTAGCCTATAATATTTTTTTCCTACAGTGACCCGAAAACGTGCCTATTTTTGCAGTAACTGTAGCACGCAAAATAGTCTATTCCTGCACCAGTGCGGGAAAGTACTTTCCCGCACTGTAATTTACTTTTCCGCACTCCAAATTTGCAACCTAACAACACAAAATAGTGAGCATGTAATACGCAGGTTCGCTATTCTGCATTCAAAAATAGGTTGGCTACTCTGCTTCAGCTGTGAATAGTTGTTGTAGTTGTTGTTGATGAAATCGATTTGATTCGAAGATAGAATATGTGAGAAATTTTCAGGTTATGTATGCCCTGTTTTGTTCTGTTTGAATTACTTTATACATTACTGTAGGAAAAATTTAATGTGTAATTCGAGTGCAAAGTATTGTTTCTGCACTCGAGAAACTTTTTTCACTCGCCTTTGGCTCGTGAAAAAAACTGTTTCTCTCGATGCAGAAAAACGGTGCTTTGCACTCTAGTTACACAAATAGCTATTTTGGAGTTCATCCAATTTTGCAATAAAAAGATTCTCAACTCTAGTAGAAGCCTTATTATAAGTAGATCTACCTATAGTTTCTAGAATTTTGTTTGAGCTAAAATTTCCATATAAATTATACAATCTATATGATTTTCTCTCTTTTTTCTCGGAGTATAAAGCACACATAGGTCTGAGACTTGTGCGTGGCTAATGAGTTGGATGATGATGATGATTCATGAGCTAGACCTACAGTTTTATGTGGGTTCCGAACCGCCGGGAAGTGATTTTACAGCAGAGAACAGTGTCTTTTTTGGTGGCCAATCATTCTCATTTTTATCAACTTGAGTTTGTTATTTTTATAACTAAATTCTTCAAGAGGATGCTTGAAAATTTCAGTACATGATTTCATATTTTAATATCAATGTTTGTTGTATTTTTTGCTAGCCAATCCAATCGGTCACCCTTACAAAGAGTGCCCAGGAGAACGCAGCTTATCTCTATCTGATTTCTATTACTACTAATTATATAGTCTCGCAGTTCGAAGTTATCAAGGTTAAGTTTGAATGGACGAATTTTTGTCCAGACTTCGCCCTTATTACGTAAATGCTACACATGAAATCTCATTGTTAATAGCCTATCCAAAATCTTTCTCATATACAATCTATTGTGTTGTTAATAATATGCTCTTTAATCAGTCACAATTACATTTTGTAAATTTACGTAAATAAAGTAATTTTATCTTATCTTATCTTATCTTATTGAACAGATACCTGCTACGGCTCACGGCTATCACTTCCCAATAATATTAGTTTTCCTATAGATCCAAGATGGTTCTGATAGGTCTCTACTCTACATCAGCGTACCGTATTATGAAAGTACTAATTTTGGATACTACAGAATGTTTTAAAAGTGACGCAACCCCTGAGGTATAATATATTATGACATATTCAACACGCAAATAATTAAAATTCAACCTTGTACTAATATTAGGGAGTTAGATGCTTCATTTGATGCCCTGTAGCTTTAAAATAAATTTGTACTAATTTTTTTTATTTTTAAAAAATCGATTTAATACAATCTCTTTATACAATTTTAACTCATTTGTAGCAAATTTCCTTCAAATTTTCTTTGCTCCTTTACTTAGAATTGAGTTTCAAGTCGATCTTTAAAATTGAGTTGTTTGAGTTTCAAGTCAATCAATTTTATTGTAAAAGAATTTTGTTATCAACTTTGTAATGCAAAAAGCCCAATAGGAAAGCATTAGACAGGATAAGTTTCAAGGATCTCAAGAATAGAATCATCTTGAAAAATAATAGATCTGACTCTATTTAATCATTGATTGCTGTGACGTGAGTAATGCTCGATTAGTACAATCCAATTATATTGTTCTTGAAAATCCAATTTTTGATCCAATTTTTTCTTGAAAACGTAGATTTGACACAATTTAATAAAATGTCTGCTGTGACTTAAATAATGCTCGATTAGCACATTCCAATTGTCTCAGATAGTTGCATTGAATTAAATGCTGCTTAAATATCGATCAGGGCACAGAAAATATATTCACCCCCATGCATGGCTTTCGCCATTTGATCTTGGTGTTGCGTCATTTTTTAAACACTCTTTATAAAAAAATTGGTTAAAACATCTGTGAAGTTAGGTTTTTCATTAAATTACGTGTTTTTGTTGTTCTGTGAAAATATTAATTTGGGATACTATGAAATAGGGAAGTGTTAGTCGCGAGCCGTAGCAGGTATCTGTTCAATCAGATAGAGACAAGCTGCGTTCTCGTTGGTCTTGTTTGTAACGGTGACCGATTAGATTGGCCAGCAAAAAAGACACGTTCTCTGCTGTAAAATCACTTCCCGGTGGTTCGGAACCCACCTAAAATTGTAGGTCCAACTCATCAATCACCATCATCCAACCCATTACCCACGCACAGGTCTCAGATCTATGTGGGCTTCATAAAAAAAAAAAATGAATTGGTTTGAATTTCCTTTGGGTATTTCAGTTATGTTCTTTGAGAGAGTATTTCTGTTTTTAATTGAATATATATTACATAAGGTTATTAATAGGACGTCTTTCGTCCTTGTAACTCATGTAGGCTAATCAACATATTGTTTCCTCAGTTCTTGAAATCATAAAAACTTAAAAAACACTTTCAAGTGGAAATTATGACTCACGTTATGGAGTGACGGCCGTTTCACTCTGTTGTCAAGATCATCGTCAGACGACCCACAGTACACTGATTTCATACCTCAAATCAGTGTACTGTGGGTCGTTTGACGATGCTCTAGACAATAATTCTGACGATGCTCTTGTCAAATAATTCTGACGATGCTCTTGACAACAGAGTGAAACGGCCGTCACGCCATAACGTGAGTTAATTTCCACTTGAAAGTGTTTTTTAAGTTTTTATTACACATTAGTGGAAACAAGATGGATCTTCAACATCTTGATATCAATTGGAACTCGTCTAAAAATAATACAGATTAATTACATATATTTTCTATAGATGTGCCTCCATCAATAGGATTTTGTGTTTGTCAATAAATTCTACATGAACATAAATCTTTCACAAACATAACCATTCTGTGAATGTAGCTAGTAGCGCACCAGCTAGCGTACAACGGAACCACTTCTGTATAGCAGTTAGACAATTAGATGTCAAGTAGTCAACTAACTACAGTAATATAATTTGGTAGGGCTGTGGAGATTTCTCCAAGGAAAGGAATTTATTATCAACGGTAGTTTGGTCTTAAGCGTTGTCAGTACACAAATAAAGTAGCTCATTAGCGGGCCCATGTTTCCATCCAGAGAGTCTCCTCTCTCTCACAAGCTCTCTCTCCCTCTCCTCCATCCTCTTTCTCACTCTTATTCTTAAACCGCTCTCTTTCCCCCCCCCCTCACCAGCCAAACTCCAGACGGAAATAAGATGATTGCTGCTGTTGTTATTGTAGTTAATCTGAAAGCTGTATTTCCTATAATTAAGTTGAAGCTAGCAGACTGATTTCAATCGTCGACTGAGTGACTGACTTTCTAATATCTGTGAGATTATTGAGCTAATGACTGCTAGTCTGTTAATAATGGTACCTCTAATGGGGAAAATCTATTGAGATAACTTTATTTATAAAGTCAACGGTGGTCCCGAAGTTTAGGTGGGGGGAGGGGGGGCTCAGAAATTGGAATTTTTATTGTTTTTTTTTTTAGGATGAAACCCACACAGGTCTGAGACCTGTGCGTGGGTAATGAGTTAGATGATGGTGAATGATGAGCTGGACCTACAGATTTAGGAGGGTTCCGAACCACCGAGAAGTGATTTTCAGCAGAGAACTGTCTTTTTTTACGAGTACACCATTAAAGAAATCATGAATGTTGAGAAGTTCCTTAACCGGTGTACACATTATCAATAAATATAGAGTTTGAAGGTGTTATTCTCTAAGAGTGACAAGACATGGGTTTACATACTTCAATCCTTATATTCTTGAACGATACGATACATTAGTGTTTATACTTGTTAATCAACATTTTGACTCTACTGGTAATAATAGTATCAAATAATATATACAATTCAGGGTGAGCTCAACTTATTCTATATCTTTAAAGTTATTAATTTCCTGAGTCATTACTTCAATCACCTATCATTTGTCGGTGGGCAAATCCCTTCTACTGTTAGTTAATGCACCTGTTATTTTAGTTATTCGATTCATAACTCAGATAAAAAATTAGCCTACTATTGATTCATCAATTGTGTAAAATATCATAACTCTTCATATGATCGTTTTTTACCTGTCAAATCTACGTCTAGCTCTATGGAAATTCTTTATCTCAGGGTCTAGAAATTCAATTAAATAACAAGTAATACTTGTAAAGAATACTTTATAAAGAATGTTGATTGACAAGTATAAACACTAATGTATCGTATCGTTCAAGAATATAAGGATTGAAGTATGTAAACTCATGTCTTGTCACTCTTAGAGAATAACACCTTCAAACTCTATATATATTGGTAATGTGTACACCGGTTAAGGAACTTCTCAATGTCTTATTTACTTCATTTCTAACCCAAAAATCCCTACAGAGAAAAAACATCCAACAAATGACGCCCTAACCCCACCTTTCTAGTTTGAATAAATAAAGTTAAAAATATATTTTTCCTACAGTTACCCAAAAAAGTGTCTATTTTTGCACTAACTGAAGCACGCAAAATAGTCTATTCCTGCACCAGTGCGGGAAAGTAAATTGCAGTTCGGGAATGTACTTTTCCGCACTCCAAATTTGCAACCTAACAACACAAAATAATGAGCATGTAATATGCAGGTTCCCTATTCTGCATTCAAAAATAGGTTGGCTACTCTGCTTCAGCTGTGAATAGTTGTTGTAGTTGTTGTTGATGAAATCGATTTAATTCGAAGATAGGTTATGTGAGGAATTTTCAGGTTATGTATGCCCTGTTTTGTTCTGTTTGAATTACTTTATACATTACTGTAGGAAAAATTTAATGTGTAATACGAGTGCAAAGTATTGTTTCTGCACTCGAGAAACTGTTTCTCTCGATGCAGAAAAACGGTGCTTTGCACTCTAGTTACACAAATAGCTATTATGAATACAATACATACAAACTGTCAATATTCAACCAATATTAGAAACATTTATTTTTTCAAATGATGAATTGAAGCACTTTTAACTTTGAAAATAACATAATTATTTGTTCAAAAAATCTATCTGATAATGGAGATTTTTGCAAGATTGTTGCTCCTACCTCTTCTACAGTAAGGAAGAAGTCAGTTAGGAAGTGAGTTTGGGAAGTTTAGGAAGGGAATAAGATTAGGGAGGGGTCAGGACCTCCCCTGGGAGCGCCCTTGTATTTGTGCTAATTTACAATGAATAAGAGTTGACTATCAATAAACAAGGAATGTCCCTGCAAAGGCAACAGCCTGAGCGCAGGGGCCGAGTGTTACAAGATAACAAGAAAAAAATAAGAAAATAAGCAGCATTCACATAACTTACATAATAATAACAATAAAATATTACAAATAAAAAGAGTGATTATAGGGCAATTAAGATGAGCAACTGTCAGATCCAAGACGTTCAATTATTTTTGAAAATTAATGTTCAAGTCATAGATTGTGTTGAAGGAAGCCAGACAATAAAAAATAATATAATAAATAAATAAATAAAATGATGCGGGAAGTTTTGCTGCAATTAGTAATACAGAATGGAATCTTGGATCTGATTGATGAGTTATACAAAATCAATAATAGGACTTGAAGTTGTCACAACCACATTTATTGAAAACAGTGAGATACTAGTTTCGGTTGTTACACCATTATCAGTCTCAAACTAAAACTTGAGTACAAAGCAGCTTAATATAATATATATATATCTAATATATAATATAATAATATATATATTATATTAAAAAATATATATATATATATAATACATAATATATATAATACATAATATATATAATATAATAATGTCCTGTTCGTAACGGTGACCGATTAGATTGACCAGCAAAAAAGACACTGTTCTCTGCTGTAAATTCACTTCCCGGTGGTTCGGAACCCACCTAAAACAGTAGGTCTAACTCATCAATCACCATCATCTAACTCATTACCCACGCACAGGTCTCAGACCTATGTGGGCTTCATCCTCCCAAAAAAAAAAATATATATAATAAACACAGAGTGATACACTTCATCATTCAACTACTCCTCAAACTAAGGGCTAAGGGAGAAAGTGCGTCTAATAGGCTGACCTTCATTGAAGGTCTGTGATTGGCTGAAGGCCAAAACAAGACACGTCTACTGGTGGGAGGAGCAGCAAGCAAAAATAAGTGTCAAAATCAGGAACCAAAATCCAAGAACACATAGAAAGCAACAAACAAAAAAATACACAAGTAATCTAAAATCACAAAATTGTAAGGTTCGGAACCCACCTAAAACTGAAGGGCCAACTCATAAATCACCATCATCCAACTCATTTCCCACGCACAGGTCTCTGACCTATGTGGGCTTCATCCTCAAAAAAAAAAAAAAAATTGAAGCTCACTGAAATGCAGTCAAGGTCAAGGGAGAACCACGAAATTATCGTTATTAAAATGTAGGCCAGAATTATGATGAAACCAATTTAGTTGTATTGAATTGGTTGAAATAAACTTGATCGTTTAAACTAGTATTGGAATCGTTCTTAACCAACCCAGTAGGTTCTCTAAAGCTTCTATACCGGGAACACATAGAAAGCAACAAACAAGTACAATACACAACTAGGCTAAAATTAAACAATTGAATCTCAAAGAAATGCAGTCAAGGTCAACCGGGAAAGTACCGTTATTTAAATGGGGGCCAGATTTATGATGAAACCGAGTTGTTGTATTGAATTGGTTGAAATAAATTTGATCGTTTAGTATTGGAATCGTTTTTTACCAACCTAGTTATCTCCAAAGCTTCTAGAACGTTCAGTTGTCTACCTTTTCCAATCAAATGCAGAAATTCAACATTCTCTTCGGCCTTGAACTTGTGTCCATTAGTAATGAGACGATCTGCAGAATTTGAGTCTCTTTTTTGGGGTTTCCAATCTCTAATATGTCTTATATCTTTACAGATTTTAATAGAAGTTCTAGAGTAGGTAAATCAAAAATATAATATTTCACAAGTTAGTTTGAAGTGACTGACAATTGAATAAACTGACAAATATACATAAACAGAATTTATTAATTTTGAATTCCTTTAATTGCTATTACTTTAAATGCTGTTGTCAATATCCGCCATTGCGGAAGTCTTCAGTATAAAGTAATAGCAATTAAAGGAATTCGAAATTGATAAATTCTGTTTATATAATATTTGTTTATTTATTCTACAAATGGAACTTCTACTGGTTTGACCCACATAGCAGGCATGTTATGACCTAATACAGTAATATAAGCAGTATTGTAAAAAGTTTAGGCTAAAATTCTGTTGTAATAATAACATAGAATAGGGATAAATCAACTTGGTGGTTGATCACTTGATAATAATAAGCGCATTTATTGGTGAGGAGTTCCACCTCGCCGTTTGACCCGTATTAATAATAATTATTACTAATAATAATTTCTCTGGATGATGGAAAACACATCCAGAGGAGTTTATTAATATAAGCTCAAACATTGCAATAATATAGTACAATTAGAATTATTGGGAATATGGTGTACCTACAATTTTAGGTGGGTTGCGAACCACCGGCTAAGTGATAATAAAGAGAATTTATTAATTTCGAATTCCTTTAATTGCTATTACTTTATACTGAAGACTTCCGCAATGGCGGATGTTGACAACAGTATTGAAAAGCTGATGGGAATCGATGAATGCTACTGTACAAAAATATCAGTCACCACCGGGAATCGAACCACGGACCTCTCAATTGCCGGTTGAGCGCCTTAACCACTAGACCATGGAGACCTTTCTGCACAGGAGCATTCATTTTCAACTTGGCCATATCGGCTCGTATCTCACAAGTTAGTTTCAAGTGACTGACAATTGAATAAACTGACAAATATACATAAACAGAATTTATTAATTTCGAATTCCTTTAATTGCTATTACTTTATACTGTGAGATACGAGCCGATATGGCCAAGTTGAAAATGAATGCTCCTGTGCAGAAAGGTCTCCATGGTCTAGTGGTTAAGGCGCTCAACCGGCAATTGAGAGGTCCGTGGTTCGATTCCCGGTGGTGACTGATATTTTTGTACAGTAGCATTCATCGATTCCCATCAGCTTTTCAATGCTGTTGTCAACATCCGCCATTGCGGAAGTCTTCAGTATAAAGTAATAGCAATTAAAGGAATTCGAAATTAATAAATTCTCTTTATGTATATTTGTCAGTTTATTCAATTGTCAGTCACTTCAAACTAACTTGTGATAATAAAGCTTTTAACATCAAGTCATTGAAGCACGGTCACCCATCCAAGCGCAGACTTGAGTGCTTGTGACTGAACATCACGATCGCATAATTAACACCGCGTGACCAATAACTTATTTTCTGTTGTATTTGGCCTACATAAATAAATATCAATTCAAGAAAATCAAATTTGTTTTTCCTGTTTCATTCACTGATATTCATCCAGAATTTATTTATTTATTGTGACAAAATTACAATTAATGTAAAGGAGCAGCAACACTCTCTTCTTGTGTGAAGAAAACACTAAAAATTAGGAACAAATGAATGTAATGTAATAAAAACAAATGCACCGATGTTTGCATGTTTGACAGAAACCTTATGAATAGAATACATAGAAATAGACGTCGGTTTACAGACAGCGTTCGTCGTTCACAGTAAGAACCCATGTGCTGTGTTATGCAATGTAAATACTGAACTGCCTTATCCCATTAGATAAAATCCATTGAAGCAGTGTCTGCTTCTAGAGCGCTATTCAAATAGTAACACTTGACACCCTCCTAATCTACATTTCATTTCGGCCTGATTGTCTAGTGACTCTCCTTTACACTTCACTACAACATAATCTTCAAGTATCAGTCTGTTTTACAATCAAAATCAAATTATGAGAATTATTTTTTTCATTTTTCTATATTTGTCATACTTTAGATGGGGACTACTGGTAGGTGTAAGTACATATCTGTAATGAATAATAAGACGAAGTTGTCACAACCACATTTATTAAGAAAAAGTACTAGAAATACCTACTAGTTTCGGATGTTACTCCATACATTATCAATGTCAAACAAAATGAGATTGAGCAGTTTGTTAGAGAAAGAGAATGGAGTAACATCCGAAACTAGTATCTCACTTTTTCTTAATAACTGTGGTTGTGACAACTCGTCCAAAAATTCATTATGGATATCTTCCACAATATCACCTTTACCACTACATAGAAAGTTAAGTACATATCTATTGTTGTATTCAATATACACGCATTCAACTAAATAAAAATAATAAAACTATAAACAGAAATATATAAAAAATATTTATGTCAAAACAAAGTATAAGTAGCTTGCTTTTATGGTGGTAGGGGGGAAGTTGGAGAGGGGGAAAAAGGAGGGGAACACCTATCCAACTAGGTTTTCCCATGTAATAGCAAAATAGTGGAAAAAGAGTGGTTGGAAAGGAAAAAACCCTGAAGTTTCATGTGGGGAAACAAGTGAGGAGAAGAGAAAAGAACAGGAAAAACAGAAGAAAGAAAATGTGTAGGAAAAGTCCCTGAAGTTTAATTGTATAGAGAAACAAATGAGGAAAGGAAAAACAGGAAAAAAGAGAGAAAAAATGAAAATAGTTGAGGGCAAGACTGTAAGGCTACTGTCGTTTCTCGTTTTTTTTTTTTTTTTTTTTTTTGAGGATGAAACCCACATAGGTCTAAGACCTGTGCGTGGGTAATGAGTTGGATGATGGTGATTGATGAGTTGGACCTACAGTTTTAGGTGGTTTCCGAACCACCGGGAAGTGATTTTACAGCAGAGAACAGTTTTTTTTTGCTAGCCAATCTAATCGGTCACCGTTACGAACAGGACCTACGAGAACGCAGCTTATCTCTCTGATTGAACAGATACCTGCTACGGCTCGCGGCTATCACTTCCCCATTTGTTGAGTAAAACAAATATTAATTGAACGAGCGAAGCGATTTCTTAGTTTTACTGAACCGTTATTGAACTCTGAAGTCCATAAAGATGTAACTATGAAGTATTCAATAAATTTTAGGATATTGATTAAGTGAGTGATGGACATGTTTTGAATCGACATGTTTTTTTATATTTCCTTGAAACTTAATTGAAGCCTAGAGTCTGTAAAGATATAGTGGAAGAATATTTTTGATTTTAGGGTATGCATTGAGTTAATCGAATTAATTGATGGGAATTGTTTTTGACTAGTTTGAGATTGGTTTACCTATTATGAAAACTTTATTGAAGTCTCGACTCCGTACAGATATAAGGGAAACATATTTGATATCAGGGTATGCATCGAGTTAATCGAATTAAGTGATGGGCATGTTTTGGAGTAGTATAATTTCTGTGATGTTTTCCATGACGAAATACTTAATGAACAATCTAATATCATAACTGACACTGTATTTCAATTTAATATATTGTCTTTACTCACTATATTGTCTTAATCTCCAATTTAAGTGAGTAAAGACAATATATTAAATTGAAATAGATTGTTATTTTTTCGTTTACCTTTTTTTTTTTATTGCTGATGATGCCCACATGAGTCAGAGACTTGTGCGTGTGTAATGATTACACATAAATGCCTGACGATGGAGCGGGGTTCAAACCCACGACCGCTAAAACCTCCATTGAACTCTGAAGTCTGTAAAGATGAAATGACAGAACATTCATTTGATTTTGGGGTATTAATTTTCGGTGGAAAGGCACCTAACTCTGAATACCGTTAAATAACTTGAGCCAGGCTTTGAACCTGTCTCAGCAGTAACAGAGGATGGCTTTTTTATTATTTGCCTGTTCAACCTGTAGTCAATACTGTGTGGACACAGTCATCTCCCCAAACCAGTTGGCATTCCTCAGATACCTCTAATACCGTTCTACTGCCTCTTTTCACTCTTCTCTATTTTTTATCTCCCGTTTCCCACCGTCATTTTCACACACTCTCTCTCTCTCTCACTCTCTATCTCTCTCTCGCTCCTGGTCCTTTCTTTCCTCCGACCATCCTTCACCTTTTTCTCTAACCTTTAATAATAATTGTTTTGGCCGCTATCCAATATCGTAAAATTACTAAACAGTATTGAAATTTGATACATTCAGTGGTAATTATGTCGTAAATCTTATTGGCTGGTTGTAATAAGCAGGGAAGATAGCAGAAAAAAGCATGGCGCGTTAACTGCTGCAAATGATAATTATTGTTTCCAAAATTTATAATTCATAGTTGTAGCGGATTTTGGGGAAATTATTTTGGGGTTCATAAATTATAATTATTGTAAGTTGTGTAGTTTTGATTTGGGGTTTCAGTTTGTATGATGAATTGTGGAAACGTGTATAGGCCTAATCTAGTTGGACAAGAAATTGTTTGTAGACCTCAAGTTATTTTGGAAGATGTTACAATAGTTTTAATTAAAATTTTTTAAATGTTTACAAAATAATTAATTTCAAAATTCCCTTTCAATGAAGACATGAGAAAATTCCCTTTCAATTATTATAATTCTGATGAATAATTATGAATAAATTATCACTCATACAATATGAATAGAAAAATTTTTAATAAATAAATCGTACCGGAGCCATTTTAGAAAATGTTACAATATTTTAAGTAAATTTTGTATTACAAACTCTTTCCCCATGTTTTAATATTAAATGGTTTCCATTTCTTGATACAAAATTATATCGCTGAATCTCACAGTAAATGCTTTTAGAATTTTATTTCCATAATATTCTACAATAGAAATTGAAATATTGGAAAAATTATACATATTTTTGCATGTCCTTTATGAATTGAAATACAAAAAAAAAAAATGAAGAAACCGTGTAAATGTAGGCTATGCAGAAATATTTCTCTTTGATTTAAAAATAAAGAGTATTCATACTATCAGCATAGTTTTGAACAAATAATTATGTTATTTTCATATCAAACTAAAAGTAGCACTGTCGGTTCTTCAATTATTCATCATTTGAAAAAATAAATGTTTCTAATATTGGTTGAATATTGACAGTTTGTATGTATTGTATTCATAAATTTTTTTCAACTTTATTCAAACTAGAAGGGTGAAGTTAGTGCATTATGTTCTCTCTGTAAGGATTTTTCGGTTGCAAATGAAGTGTCTAAAGAGCTGTGTACCCTTAAAAAAGATTTGAAAAATAAATTAAAAACTCTTGGGATAAAAAAATGAAAGAAAATAGGGCTTTATTGAAATTGTCTTATAGGAAGTGTAAATTTGGAAGTGCTTACATTTGTATTTCATTTTAAAGTAGCCTACATATATTTTAAGCTCGTCTTCATAATTATGATAACATACAAATAGTCACAGCATTACTAGGTTACCTTTAAGTTACTACTAATAGTTACCTTGAGTACTAGGTAACTAATTAATTAACAGCAATTGACCAACATACTTAATAATTTTGAGGCAATTAAGTGATATCTAGTTATGAATGTATGTAGTGTTTACTCTGACGTAAATACTGAACAACATAATGATTCCACAGCTTGTCAATAATAACGGTTAAAGTACAGCATTACTTCAAATTAATAATAGCTCTTATTAGTTCCGACTTAAACATTGTTTAATTATTACCTATTCGTTGTAATTTGCTCTAGTTTCCTAATAGATTGTTAGGTAGAAGCTTGTTTGATATTTTAGGGTATCATACCACCATTATAATATAAAATTATACTATATAAAGTACAAAATATATTATATAAACGTGAACTAATCCCATACTGTTCATAGTAAATTTTTGGGAATATGTAGTCCATATATATGTCTATGACATGTGCGTGAATAATGAGATTTGAAGTATTTATCTGTCTTTTAATACGATATTATTGTGGATTTAATAACTTTTTATGAGTTGAAGCCCGCATAGGTCTGAGATCTGTGCGTGGGTAATGAGTAGGATGATGGCGAATGATGAGTTGGATCTACAGTTTTAGGTGGGTTCCGAACCACTGGGAAATGATTATACAGCAGAGAACAGTCTCTTTTGCTGACCAATCCAATCGGTCACCCTTACAGAGAATGCACAGGAGTTCGTAGTTCATCTTATCTGACTGAACCTGCTACAGTTGCAGCTACTATAATATCACTTAGTAATCACAATAGTATCACTTGAATAATACATGTTATTTCAATTTCAAAGTATTATAAAACTCATGATCCAAAAAGGCCTAAAAATATAACTGACCACTTTTTCCAGTAAGTGTGACCAGTGTGAGACAAAAATATTTCTCTTCTAAATATCACTTCCCTCAGATTGCCCTTTTACTAAAGCAAACTACCACATGCTCCCACATTACAATGAATTCTATTCTAGATTCACTAGTCCCGATTCCTAGTGTTTTATAGAAAATTGTGTTCATTTTTATTTGTAATTATCACAAACAAGAGGGCATTTCATCTTGTTTTTGGGGTAACCTAATTATACTTTCTTCTTGTTCATAAAGGTATATTGTGGAAAAAATTTAGATTTGTTTAAAATTATTTGAAGTTGAATCAAGACTTTGAAATTATTACTTTTTCACTCTCCTATATTTTATTTGTTATCAATTTTATTCATATTTGCCGAGATGAAAATTCAGAAATTCCAACTATACTATACTATACTTCCTTTGCTATACTATTTGTGATCTGTTCTCAAATTACTATACTGTTTGTGAAAATTCAGAAATTGAGGTAATTTTTTTATAAATACTATTACTATCGTCATGAGACTAATGAGAAAATTATTTTGTTCTATCCTAACTTACTAATGTTATTGAGGTAAATGGAATAATTTTTTATTTATTTTATTGCGTAAGAGACATGGTGTTTCCCAAGGTCCTGCACTAGGCCCAATCTCGTTTATAAAATTAACTTGACAGACCTTTTCAATAGATAAATTTTCAAAAATTTCTGTGCAGTAGTAGACATTAGACAAGGAAGCCCAGCTCAATTTATTTGTCCATTCACGTTAGTTAACGGTATCTGGTTTGAGAGATGATGAACCTGGTATCTAAACTTATAACAATTCAACAATTATTATAATGATATCAATGGTGAATTCGCTTCTTTAATTACAATGAGCGTTAACAGTTATTGTCGGTAGACCGCAGCACAACAAAGATGGATGATGGAAGGGGGGGGGTAACCTTTTGGTGATAGAGGTAGCCGTTCGCCGCCTTTCACCAACTCAAGTTTAAGTTTAATTGGTGGCTTGGAAGAGGAAGAAGAAGAATAAGAAGGAGAAGGATGAAGGAAGGATAGGTAGAAGGAGGAGTAGGAGGAAGATAAAGAAAGAATTGAAGAAGAAGGAGGTGTAGGAGGAAAAGAAGAAGAGGGAGATGGAGAAGGATGAAGGAAGGTAGGTAGAAGTAGGTAGAATAGAAAAATGAAGAAGGAGGAGGTGTAAGAGGAAAAGAAGAGGAGGAAGAAGAAGATGATACAGAAGATCTAGAAAAAGAAGAGATGAGAGACAAGAATAAGATGACGAAGAAGAATGAGGAGAAAAACAAGAACAGCAAGAAGAAGTAGAGAGAAGAGGACAAGGAGAGGAAGAAAGAGAAGAACAAGAAGGCAGAGGAGAAAAACAAGAAGAAGGAAGAGAAGGAGAAGAAAAGTTGAAGGACAAGAAAAAGGTTAATTGATTTATTGTTTTATTCAAAAGAAAAGAAGGATGATGTAAATAGCAATAAAAAAAGAAAAAGAAGAGAAGAACAATAGTAAGAAGAAGAATGCAGAGGAAAAGACCAAGAAAAAAGAAGAAAGAGAAGGTGGAGAAGAAGGATTAGAAAAGATGAAGAAGTAGAACGAAGAGCAAAACAACAAGAAAAAAGAAGCAGGAAGAAGGGAAGAATAAGAAAAAAGGAGCATCAAGAAGAGAGGAATAAGAAAAAGGAAGCAGGAAGAAGAGAAGAACGAAAAGATGAAGACGAAGAGTAAGAAAAATGAGAAGAACTAGAAAAAAATGTAGAAGGGCAAGAAAAGGAAGCAGAAAGAGGGATAAGAAAGGCAAGAAAAACAATGGGAAGAAAGAGGAGATGGACAAGAAAAAGAAAGAGAAGAAGAGGAGAAAGACAAGAAAAGGGAAGGAATGAGTAGGGGGAATTGAAGGAGAAGTAAAAGAGGATAAGGACAAGAAAAAGAATGGGAACGAAGAGGAGAAGGACAAGAAAAACAAGAGGAGAAAGACAAGAAAAGAGAAGGAATGAGTAGGTGGAATTGAAATAGGAAGAGAAAGAGGATAAAAACATGTAAAAAAATGAAAAGGAAGAGTAGAAGGACAAGAAAAAGAAGATGAGAAAGAAAAGAGAAGGATGAGTAGGAGGAATTGAAGGAGGAAGAGAAAGAGAAGGACAAGAAAAAGAAGATGAGAAAGAAAAGAGAAGGATGAGTAGGAGGAATTGAAGGAGGAAGAGAAAGAGAAGGACAAGAAAAAGAAGAAAGAAGAAGATAGCGAATAAGTGGGATCGACGTGCAATTGTAATTGCACTAGTAGTGCACAAATGGGCGGGTGCTTTGCCGAATATAACAGTACACAATCCAACCGGAGAAGAACAAGAACAAAAGAGAGAAAGAGAACGATAAAAGAGGATCAGAAGAGAGTAGAAGATTGAAGAGGCGGTCATGAAGGAGGAGGAGGATGAGGAGGAGGCGATTGTGGAGAAGGAAGATGATGGATTTACTGTAAGAGAAGAAGGAGGAGGATGAAAGTAAGAGAAGAAACGAGTGGAAGGAGAAAGAGAATGAGAAGGAATTGAAGGAGAAAGAGAAGTGGAGTAAGAGGAAAGACAGTGTTCCGTTAGAAGTATTGTGCAGATTGCAGAAGTTGTAGAGGTACGGGCAATTGGATTGAGGCATACCACACGATTATCGCCATCAGAGTGAGTGAGAGAGATGATGTTCTGCAATAGTTCCCATTCCATTTCCTACCAGGAGGAATTCCAACCACCACTGGCGGCCTGGTAGTTGGATAGTACCAGCTCGCATTACATCACTGCCAAAACTGCCTGGTATGTTTAGGTAGGGTCAGGTTAGGTTATGTTAGGTTAGATTGCCTAGGTTAGGGGACCGGTGCTTTTGGTGGGGGGGGGGGAGGTAGGGAGAAATATGGATAATAATATTCACTGTTGCATATATAGGATAAATTTGGTGAAGAATAATTGATGACACACATTAATTTATTGTCATGACATTTTTTCCTTCAGTCCCTTCTTGATGGCTACCCTGATGTTCAGGCTAATCTCAGTTGATTCTTAGATGGTTCTTCAACCAAATATTTGAACATTTTCCCAATAAAACTTGAAAAAAAAACAGGGGAAAATGGAAATCTGAAATATTTAAACCCATGTGACCCCTAAATATTACAACCATTGCATTTTATCCTATTTTAGTAATTTTTTTCATTAAACATTTCAGATCTGTGATGTTTTTCATGACGAAATACTTGATGAACAATCTAATAATCAAAACTGACGCTGTATTTCTATTTAAATTATGATTTTTACTCATTTATACTAACTCAACTCCCAGTTGAGTGAGTAAAAATCCAAATTTAAATATAAATACAGTGCCAGTCTTGATTATTAGATTGTTCAAGTATTTCGTTATGGAAAACATCTCAGATCTGAAATATTTATTGAAAAAATTTCTAAAATAGGATAAAATGCATTGGTTGCAATATTTACGGGGTTACATGGGTTAGAAAGACAGTGCGTGACACCAAAAACTAAATAATAACTCAACTGTTTACATTAGTATTAGCTAAACGTAAGAGTCATACGCATTTACGTTCCACCTTGCCGCTTGAACCATGTTATTGGAAACATGGTAGACCTACAATTTTAGGTGGGTTCCGAACCACCAGAAAGTGATTTTACAGCAGAGAACAGGCTTTTTTGCTGGCCAATCCAATCGGTCACCCTTACAGAGAGGGTTCAGTATAGCGTTGCTTATCAAATCTGATTGAACAGATACCTGCTACGGCTCACGGCTATCATGAACACTTCCCAGTATTAGCTATCATGAACCAATAACTGTATTTTTTTCAGATGTAATATTGTTAAATGATATCCCTCCCATAATATTTTTACGTGGTTTGCCTTCAGAATTGTAAATTGATAACATTAGATAAGGTCCTTTTCTATATCCTATTTCCTAAAGAATAATCTATTTGATAACCACTCTAGCTCAATACCGTAACTTTCTTAAAAATATTTAATATTTTGACACTTTGGAGGTGTAGTATTATTTCAATTACTTATTACTTTATTATTTTGTAGACATTTTTATTGAATCCAGAATTGAGTAGGAAGGTGCCCCACACAGGAATACCTTCGGGGTTGCCGTAATTAGACAATAGACAGTTCATTGTATAGTCGACATAGTTGTAATTACTGTTCCTATATTAATATCCAGACAGAAAATTGTTGATGTACTGTGGATGTTCTGTTGGTCGAATAAATTATTATTATTATTATTATTATTATTATTATTATTATTATTATTAGTATTAGTAATAAGAGTTACTTATTACATTTACTCATTACTATTACTTATTAGCTGATAACAGAAACTATTGGTTTTGAACAAGGTTAATAGATAGAAGGTTAATCAATCTATCTTAAATAATTAATTATTTCTAATCTAGGTTAATTAATCTATCTATTAACCTTGGGTTTTGAATGTTTGCGATAAAAATTACAGTAGCAGTAAAGAAGCAGGAACAAGTATGCGGGTTAGAAAGAAGAAAGCAATGATTAAAATTGAAAAAAGACAATAATTTTAAATTCTTAAAGTGTTTTACAGTGACTGATTATCTTATTCAATTCTGAAGTAAACCGGCCATTTGCAAAATCCTATTAGAAAAATGTGTTCGTGGGCTGAAAGATCACGTAGATGCTATTATTGTTTAAAAAATCAGTGCAACACTTGTAATGATTGCTTAGTAATCTATTGTTACTTGAACGTGAAAAATAATTAGGCGTTCAAACATGGGGAAATGTCCACGTTTTGTGGATTTTAAATCCTTGAACGCGAATATTAAACCGAGTAATCTTGCTAAGAAGGGGAGTTTATTATTAAAAAACTTATCTAGGTACTTACTTCTGTACCTTACTGGACCTTATCAGCCAACATAATAATTATAATCATGTTCAACATTGTAATCAAACATAATAATTATGATCATCACTAGAAATTTCTTACAAGCCTACATTATTTTTCCTCATTGCTTTATTTGCATGTAATTTTCGCGTTCTAAAAATAAATTCTGGAAATCCACCTCAAACCTTATCAAATTATTGATTGTGGTTTGCATTGTTGTATAAAACCAACGAACACATAAGACCAAAAGACATTTGTCTTATGTGTTCGCTGTATAAAACTGAAGAATAATTTTAAAGAATAAAATAATCACATATAAAATAAGATACTGTTCAGCAGAGGGATACATACTAGTCACCCTCAGGTCAATCTCATTAATAGATTTTCATACCAAAAAATATTACCTATATTTCATGTTTATCAAATGTATTATTTAAAAAATAGACTAAAGAATTTTTTTAAAGGTATTATATATCATGATTAATTCTTTTTTTTTGGAGGATGAAGCCCACATAGGTCTGAGACCTGTGCTTGGGTAATGAGTTGGATGATGGTGATTGATGAGTTGGACCTACAGTTTTAGGTGGGTTCCGAACCACCGGGAAGTGAATTTACTGCAGAGAACAGTGTCTTTTTTGCTGGCCAATCTAATCGGTCACCGTTGCGAACAGGACCTACGAGAACGCAGCTTATCTCTCTGATTGAACAGATACCTGCTACGGCTCGCGGCTATCACTTCCCTTCAATACTATTCCTTTTACTACTATCATTTTAATCATGCATTGCTATATGGGACGTTGTTTGAGTATTCATAGTATACGGTAAATGAATAGAAAATTTACTAATATACAGTAAATGAACGCCTTAATTTGCAATGTTTATTTCAATAAGAGCACTAAAAAGGATGTACGTTCATTAATTATGAGTGTTAATAAAAAAATCAGATATAGTAGACTTAAAAAATCAAATTCATTTATTGCCGAAGACAAATAATTTACAATTTGTATAGGCCACGTCCAAAAAATGACATAATGTTACATAAATATTACATATAAAATATATCACAAGTAATCATCACATTCATATTTAAAAATTCTCCAGATTAAAGCTTAAATATTCATTATAATTATAAAAACAGTTTCTTATTAGAAAAGCCTTGATTCTAATTTTGTACTCCCTAACAGATAAACTTCTTATTCATTTCTAAGTAGTGTTACATCGGCCACTGTCATAATATTACCACTGTGTTTATTCTCAAAGATTATTCTCGCATTAATAAAGTAGTAAATAAAAAAAATGCGAGAATAATCTTTGAGAATATACACATTGGTAATATTATGACAGTGGCCGATGTAACACTACTTAAGTCTACTATATCTGATTTTTTTATTAACATTCATAAATTTCGCCTCCCTGAAGTGAGAAAAGTCAATCACAGTTCCAGAATTTATGAATTTCGAATTCCTCATAGTGCTATAATAAATTTATATTAATAAATTCTGTTCTGTTATATTTGTCAGTTTGTTACATTGTCAGTTTCTTCAAACTAACTTGAATCACAGTTCTTTCCAGCAATGCAGTGTCAGGCTTTATAGGCTTATAGGAGCATGTAATGTTATTTCAATTGTCTGTATTTTTATAGTATTTTAACATAATAAATTGAATGAATTTGAAAAATAAAAACTTATAATGAATCAAATCAAATTGAATAATATAGGGCACGTGAATGCATATAAACATCCTTCTTTGTACACAAATTAAAAATGTATCGCTTATTCATGACATATGAATTAATTTTCATATTGGATTCTTTAGCCTCTGGATACCAGTTAATATGAATAATGGTTTAATCTGCGTTTTGGTATTCAATAATAATTATTGTATTCACACCGGTTTCAACCCTTCTCTATAAATAATTGATAAGGAAGATTTAATTTTTATAAAGAATAATGATTTACCTTTATTTATAAATTAATTCACCAAATTACTATATTGAAATCAAATTCATTCAATCACTTGTAAATAACCTTGCAATAACACATTTAATAACAACTTTTCCCGGTCAATGTAAAACTGATTCAGTAAAAAAGGTGACAGATTTTTTTCTTATTTGATATGAAAAACAACGTTCGGTTAAAGAAGGGGGGGGGGGGGCACGAGTATCTATAATTAGAAAACTGATTGAGGACTGTTACAGCACTTATACTGATAAATCGTATCGTAAAGTAGGCTAGTATGTTTCCAATAAACAGCTACCTTACATGCAATTCATAACAACTTACATGTTAGATAGAGATATATGGCATTGGGTAATCATCCTTCAAAAAATTAGGTATCTAGGTTATTGCACTTGTTCAAGAATTGTGTCATATAGATTTTTGGTCTTCACGATTAACGATTGGTTAACGAGTTTGAAATTATTATTGTACTTAGAATTTGCCGTGAATTTTGATCAGTAATATATAGTAGAATTTTTTTTCGGAGGATGAAGCCCACATAGGTCTGAGACCTGTGCGTGGGATGGTGATAGATGAGTTGGACCTACAGTAGGTGGGTTCCGAACCACTGGGAATTGATTTTAAAGCAGAGAACTGAGTCTTTATTGTTGGCCAATCCAATCGGTCACCCTTACAAAGAGGGCCAAGCAACTTTCGTAGCTTATCTCTTATTGAACAGATACCTGCTACGGCACTCGGCTATCAATTCCCATTACTTGTGTTATTGTTATATAGTGGAGAAGTTGAAATAAGGTGTGATTAATTTATTTGGTAAAGTGATTCAATAGAATGCTATGTTAGAAAAATACTATATTTCTCAGTTATATTAGCTCATATATAAATTAAAGAAGGAAAATGGTGAATGTGATTCATCCGCCTGTACAAAGCTTTTTTCCTGGTTTAATTTATGGATTTATGCCATTAGCAACATTTTTGTACAATAAAATCTCACGATTCGAAAACGTTCCAGTTTCCGTGAGTAAATATATTATTTATTCTTGATTAGAATTGACAGCAAGTCGCTGAATTTGACATAAAAAATTACTATTAACAAAGTAGATCGTTATGGAACAAGAAATTCAAGAATTAAAGCTCTTTATAACGAACTTCCAAACAACGAAATCCTCCACATAATTTTCTACGTTGTTCCTTAACATTGTAATCTTGTCAAGACGATCTCTCATTAACGAATACCTCTCTAAAACGAATCTTTTGCCTGGATAATCGATTAATTTATACAGAAGTTTAACTGTATATTATAATTTAAATATTGTAGAGAATAAGTATATAAAATTAATCTCAGTATTGCAAGGTTGGCTCTTTCAATATTATAATAAATTTATTGTTTTGTGTTTGCACATGATTGTTGTTAAATATTAAAAGAAGTTGTTTTATTAAACTTTTAACCCTTCAACACCAGAAGACGCTTTTACTTCGTCAGAAAATTTCAAAACAGAATAGAGGAAACGTTTTGGGAATACTTTGCATTTTAACAGAGAAAATGTAATACCGAACTATGATATTAGATAAGAACTAGCTATTGTGCCCGTCCTTCGTACGGATTATGTTTAGAAATAAGACTAAATATGTTTCGGCTTTTTTGATAGCAACGATCATGAAGTTGTTAGCAGCTTAGTAAACAACTTAGAACGTAAACAATTCAGTGACAGTTATCAGAGAGAATAATTGAGAACAGCTGATTGATATATCATGATAAATTACGTGATTTGTTCTTATGTGATAATAAAACTTGGAAGAAATGTACCCAAAATCGCACAATACTTGGTTTTTAAACGTTTATTATTCTGTTAGAAAAAAAGTTAATTTAGTTTTTTACAGCTAAAGACATTGTCAAAAAGGTTTTCAATACTGATAAATAACTTTAATCCCGATCGATGCTCTCGTTTTTCAGGAGAAGGCCGCGTAAAATGTATCTAAAATCGCACAATACTTGGTTTTTAAACGTTTATTATTCTGTTAAAAAAAGTTAATTTAGTTATTTATAGCTAAACACATTGTCAAAATTTCTTTCAATACTAATAAATAACTTAAATCCCGATCGATGCTCTCGTTTTTCAGAAGGCCGCGTAAAATGCCTTCGGAGCCGTGACAGACAGACAGACAGAAATTGAGATAAGACTTGTTTCGGCTTCTTTAATGTATAAAACGTAAAAATAACCAAAAAATATATAATTCTGATAAATGTACAGACAAAACTCTAATTTTATTTATATAGATAACATCTTGCAAACTATATGCAATTTGGTTTAAATGAAAAGAGGTACAGTAGTTTTAAAATCGTTCCCTACAAGCCGGTACGTGATGTTATTACATGAAATTGAAGTGAAAAATAAACAATATGAATTGAGAGAGAGCGAGTGAAAAAGAGTGAGAGATATTGAGAGAGAGTGAAGGAGTGAGTGAGATTAGATTAGATTAGATTATCTTTCTTTATTCATGTAAATTTACAAATTATGCATATGAATGGTTATAAACAAGATTATCAACATCACATAGATACTATAGTGAACTCAGATAATGTTTTTTTTTTTGTTTTTTTTATAGTGCAAGATATTATATACAATGATCTCATTTGTACGATATTAACTATGGTAATGACAATCTGAGTGATGCAATTACATGAAATGGCGAAGTTTGGACAAAGATTCGTCCATTCTTGACACTTGACCAGTTGAGAGTGAGAGAGATAGTGTGAAAGAGCGAGCGATAGGGAGCGAGAGAGAAAGGGGACAGCGTGAGAGAAAGAGTGAGTGTCTGAGAAAGTAAGAATGTGTGGAGGAGTGAGAAAGAGTGATGGCGGGGAAGAAATTAAGTAAAGATCTATTTTTAAAGTATAAGAAAAATCTACTTATTTCTCCTAAACATCCTCGCAGTGCTGCAAAGAATCCTGTATAGGGAAAAATCGGCCAGTGACTATTATTTTAATTTATGGCAGAGGTTTGAAGGTCGATCAAGGTCATATTCCTAGTAAAGTATTAATAGAGTGACCTTGAAACTGGGAAAATCAGCTTCAGTAGGTGAAACATCCTTGTCGGCAATTATTTGGTGATTTTCTCATTGGTAAACAAATAACAGCTTCCTTGTTACTTCTTTCAATGGATTCGAAATTGATGAATTGTTGAAAAATCTATTGCCTCCTACACGTAACCAATGCAGGATGGAAAATACGTAGTTTTTTATTTGTTAGAAAATGTATTTTTACATGTTTACATTTGTATTTTCTATATTTATTTCTATTCATACCAATGTTTGATGGGAAATTTTTTATTTATTAATTTTTTTTGTTTGCATTAGGATTTTAATATTTATTTCCTTTTCTATTTTTCTTATATTATATTCGTCCTTTAAAATTTTATTCACTAACTATTTTTTGTCTTAGCTTTTACACTTTTTATTTCTTATAGTCAATTTTGTTCTCATTAATTATTATTACATTCTCTATAGGCCTACACTTTCGTTTGATGTAGCCTAATTCTGGTTAAATAATTTTTCGCCTTGTTATAATATAATAATTTCGCCTTGTTATGAATGTACCCGTTATAATTTTGTATGGGCGCCTACTGAAGAACTTACAAGAGGAACCTTGTATTATTTTTTCAAATAAATTAATTGATATTACACTACACATACATTTTAATATTATCAACCAATTTCTCAAAATTGCTAATAAACCGGATTTCCACTAAATGTATAATGATGAAGAAAATATTTCATCTATGAAAAAACATAGGGTCTGTCTATTCCATTATTATATCTACATTTTTCGTGTTTAGTCCTATTCTACTGCATAAATTCCAAACTACAAAGAGCAGTACTACACGACAAAAATAGCAAAATACTGCCATAATGACATCATGTCCCCCTAATTGTGGGTTAAGTTGAAGAGGGGGCTCTTATGGCTCAACTTCGCCCACAGCACTTTTATTACTTGTAAAGTGCACAAATAAAAGTCATCTATCTATCTATAATATTTGTTATCGGTTGAAAGAAGATAAGCATAATAGATTATATAAAATTAGTAGAACTGCTCGTATTGTGAAATCTCTCCATAATTGAAACAAAGCAGAATATGGATACCAAATTTGTTATCAAGAGGCCTCCTGCTTCTTCAGTAAAGCCGAAGATGTTTTAATAAAACACGAAATCATGGTCCTGTGACTCAAATTGTTAGTTTAGTGAAATTTGACAGCTTCTGTTTTGTTTAAATTATAGATTATATGCATAAATGAATGGATGTATAGATTGATTGATTGATTGACTGCCTTTATTATTTTCCTGGGAGGGCGAAGGTAGGGCGCAGCCGGCCCTCTCTTACACTTAACCCTCAAATATTTATAGATAATAGAATCGATTATATAATTCGATCAAAGGCTAGATTATAAAATAATTATGTTCAAGTTACAGAAACTTATTGTAGAATTTTCAGAAAATTCAGATACTGTAATCGTGTAATGTAATGAATTTTCAGTAAATTGGGATAATGTAGGCTAATGCATTTTCCTTATTTTTATCTAAACCTGATAACAGTCTGAACTTTCCATAAATTAAAAAAACATGTTTAGTCATTGAAAGTGTTTTTTTCAAGAGCGGGAAATCACAATTTGAAACACTAAATAATTTGATAGTAATAAATTAAGAGTAATAAATTTTTTATGGCATGTGATGTATTCATCGTGCATCCGGCATAGAGTTGCAACTTTTTCATATACAAGTGTAGAGGTTTTCCTGGTTGTTCGATGATTATGAAACACATATTGGACAGTAAATAATATTGATAGACCGGTCTTCTATTTAATATCTTAGTAAATAAATTATTGTACTTTATTATTTTATTATTTTTTATTTTATTTCTGAGACGTCCTTTAAGTGTTCTTGGTATTTACTGTATGGGGAAGGCGCGCTATTGAGGATGAGGAGGAGGAGGTGGAGGAGGAGGAGGAGGAGGAGAAGAAGGAGAAGAAGAAGGAGGAGGATGAAGGAGGATAGGTAGAAGGAGGAGTAGGAGGAGGATGAAGAAAAAAATGAAGAAGGAGGTGTAGGAGGAAAAGAAGAGGAGGAAGAAGAAGAAGATGAATAGAAGGTCAAGAAAAATAAGAGAGGTGAGACAAGAAGTAGATGATGAAGGATAGCCGCGAGCCTTAGCAGGTATCTGTTCAATCAGAGAGATAAGCTGCGTTCTCGTAGGTCCTGTTCGTAACGGTGACCGATTGGATTGGCCAGCAAAAAAGACACTGTTCTCTGCTGTGAAATCACTTCCCGGTGGTTCGGAACCCACCTAAAACTGTAGGTCCAACTCATCAATCACCATCATCCATTTCATTACCCACGCACAGGTCTCAGACCTATGTGGGCTTCATCCCCCAAAAAAAAAGAGGAGTAAAACAAGAAAAAGAAGAACAACAAAAAGAAGTAGAGAGTGAATGACAAGGAGAGGTAGAAAGAGAAGAACAAGTACGCAGAGGAGAAAAACAAGAAAATAGCAAGAAGAAGAAGTAGATTCAAAGAACGAAGAGGAAGAGGAAGAAGAAGAAAAAAGTAAAAAGAGGTGTATTATTGAATTTGTAAAAAGGTTATGTCACGTTCAAGCAGAAGCAAAAAAAACGGAAAAGGGAATGTAGAGGAGGTAGAGGAGAAGAGGAAGAATAAGGAGAAGTAGTGGGATGAGAAGAAGAAGAAGAAGAAGAAGAGGGAGAAGATAAAGAAAATAACCACTTTCAATGACTAAACATGTTTCTTCTTTATTTCCTCCTTATTGTTTCTACTCCTACATTTTCGTACTATTATTATTCTATGTTTCCTCCAAGTGTTTTAATTCTATTATTCATTTTTTTTGTTACATCAATTCATGGCATCTTTGTTGGATCCTATGATGCTCCTGTATGCGGACATAATTTCACAATGAAATTATTTGCATACAGTATTATTTCTGCAGATAATTTTTTGTAACATTTTATTTCTAGTACATGATAGTTAAGTTGAACTAAGTATTTTTTTTTCTTTGTAACTTCTTGGTTTCTCTCCTAATAATTGGTTGTTTTATAATAATTATTATTTTTTATCATGTATTTTTTTCTGTGTATTGTTTTTTTTGCTTGTTTGTATTTGCGGAAATAAAGATGATGATGATGATGATCATTATTATTATTATTATTATTATTATTATTATTATTATTATTATAAAAGAGAAAAGAGGAAGAACAACAAGAATAATGAGAAGAAGAACGTAGAGGAGGAAGAAGCAGATGATGATGATGATGATGATGGTGGTGGTGGTGGTGGTGGTGGTGGTGGTGGTGGTGGTGGTGGTGGTGGTGGTGGTGGTGGTGGTGGTGGTGGTGGTGGTGGTGGTGGTGGTGGTGGTGGTGGTGGTGGTGGTGGTGGTGGTGGTGGTGGTGGTGGTGGTGGTGGTGGTGGTGGTGGTGGTGGTGGTGGTGGTGGTGGTGGTGGTGGTGGTGGTGGTGGTGGTGGTGGTGGTGGTGGTGGTGGTGGTGGTGGTGGTGGTGGTGGTGGTGGTGGTGGTGGTGGTGGTGGTGGTGGTGGTGGTGGTGGTGGTGGTGGTGGTGGTGGTGGTGGTGGTGGTGGTGGTGGTGGTGGTGGTGGTGGTGGTGGTGGTGGTGGTGGTGGTGGTGGTGGTGGTGGTGGTGGTGGTGGTGGTGGTGGTGGTGGTGGTGGTGGTGGTGGTGGTGGTGGTGGTGGTGGTGGTGGTGGTGGTGGTGGTGGTGGTGGTGATGATGATGATGATGGCTGATGGCTGATGGCTGATGGCTGATGGCTGATGGCTGATGGCTGATGGCTGATGGCTGATGGCTGATGGCTGATGGCTGATGGCTGATGGCTGATGGCTGATGGCTGATGGCTGATGGCTGATGGCTGATGGCTGATGGCTGATGGCTGATGGCTGATGGCTGATGGCTGATGGCTGATGGCTGATGGCTGATGGCTGATGGCTGATGGCTGATGGCTGATGGCTGATGGCTGATGGCTGATGGCTGATGGCTGATGGCTGATGGCTGATGGCTGATGGCTGATGGCTGATGGCTGATGGCTGATGGCTGATGGCTGATGGCTGATGGCTGATGGCTGATGGCTGATGGCTGATGGCTGATGGCTGATGGCTGATGGCTGATGGCTGATGGCTGATGGCTGATGGCTGATGGCTGATGGCTGATGGCTGATGGCTGATGGCTGATGGCTGATGGCTGATGGCTGATGGCTGATGGCTGATGGCTGATGGCTGATGGCTGATGGCTGATGGCTGATGGCTGATGGCTGATGGCTGATGGCTGATGGCTGATGGCTGATGGCTGATGGCTGATGGCTGATGGCTGATGGCTGATGGCTGATGGCTGATGGCTGATGGCTGATGGCTGATGGCTGATGGCTGATGGCTGATGGCTGATGGCTGATGGCTGATGGCTGATGGCTGATGGCTGATGGCTGATGGCTGATGGCTGATGGCTGATGGCTGATGGCTGATGGCTGATGGCTGATGGCTGATGGCTGATGGCTGATGGCTGATGGCTGAAGAATAAGTAGGAGGAAACTATGAAGAAGAGGGGAGAAGTTGAAAGAAGAAGATGAAAAGCGAGAGATGATGAGAGAGCGTGAGTGATAAGATTGTTATTGTTATCATCAAAAGCAGAAGATGAAAAGTTTGAGGAAAACTTGCAAATAATTATTGAAGTAAAACAATTAAGGTACCTTTTCGCTGGGATGTGATGTGTGAAAGTTGAACAAGGTATTTAGCATGAAAGTAGACTGCTTCTGAATGCAGACTAATTTCAATGTATAATAATAATTATAATCATAATAATAATGTGTTTTTAAATCTGCAGTCTCGCCTTCACTTCTTCATTGCATTCTCACGTTAGTTTAAAATTATTATTTTTTCTACACTTCAATACATTCAACGTGTTTCTTTCACTTTCATTAAGAAAATTTCTACAATTCATTATTCTTGCTCAATATTTGATTTCTCTCTTAATATTGTTTGCGTATTTTTAGCATTCCATTCACATTTAACTAGAACTTTAACCGCCGTTTTTTTAACGTTCCTCCAGTGCCTCCTTAATCGAGGAACACGTGAAATGCTTTTAGAATAGTGGCATTTCAAGAGTCCTTCGACTGAAACATTTTTTTTTTTTTGAGGATGAAGCCCACATAGGTCTAAGACCTGTACGTGGGTAATGAGTTGGATGATAATGATTGATGAGTTGGACCTACGGTTTTAGGTGGGTTCCGAACCACCGGGAAGTGATTTTACAGCAGAGAACAGTGTATTTTTTGCTGGCCAATCTAATCGGTCCCGTTACAAACAGGACCTACGACAGAACGCAGCTTATCTCTATCTGATTGAACAGAGATACCTGCTACGGCTCGCGGCTATCACTTCCCTAATTTGAAGAAACACTGAAGGAACTTTCCTTCATACGGGCTCAAATAACTTTATTGTCAACCTATTTAAACAACAATATAAATAATTAGAGGGAGTGATAGCCGTAAGCCGATGCAGGTATCTGTTCAATCAGACATATATACAAGCTAAGAATTCCTGGGCCCTCTTTGTAATGGTAGCCGATGGATTGGCTAGCAAAAAGTACAGTAAACATCGCACATATATTACGATATGAAATCATGTACTGAAATTTTTAAGTAACCCACTGAAAAATTTAGTTATAAAAATAACAAAGTGAAAAGCAGTCTTGTATCAACTTAGGTTACCTATTTTAAGCATAGATTTAATTCCAGTAAAGTTGATAAAAATGAGAATAATTATTATTTAATTGTTTTAAAAAATGGAACATAAACAGTAGATTTCAATGTACATATTTTTCTATATGCTATAATGAAATAATAATAATAATAATGATATCGTGTGACCTGGCTGACTCAGGTCTAGTGTCAGAGTTATCAGGTCGCACCTTAATAAGTTCAGGCCTCTGACAAGTGACTTAATGACGGTTTTTAGGCAGCCGGGATCGACAGCTTAACGTGTCCTCCGAAACACAGGTGCGGCCTGAGGTAAAATCATTCGGTCAGAAGTGTGATCAGACCCGGGACTATTGGGTTTGCTATGATGAAAATGTAATATCACGGAAAACTTAAAAAAAAATACATTAAGAATGTTTTTTATAATATTGTATTGTTGAGCCACCTATAGCGTTGTAAAACTGTAATCAGGTACTCAGTTGTCATGTTTAGAATGTGGAAAATGTAATTTCGGCGAGTTTTTAATTCGTGGGGGGGCCTTAGCGAATTAAAACTCGCTGCAGGGGGGCCGTGTCAACAAAAAGGTTGTGAACCTCAGACCTAATCCAACTTTTTTCTTTATCTACCACTTCTATTATTATTTCTATACTCTTACTCTTCACCTCCGCCCTGTCTTTTCTCATCATATTTATCTCATTCATTTTCGTATTTTTTCTACAAATTTTATATCAACGTTATATCCGTCACTATCCCGTCCCATTGTTTTATGGTCCCCATTAAGTGTTTTTTTTTTGTTATAAAAGTTATTTTTGCTGTATTTAATTCAATTCAATTTTTTTTATTAATCCAATTAGATAAGTAATTGTAAAATTATATCGGTCGATGTTTATTTACTTGAATTCTCAAATGTTTTTGAAAATATTTTGGCTTTTTTATTTTAATTCTAAACTACTTTGGTATTTTTTTTTTTTACTGATGATGAGAGGTGCAGGTGGATGATTACTTTTTTTTAGAAATAGTCCGTTTTTAATGACCATTATTAGAGTGGCGGTTTTGATGTTAATTCTAAACTATTTTTTGTTAATTCTAAACTATTTTAGTATTTTTTTGTTAATTCTAAACTATTTTAGTAATTATTTTTTGCTGATGATGCTTACATAAGTTTGAGAGATGTGCAGGTGGATGATTACACAATTTTGTTTTGTAGAAATAGTTGCCAGGCTGAACGGGAATCGAACCCCTAACCGCAGGAGTAGAATTCAGTCAGAGATAAGCGCCCAAACTGGCAGTTAATTACTGCTAATACTATGTTCTATTATACAAACTTAAATTAATTAGTCCACCTGTAATAACGACCCTTTCCCAATGCATCTGACATATGAATCGTAATCTAAATTTTAAATCAACGTTTTTGTAGAAAACAATATAATTTGTCCTACAATAGATTTTCCATTCTATATTATGGATTATTAGGTCTACGGATTCAACGAACTTTTAAAATCCATGCAAGTGCTGAATAATAATGGAAAAATGCTGATTATAATTTTTTCTAACCGTTCAGCAGTAACTGATGTCGAAATAAAACCATTGAACTCTCATGTTGCCCAATTTTACGTAGTAGCATATATTCTAGTTTTTTGTTTAAGTGTGCATTATTTGTGGAATTGGGTTTAAATAAGTGGAAATTTTTGGAAGCATGCAAGCTTTGACGAAAGAAGGTAGCCTACCTAATAAGAGTGTATTGTATGACTGCCAAAAATGAGTATTAAAATGGTAACCTAATACTGATAAAATTACTAGAAAAAAGGACTGAAATTACTAACTAATAGTTATTAATTCATCACAAGTAGATGATCACAGATGATCAAGTAGAAAAGATCATAAAAAATGTTCACTGAATGTTTATTACTTTTCTTTTATTACATAATTCACTTGAACTTTTATTACTTTTACTTTAATTTAATTTTACTTTTATTGAGTACTTTTATTTTTTATCACTTTATTTTTAATAATGAATAATAAGACGAAGTTGTCACAACCACATTTATTGAAAATAGTGAGATATTAGTTTCGGTTGTTACACCATTATCAATCTCAAACAAACTAGTACTTTATTATTATTATTATTATCATTATTATTATTATCATTATTAGAATTAAAACTCCCAAAGTGGAAGACGCTGAGTAAAGATGGTTCATTTTTTTGACTTGTTCTTCTTGTTTGAACACCAGCTTTTCATTTGTTGTGCTAATTCAGCTTTTCTCTCTTCCCTCCATTTTGTTCTAACTCTTGGAGGTTTTGTCTCTGTTACTTTATTTTTAATAATTTTTATCACTTATTACTTTGTTTTACTTTTTTATTACTTTCACTACCTTTATCACTTGAACTGAAACTTCCTATTTTTATTTTTTCTATTCATTTCTTATTTCTATTTTAGTATTTATTAATTATTTTTAAATTCTTTGTCCGCCAGCAGGCCTGTTTCAGCATTCAATACTATAATTAGCATTAACAATGGCTTGATATTGATAAATGCGAACAGATATTGTATTATATAAGATATATAGAAAGATAAATAGGAATAGATATATATATATATATATATATATATATATATAAGATGTATTGTATAAGATAGGGGATATAATAGTAATTCGGCACCGGAAATACAGCACCAATAATTGCATTAGTATAGCTCGCGGGTGCTTTTTCAAAATTATAACGATTTGAATCTCTCTTCTCTCTCTTTCGTGGAGATTGCAATCAGCTATCAACCATATTACACGTTACAACCTGTAATTTTTGTGCTTCCAAGGTCACTAATTGAATAGGTAGTACTCATGTTTTGAAACTTGTCATTGGAAAAATACCCATCAAAACTACTGAAACCTCACAAAATGAAACATTTTAAACTCTAGTTTAGTAGGTTTCCATCAATATACAGAGTGTTAACTAAAACTC
The DNA here is from genome assembly GCA_948455865.1 of Conomelus anceps. Taxonomy (NCBI): domain Eukaryota; kingdom Metazoa; phylum Arthropoda; class Insecta; order Hemiptera; family Delphacidae; genus Conomelus; species Conomelus anceps. Next base: position 3,441,713 of record OX418227.1, read on the forward strand.
CCTAGTTTTAAGTATAAATGAATTGGTGAAATTAATGAAAAACTACATCAATGATTACATACAATAATTACATACAAAAACTCTTGTAAACTTTGGGAAGTGATAGGCGTGGGCCGTAGCAGGTATCTGTTCAATCAGATAGAGATAAGCTGCGTTCTCCTGATCACTCTTTGTAAGGGTGACCTATTAGATTGGCCAGCAAAAAAGACTTTGTTATTTTCTGTAAAATCACTTCCCGGTGGTTCGGAGCCCACCTAAAACTGTAGGTCCATCTCATCAATCACTATCATCCAATTCATTACCCAAGCACAGGTCTCAGACCTATGTGGGCTTCATTCTCCGAAAAAAAAACAAGGAAAGAGAATACCTTCAAGTCTTATTTGAATGGTGGTAGACTTCAACGTGGGATCTATTTGTTGCCCTATGCACACGTCGAGAAGGTATTCCACCAACATATCAGCACGCACATGTTCTTTGTAATGAGGTGGGCGCAATCTTAGTGAAGTGATAGTCGAATGCCATAGCAGGTGCCTGTTTAGTCAGAGATAAGCTACGAAACTTCTGGGCGCTCTTTGTAAGGGTGACCGATTGGATTGACCAGCAAAAAAGACTGTTCTCTGCTGTAAAATCTCTTCCCGGTGGTTCAGAACACACCTAAAACTGTAGGTCCAACTCATCAATCACCATAATCCAATTCATTACCCATGTACAGGTCTCAGACCTTTGGGCTTCATCCTACGAAAAAAAAGAAGAAAAAAATCTTGTTGGGAAAGCACAAGCCCTTTTTCCGCCTCAATATCTTTCAATTGGGGAAAGACATACGCTGTCAACATGTTATAAATGTCGTTACAGATTCTATGACTCATTAAAAGTAGGGAGTTCTTTTTCAAACATTCTGTATTTTCCATGTACAGTATCCCTACAATATGCTTTAGATAATATATTGGATTATTATTACGTACAACATCTTAAAAATATATTGTAACTTTGACAAATCGAATGATAAATGGATAATTATTATGAATTACTTGAAAGAAAAGCAAGATTGTTTATTGAATCTAAATTTCGGTTTGAATGATAATTTATTATTCAGTCTGCAGACAGAATTTAAATTTTGGCGGGAGAAATTTGAATGTGACATTTCCCTGTCCAACCATCAAGTAAATCTCAGCTAAAGGTTAAACCAGATTGTTACCAGTTGATTTTACTCTCGATTATTGTAAGAGCGATCAGCAATTTAGAAATTCTTATGAACTTGTTTTGCTCCACATGTTGTAACATTATTCTTTATCTAAATTTCTCTTTCGTGCCTGTTCTTTCTCTCACTTGTGAACCCGCAAATCATGTTGTTTTTTTTTCTAGAGAAAAAAATTAGGAGTTCTACTTGATACTAAGCAGAGCTAGGTCATAATGTATGATCCAAATGTCAGACTTCTTTGCATGTACTTTCGACATATTATTATATGGACGATATTCCAATCATTTATTCAGAACTCTTTCTTTTGTAGCCGCGAGGCGAATATCGCGAAATCCTGTTGTAGATAGGCTTGCTTGTATGTCCTTGGCTGTCGTATCTTTATGGTATCTTTAGTGCATTAGCCTAGTGCCCTGGTCTGACAACTGAGTGCGTATCCTATCCATGCACTTTGTACTTTTCATATGAAAATCTAGTCAAGACTTTTTACTTTTCTTGTTTTAGATTTTTTATTCTATTGTTCACTAAAGGTTGAATTGTTGAGTTTTGAAACTGTTTATGCTTTTGTTATAATGTTCTGATCTAATATTGTTATTGTTTATTGCAATCTTTTTCGTTTCTAATATTACTTGGTCAAGCTTATTTTCCTTCATTTTATTGCTGTTTGTTTACTGTACTAAGTTTTTTTAAACTCACTGCTGTTATTATTCTTATATTTTTTTAATTTTTTTATTGCTGTTAGATTACTGTGATTTTTATGGTTTTTGAACTCACTGCTGGCACTCAAGTTTATCTTCTGCCGGTAGTGTCATATTTTTACTTAATATTGTTATTAGTAATAGATACTGTAGTTTTCATATAACTTGGCAGCAGTATGCTGGGTTAAGATGTAGCATGTCCCATCTGCTACACGCTGCCAAGTTATATGAATACTACAGTAAAAAACCTGGAAATATATAACTTGAAAACAATAATGTAAACAATATAAACTTGAAATATTTCGGGGTGACACAACCTAGAAGAAATCCTTACATCCCCTACCGTTTGAAGGGTACAGTTTAAATTTGAATTTCTTTTTTACGCATCATTTGTTTCATACAAATTAATCTAATATTTTAAGCTGCTCTGCATTCTATTTTTAGTTTGATTGAGATTGAAGATTTCGTGACTGCTGAAACTATACTATCTCGTTATTTAGAATTGGCCTGAATGTGGCTGTGGCAATGTCAAGTCATTCATTCATTTTGGATATCTATCACAATATCACTATTTGCTTGTTGCTTGACTTAGTTTTTGTAATTTTTTACCTACAATCTCTCCATTTAAGTTTAATCCCTTGATGGCAAATCGAAATAAACTTGAAAGTGTATTGTAAATAGTGAAAATCATAGAAAAAAAGAAAGTTTGTAAAGAAAAGTATGTAATATTTTAAGAGAAATAAAGAGTTGGAAGCTAATTCAGGATAAGCGGAAGGAGAATATAGGAGAAAAGGAAATTCAGGAAATGATAAAAAAAAAGGAACAAAAAAAAGGAGAACCCAAAGTAATTCAAAGTCACGTTCAACTTCTTCGTTCGTATTTGTAGTGATTTTGTGATTAACATAAACGATTAGCCAGTAGTATTGAAGTGTAGGACTTGATTTGCATAGGCAATTATACTACAATGAGCGTGGTATCGAAGATTACAGTTGGACTGAATTTTGAAGTTCACTGAACTCCTTGGTGTGTTAGAAGTTAGATCATATTTGTGAAAACCTATTAATCATGCATGCAGTTGGTTAGATCATACATGTAAGAACTTTTTTCTTATAATTTAATTGTAGAAGTATCTATTTTGCTGTAAAAAATCATAGGTCAAAATAATTAGGGAAAATTAGGGAAGTGATAGCCGAGTGCCGTAGCAGGTATCTGTTCAATCAGAGTTAAGCTACGAAACTCCTGGGCGCTCTTTGTAAGGATGAACGATTGGATTGGCCAGCAAAAAAGACTGTTCTCTGCTGCAAAATCACTTCCCGGTGGTTCGGAACCCACCTAAAACTGTAAAACCCACCATCAATCACCATCATCCAACTCATTACCCACGCACAGGTCTCAGACCTATGTTGGCTTCATCCTCCGAAAAAAAAAGTTAGCATTGTTGAAGGCCCGTCCAAACAGGGAGAGCTGGAGCTACACTAATTGCACAGATCGTGAGCCTAGAGCAATGTTAACCATTGATTGATTTTAGTTGAATTAGTTACTAGAGCAGAGCTATTTTTTTTTCAAATTATCGGCATTGAAAGCAGTGTTTATGAAAATACAATAGATGATTTTTTATTTGATTGATTAGCAGGAGATTAACTTTCTGCTAATCGAATTGATTTCTGAGGTATGAAAATGTTCTATGTAACAAATGATAAATTTTCAATGAGTTTCTTCTACATTTTAAAATAATCATTATTGCTTTGATTATCAATATTCATTTTATATTTTTCCTAGCTTTTGAAGTAGCTTGAACTAGATTAATGAGCAATTGATGGCAATATTCACAAGAACTGAATAGAATAGCAATGAGATGCAAGAATTTGAAAATTCTCCTCCCCATATTATGATTGTTGCTAATGGTAAATCCACAATATTTTAAAATATGTTAGGTATGAACTACTAAAATTATTGTTGTTGAGGAATATAGAAAAGGTTCCAAGACTTTACTTTTAAGATCTGGAAATCATTGATTGAATCTTTCCTAATTAATCTGTTACTGATTTATTACATCAAATTCTAATTATAATCATATGGGGAGGAGAACTTTCGAGTTCTTGCATTTCACTGTGATTTTATCCAGTTATTTTGTGAATATTGTCATGTAGAAATGAATGAATTTAAGGAAACAAAATACAAAAAGAACAGTAAATAAGTCGACAAAGTATGATAAAAATTAATAAAAACGAGAATTATATTCACCGATCTAGCAAAGCTAAGTTTGAGGTGTATTTAATTTTTTTTTTAATAATAATATCTTATGACCTGTCTGGTTCAGGTCTGGTGTCAGAGTTTTCAGGTCGCACCTGAACATCAATCATTTAACTAACATACAATCAATGTGAATACCCCAGGATATTGCCCAAAATGTTTTTCACAAAATTTCAAAGTAGAATCAAAATTTTAGGTAAGGTCAATTTCACTGGAAATTTTATCTTGAAGAACAATAATAATTCACGAGTATCTATGCTATTTTGTTTCCCATCTGAAAATCGAGAAATAACAACTTTTATTTAAAATATCTACCTGTGGGCCTCCCATGCCCATATCCAGATCACAGAGGTCCCGGTGGGAGGAAGTAATTTTGGGAGTGGGGCCCCCTTTTTTTTAGAGTATTCTTTTGTAAGTTTCAGCCCTTTGTAGGTCTCGGGGCGGTGCCCCAGCTGCACCCAAGATGGTATATGATATAACCTATATACTAACCTTGAGCTGCACCAGCCTGGCTACCGTGTGGCATGTGTGTTTCATGCGTCACTTGCGTCCGGTGTGGAATGGCACATAACAACACACGTGTATTTAGAGTGTTTGAGTCAAAAATGACTCGTTCTAAGTTGACTCTAGTCAGTGTGTGATGCTAGCATAGATACCTGTCTATTATGCCCCTGCTCCGTGGGAAAGCTTGGGCTCCAACATAAGCTTCTCAGGAATGAAGGCTATAAATACTTGGATGAGTTCCAGATATGTTCTGTTTTGCTTAGCATTACAGGTGTTAAATCGCACGATTTGAACTGCCAAGTATGTGTGTGAATGTAACAGAGATGGAAGTAAAGAGAGAGAGTTTGAATGAGAGTTGTATGTATGTGAGAGAGAGAGAGAGAGAGTGAGAGAGAGAGAATGAGAGAGAGAGAGAGAGAGAGAGAGTGAGTGAGAAGAGGGAAAACGAGAGAGATGAGGAAGTGAATGGATGCTGGTGAAAGAGTTCGATAGATGATAGTTTTAAAGATTTGAGAGAGTAGTACCGGTATTGTTTTTTTCTCATTTCCGCATTATCAAGCTATTCATTTAATATATGAATAATTTTTCTATTAGTGAAAATCCTTTATTATTATCATTTTTCTATTCTGTTTATTATTGGAGTTGTCAATAATATGTTCCTCAATAAAAATGTTACGCATTATTTTTGTATATATTTTTTTGGAAGGTCTGAACCTAGTGCGTGGGTAATGAGTTGAATGATGGAGTTGGACCTACAGCTTTAGGTGGGTTTCAAACCACCGGAAAGTGATTTTACAGCAGAGAACTGAGTCTTTTTTGCTGGCCAATTCAATCGGTCACCCTTATAGAGAGGATCCAGGAAGACATTGCTTATCTAATCTATTATTGTGGTGCATAGTTTTAAAGAACTAAAAGGTAGAAAGTAAACGAAATGTTTTTATTTTTGAACTGAAACAAAGTCTTTTCAAGTTTCATCTAATTCCTATCCCATCTACCTAAGATGGCAGGTGAACAATTTTTACCTTTTTCTAAATTTCTGTGAATTTTCAACCGTAAATAATTTTCCTCCAGCAGTTTCAAATTGAATCCAATTTTAAAGACTAAATTTTCAATTCCTATTTCTCTAGTATGGTCAATGAACTCCAATTTCTTATTTCAACTCTCCTTGTGAAACAATAATTTATTATTGAAACAAGGTTTGAAACAATAGACTTCCAAATGCTGTCGTCAATACTTTCGTATTGGGCTTATTGCACAATTATTATCGAAGTTACAAATTTCACAATTCGAATAATAGTCAGCAATTGGGAATTGATTGGCCAGCAATTATGATTGTTTTTCATGAATTTAGGTCGTTTTTGGCATTGTTGCCTTGTAAGGTGAAAACTGACAAATTTTTACTAGGTGAAACACACATACGCGCATTTACACACAGTAAATTTGCAATAATTGATTTATAGTAACTTAATAAAATACAGTACATGTTTTTGGATGAACTAGAAATACATAGGAGAATATTCCATGTAAAGATTGGGATCCTTTACTTTAAAAGTATTTATAAAATTGTATATTTATGCAATCAATGTCTTTCTTGTAGTATTTTAATGTTATTGACATATCCATGAAAAAATAATTTACTATTTATTCCATTTTTGTTGATATTATTAGAATGATTGATAGTTTATTTTTTCTTTCTTTTGCAGGTAAGTCACTTATTCTACTTCACAGAAACGATTTTCGAGTTGGTAAGAAAAATCATTTTTATACACAAATTTCAAAAATTTAGATTGATGGAAAATCCAATCCATTCTACAGAAAATGTAATAGTTGTAATTTTCCCAATTTTATTAGAATAATTTTTGTCACTCTACGTACCAGGAATGAGTGGTACTTTCCTCTATTAAATTATTAGTAGAGAACAATAATAATAATAATAATAACAATAATAATAAAGAGGTACCAATAAAGAGGAGAAAGGTGGAATTCTCACAGGAAAGAAGAGAGGCGCTGTCTCTTAGAATGAAGAAATATTGGGAAAACCGAAAAAATATTTAATGTAATAAATTAGTTCAGCCTTCCTCATAAACATGTACTTAGCGTTTTCCAATTTGAATGAGAAATTGACGACTAATAATAATAATAATTATTATTATTATTATAATAATTATAATAATAATTTTTTATTTATTTTAATTTTATTTAGGCTTTTTGCCAGACTGACATGTACATGCATGAACTACTGGCTAAAACTACCTCCAAATAATAATAATAATAATTATTATTATTATTATAATTATAGTTATAGTTATAATAATGATAATGATAATAATTTTAAAATAATATTCATGGCGGCTCTGTAGCACATTTGGTTGGAGCGCTTGTCTACAATGAGATAAGGCTCTGGCTGGCTGGCTTCGTGTCCTGCAGCCTTGGGTTCGAATCTCATTCAGCCATGGATGTTTCTCATCATTCATCCATTACAAATCTCCAGACTCAAGTTGGCCCCAACCTCAATTAAATAACATTAAATTTGAACAAAACCTTATAATTATATTAGAATACGTTTGTCCACTCAATCAAGTCCGCTAACCCTAGAAAGTTCCATAGCAGAAAAAAATGCTAACAATATTTTAAACAACTTTTTCGTATCAATAATTATCTAGATTATGTAGCATAAAATGTTTTCAAATTACAATTACGAACTACAAATAAAAACTTCCATAAGAATATCAGTAATTAATGAATAATAAGACGAAGTTGTCACAACACATTTATAAAAATAGTGAGATACTAGTTTCGGTTGTTACACCATTATCAATCTCAAACAAACTCTACTCTAAACAAGGGGTTGTTTGAGATTGGTAATGGTGTAACAACCGAAACTAGTATCTCACTATTTTTAATAAATGCGGTTGTGACAATTTCGTGTTATTAATCATTATGGATATCTTCCACAATATCACCTTCGCTACTACAAAGAAAGTATCAGTAATTAAAATTAGTAATAAAACTAGTTAATTGTTGTTCAACCGGTTTTCCAATATTAGTTTGAAGTTTTTAATTAAATTATAATCGTTCTCTAATATCCTTCTTGAAGAAAATATGGAACATGATTTTTATTTAGAGTATGGATCAATGGTGCCTTATGTTGTTTTATATCATGCTGTAGCTCATGTAGCATGTGAAAATTCATCTGTAGTTTATTTGGAGAGCTTGTAATTTGCTTCCATTCACTTGTAGATCCCAATCAGGTTCAGATAGTTCGTCTAGTAGAATCATAGTTTTGATTTTCAGTTAATAAAGTGATATTGGCACGCACGTACTTTGAAAAGGGCTCTAATCAACTTTTGTGCACTAGAGACAATGGAAAAATAATGAGATACACTGCCTGGGTAACCAATGGCACTTGTATTTTGATATTGATATGCTGTAATTAGGTTAGTCTCTTCTGTTTATTTATTATGTCCTTGTAATCAAAACTCTTGCTACCTTGTAGGGAGTGGATCTATCTGACCCCTAATCAAGGAGAAGGGATTTCAAATGTATTGTTACGGGTTCTAAGTCTAAAATAACGCTGGTAAAACTTAAATTTTTATCACTCGCACTTTATTTACACAAATAATCACAACACTCACTGATCAGTAATGTCTTACAGAAAAATAAGCAATTAAAAACAGACAAATCTATATTGTTCAACTAATAAAGAGATTCCAATGAACTGTACAAAAATCAATCACTAAAAGTTAAAAGGCCGATCTAATATTAATTAATAACTGTACAATAAACTGTCCAATAATATTCAAAAAGAAACGTCGAAAAACAACACTTAACTTACGTAGCACTAGTCCGTAATACAATAAACACTATTTAGTAGTTCACTGGTATGAATTAAATAGGAAAAAGAATTATCACTATAGGCGCAGAGAAAGAATTATCACTATAATTATATAGACACAATATAGAACTGACGCAACTTGTTTGTCACGACGAACTTCAAACAAGACTGAACTCATTTACAAGAGACTTCCTCTATTTATATACTTCATCATAATTTAGATATCTCTAGATTTCTCTACCAACTTCTAAATAAATAAATTAAGGAAACTGGAACTTTCCACAATATTCGATAAGACTCCATTAATTTCTAATCAAACAACTAGAACATTCTACAAATAACCAAGTAAACACCATAAAAATGTCAAAAGCAGAGTAATTAATTGCTTAAAAGTAAACATTTACATAGCAGATAACGCCAAGAACCACTGTGCCTTCTTTCTCTCTATTCACTCCAATTTCATATTCACTACAGTATTAAAATTTATAATTTATATTTAATGAATCGACGGTTCTGAATTACACTAATAATAAGTGCAGTAGATTCAATGGATTTTAATAAAAATTTATCATCATTTATAATATTTATATTCAATGAATGAATTGATAGGTTCTGAATTACAGTTATAAAAAGTACAGTAGATTCAATGGATTTTAATAAAAAGGTTTTTTTTATTTATAGTACATAACTTATTCAATGAATTTTGAATGACGGTAACAATTAGTAGAGTAGATTCTTCAATCGGTTTTAATATTCACTGCTTCTGCCGGGAGGCCAAATAATGGCGTTCGGCACCAGGTTGCTGTTCATTTTATATTTTTTTTTAATTAGCCATACGCATAATAATAATAATCGGTTTTATAAGTTAATAATCTTAGAAGGAATTGGAAGCTTATGTATAAGTGATCTATTTTGGAGAAAATTAACTGTGCTTTGAAATTTCAATAATAATAATTCATTTATTTGCAGCCAATATACAATTAGTAATGCAGGCTAAGTCATTTGTTACAAATAAAATATTTTATAATTAAAATAAAATGTTACTTGATAACATCTAATACGAAGTCTAATAAGAATAGCAAGTCTTAATAAGTTCTCAATGCCAAAAAATATCAAGCAGAAAATAACGTTTTTGTAGGTGAAAATATTAAGAAGTTGATAAAGTAGGATTATTACATTTGATAAATTGTAAGGGAAATATGGATGAGTTTATAAGGTTTAATAAAAAAATGTAGAATGGGAATATTCAATAGGAATGAATTTCTATAGTTATTTAAGTTGAGATATTTTATTAGTTAATTGAAAGAAGTTGGTAACAGTTGCCTTAAAATAATTTATACCGATTGAAAATTGAATTGTGTCTATGAATAAATTTTAAATAGGTTATTGGGTGAGTTTTGATGATTTGATGAAAAAACGGATCCAATTTATTATATAGGATTGGATAAAAATCAGAGAATCCGTAGCCGTAGTGTTGCAATAGGTTAGGGCGTTTTGCAACCTCCCATTATTTGAGGATCAAGTAATACATGTTATCAAAATAATAATTCAATTAAATAACCGTGCTTGTAATAATTTAATATGAAAAATAATTTTAGAAAAATTAGATAACTTATCACAGCTTATCTCTTATGAGAATCTGACTGCTACTCCTGTGGTAACAGGTTCGATTCACGTTCAGCCAGCATATTTTGAGTAATCATTCATCTCACAACCCATGAGCAAGCCTCAAACATTGTGGGCATCTTTAGTAAAAAAAATTAAGCAGAAATTTGTGGTTGTTGTAGGATGTAGTCGAATTCCTGGGATTCCAGTCTGGGGCATTTCGGATAAACTTTCCACTTCCTGTGATGCTTCAGGCACTTTGGGGCCGCATTGTTTTCTGACTGCAATCTGAGTCTGATAAGGAATGCTTTTTGGAGGGTGTCGCCCTAAGAATCACATTCATGTCTTTTTTCAGTCCCGTTTCAGACGTCAATGAATGGAGGAGACTTTTGCTTTCAGTTTGAAACGACCCTCAATGATTCTCTCAAACGCCTGTTTCCGATATTCCAATAGTGATAGGCTTTCCGGTTGTTTTTGTAGATTACGTCTTGGAGACTCCAGTTAAGGAGTATAAGTCAAGTCAGATTAACAAATTATACAGTACACTAGATACCATAATTACTATATTAATTAGTTCAGGTGAGGCTTGAATTTGGTTTGAAAGGAACTCTTGTACACCATAAAAAGCTTTATCAACTAAATATTTTTTCAGTTGTTTTTTTAATATTTCTATATTTTCAAGACTCTTTAAAAACTGCGGTAGCTTGTTGTAGAGTTTCCTATACCAATATAACTAGGTTTTTGTTTGAATAAGCTACTATTGTGACTCACCAAGTGATAATCTCCTCGGCTTCTTGTATTATAATCGTGTACGTCAAGATTTTGGTTAATATCACTCTTTTTAACATATGAAGTAGCTTCATATACATATAAGCAGGGTACAGTAAGGAGACCAAGTCTCTTGAAGAACGGCCTACATCTATCTATTTACTCTTTCCATACACCTAACAGCTTTCTTCTGGATCTTGAACACCCTATCAAGGTTTTGTTTCGATGAAGATAGCATACCTAATATGTGACAGTAAGAGCCCATGGTAAGCTGTTTAGTGTGGTGACAAATGGTTACAATATTTCGAAGTTTTAAAAGGTGCTCTTTAGAATTGGTTGATAGTCATTCCAGCTACAATTTTGTCATGGTTTTGTATCATATTATATGAATTACGGTTCATTTTTGTTGGATGAATATTTTGAGTTATCATTAACCCACGAGCAAGCCTCAAACTCTTATGGGCATCATCAGTAAAAAACTCTTGTGAAGTTCTTGCAAACTTCGGGAAGAGATAGCCGTGAGCCGTAGCAGGTATCTGTTCATTCAGATAGAGATAAGCTGCGTTCTCCTGAGCACTCTTTGTAAGAGTGACCGATTGGATTGGCCAGTAAAATCGACTCTGTTCTTTGCTGTAAAATCACTTCCTGGTGGTTCGGAGCCCACCTAAAACTGTAGAACTGTAGGTCCAACTCATCAATCACCATCATCCAATTCATTACCCAAGCACAGGTTAAAGACCTATGTGGGCTTCATCCTCCGGAAAAAAAATGATTTGATCATTCACCTTTCATTATTCATCTTCGTGGCTCGGAACCGCTCTAAAACAGCTTCTCTATAAATTAGCTTATTAAAAAATTAAAATTATAGGTAAAAATGAAGGAAAGAACTATTGCGTACGTTCAGCACGGTTGTCAGTTAGCGAATAAACAAACCAGGAATCTGGTCTAGTAGTATAGAGCACAAGAGTACACGGTGTATACGGTAGGTAGGTATAATAGGTTGGGTAGATTCTAGAATGATAGTATACTGTAGCGTGCTGGTGGAATACTACAACCATGAACTAGAAAAACGACTACGCACTTCGCAAAGGTATTTGATTGGCCATTGAAGAAGAAGAGGAGGAGGACGACGATGAAGAAGGAGAATAAGAAGAGAAGGTAGGAGTCTCATCCTTCCTAACCGGCCCAACATGGTTCCTCTTTCGTAGTCTCTCTCGATTTTTTTTATTCCGTCTTGCAGTTTCGATCTCTTTTCTCTTTTGCACACTCTATCCATCCGTCGTTCCTTCTTTCTCTGTTCTTCTTCGTTGTGCTGCTTTCCTTGGCTTGGGCTCTGTAACGGTTTTCAAGGTCTAGCGTTCAATTACCTCCTATACTAGAAGCGGGGTCCTCAACCTGAAGTTGTACGGTAGAAGGCGAGGAGAAGAAGAAGAAGAAGAAAAAGAAGAAGAAGAAGGTAAATGCGAGAAGAAGAAGAAGAAGAAGAAGGGGAAGAAGATAAATGCGAGGAGAATAAGAAGAAGAAGGGGAAGAAGATAAATGCGAGAAGAAGAAGAAGAAGGGTCCTCAACCTGAAGTTGCTCGGTAGAAGGCGAGGTAAAAGAAGAAGAAGAAGAAGGTAAATGCGAGAAGAAGAAAAAGGGGAAGAAGATAAATGCGAGAATAAGAAGAAGGGGAAGAAGTTGAGAAAGAGAGAAAGGAGGGAAATAAAGAAAAAAGTGAAGGGGAAGAGTAAAAGGATGAAGAAGTAGAAGACAGCGTTAGCAGAGAAGATGAAGAAGAAGATGATGAAGGCGAGAAGATGATGGAGGCAAGAAGAAGAAGAAGGTGAAAGGGAGAAGGGGAAGAGGAAGATGAAAAAGTAGAAGAAAAAGTTAGCAGAAGAAGATGGTGAAGGTGACGTGAAGATGATGGAGGTGAGAAGGAGAATAAGAATGGGAAGAAGAAGAAGAAGAAGATGAAGGAGAGAAATGAAGAAAATGTTGGAGAAGGGGTAGAAGAGGGTGAAGAAGCAGAAGAAGCAGAAAAAAAGAAGATTATGGAGGCGAGAAGACGATGAAGAAGTTAATAAAATGAGAGGTGGACAATGGGGAAGAACTTGGAAGAAGATAGAGATGAAGAAGAAGTAGAAGAGGAAGAAGACGACGAAGAAGAAGAAGAAGCAGCAGTAATGGAAGAAGGAGGAGGAGAAGTAGTTGTAGTAGAAGAACGAAAAGAAAAAAGAAGGAGGAAGAAAAAAGAAGGGAGAGAAGAAGGAGAAGAATAGGGAACAGTAGAAGAAAAGTAAAAGGGAACAGTAGAAGAAGAAAAATAAGCAGTAGAAGAAGAAAGAGTGAGGAGGAAGAGATGAAGAAGAAGAAGAATAAGTAGAAGATTACATGGAAACTAAAGAGAGACAATGATTATGGCTGACATTATTTGCAAATATGAAGAAAGCATTCAACTCTCTACCGACTTCGGCATCTAGAAGAAGAAGCACTGGAAAAAGAGGTGGAAGAGGAGGAGGAGGAGGAGGAGGAGGAGAAGAAGAAGAAGAAGAAGAAGAAGAAGGAGAAGAAGAAGTAGAAGAAGAAAGAGGTGGTGGAGGGGAAGGGGAAGAAAAGAAGAAGAACGTAGAAAGGAGGAGGAGAAGATGAAGAATAAAAAGAAGGTGAAGAAGAAGAAAAAGAGGAGGAGGAGAAGTTGGAAAAGGAAAAGGTGAAGGTGAAGGAGAAGAAAAAGAGGAGGAGGAGGAGAAGTTGAAAAGGAGAAGGTGAAGGTGAAGGAGACGAAAAAGAGGAGGAGGAGAAGGTAGTGGTGAATAATAATAATAAGAAGAAAAAGAACGGTGAGGAAGAGTAAGAAGAAAGGAAAGGACGAGAAGGAAAAGAAGAGGAGAAGCATAGGATGAAGGAGAAGAAGAAGAAGATGGGCGAGAAGTGGGAGCTCAAGTGAAAGACATGAAAACCACAGACATGAAATGATGATAGTGGCTGACTGACGGTATTGCAAATATGAAGATGGCATTCAACTCACAACCCAACCGACTTTGGCATCTGCTAGAGTGAGAGAGGAGATAAGAGAAGAGGTCTGTCTGTCCAACCGCAGGCAACTGCTGGCTCTGGCTGCTAGCTGCTGCCTCCCTGTTCTTGTTTGGTACCACTAAGACATACTGGGACTGAATGTTTCATTATTTGGAAGCGGTGACAACCATTATATATTAGATATATATATATATTAGATAGATGTATTAGATATATTTATATTAAATATATATAGATGTGTTCCAACTTCTCTTTCAAAGTCTTTAAAATGTTCCATAGAAAGTACGGATCCTCCCGTTTAAGCGTCATCCAAGTACCACCAAAGTGTTTTTCAAGCTAATGCAAAATGAATAATAAGATTAACTTTTCATGTGAAATTTAACGACTTGCAGTCAAATATTTGTTAAGAATAAGTATAACTCACTTAATCTGGCCGAGCGCTTTCGAATCTATGAGATCCATCTTCAGAGGCGTGGGTTCCTAGATCATCATGTCAGTTTTTTGGTTAGAAGTGTTGTGGTTTTTGTAAAATGTGATCAAAAAGTTTGTGAGATTTAAAATTTAGTTGTTCATTGAGAATGTTTTGTTTATTGTGTGTGGTGTGTTTGTATATTTCCAATTGTTCCAAGGTGTTGAGTTCGTGTCCTTTAGATTTTATATGTAGAATGTGTAGGTTGGTACTGATGTCAGTGAAAGTGTGTCCAGTTTGAATGATATGTTCGGCAAAATTCGATTCAGCTTTTGATGTCAGGGCTTGAAAATGTTCCTTGTAACGGTGTTTGAATGTACGGCCTGTTTGTCCTATGTAGAATTTGTTACAATCAGAGCAGTTCAGTTTGTAGATCCCTGGGAGATCGTATTTGTTTGTGTTCAGTGTGGTTTTGAGTGTAAGTGCATTTTTTATTTTGTTTTTTGTTCTGCACTTACACTCAAAACCACACTGAACACAAACAAATACGATCTCCCAGGGATCTACAAACTGAACTGCTCTGATTGTAACAAATTCTACATAGGACAAACAAATTGCATACAATATTTTTCCTAAAACTGCAGTTCTGGACTCCAACACAATAAAAGCATGTAGTTTGTAACATCACAGACCGTGCACGGATTTGGTTAGCGTTCGCCATTGTTGAGGTTTGTGAATTTCACGGATTCCGTGATCCACCAATGAGAAGACATCAAAATCAAAACAGAAGCGTAAAGAAAACAGCTGGCGAGCATAAAGTACTTTACCGCTTGCGGAGCAGTAAAGAGGCATTTTACAATTAGTTTTCAGTATGTAAAGAACTACTTTACGTGCAGTTGTAGGAAAAAGTACTTTACGCTCGCCAGCTGTTTTCTTTAAGCTCCTGTTTTGATTTCGATGCCTTCTCATTGGTGGATCACGGAATCCGTGAAATTCACATAACCTCAAGAATGGCGAACGCTAATCAAATCCGTGCATGGTCTGTGATGTTACAAACTACAAGCTTTTATTGTGTTGGAATCCAGAACTGCAGTTTTAGGAAAAATATTGTATGCAATTGGCGCGTGAAGCTTCTCTATCGCTCTCGCGCAGTAAATGTCTTGGCTCGGGCGATAAAGTCGCGCTCACGCTCTTAATACATGAATAACTTTTCGGTTGTTACACCCACCATTATCAATCTCAAACAAACTGGGTTGATAATTGTGTAACAATCAAAACTAGTAGTCTCACTTTCTAAATAAATGTGGATGTGACAACTTCATGTTTTATTATTCGAACCCCATTCTGATTGAGATTGATAATGGTGTAAGAACCGAAACTAGTATCTCACTATTTTCAATAAATGTGGTTGTGACAACTCCATTTATTATTATTCAAACTCAGTTTTTTAAATATTTCTATATTTTCAAGACTAAAAACGTGTTGTATTTCCTACTAATATAACTAGGATTTTGTTCGAATAAGCTACTATTGTGACTCACCAAGTGATAATCTCCTCGGCTTCTTGTATTATAATCATGTACATCAAGATTTTGGTTAATATCATTCGTTTTTACATATAAAGTAGCTTCATACACATATAAGCAGGGTACAGTTAGGAGACCAAGTCTCTTGAACAACGGCCTACATGAATCTAATCTATTTACTCTTTCCATACAACTAACAGCTTTCTTTTGGATCTTCAGCCAAACAAGGTTTTGTTGTGATGAATTACCCCATGCTAAGATAGCATACCTAATATTTTTTTCTTTTTTTTATGATGCCCACATGAGTCCGAGACTTGTGCGTGGGTAATGAGGTGAATGATTACACATAAATGCCTGACGGTGGAGTGGGATTCGAACCCACGACCACTTAAACGACAGCAAGCTGAAGTTGCGACGCCCCAACCAACTGCGCTAAGCGTCACCGAATGTGACGGTAAATGCGCATGGTAAGCTGTAAAAAGTAACTTTTTGTCAGTAAGCTGTCGCAGGACAAATAATAATCTATTATTTTTGTGGTGATTGGTCATGCGGTGAGCGTGGTGTTCGGGTGGTCGTGATGTTCAGTCACGACCGCTCGGGATTGCGCTTGGATGGGTGACCGTGCTTCAATGACTTGATGTTACAAGCTTTATTATCACTTACCCGGTGGTTCGGAACCCACCTAAAATAGTAGGTCCACCATGTTCCCCGTAACATGGCACAAACGGCGAGGTGGAACTACCCGTAAGGGTCTCCCCACCATTAAAAGCCATACGCTTATTATTATTATTATTATGTATAAAACAATCCAATGAATTAAATTCTAATTAATTCATAATTTGCAATAAGTGGCCCTCCACTAAAATAGTGTCGTCTGCCAACGACTGTAGTAAAATCTTGGTGTCAACGGTTAGAAGTCTACCTTTTCCCGCTAGTACTAAACTAGGCTTCTTCCGTTCACTGTCTTCGTAATTACTATGGCTATCTTTTTCGCTCTTTCATTCTTTCTCTCTTTCTTTTCCTGTCCCTGTCACTCTCTCTCTCTCACACAACCACTCACTCTTCCTCTCTCTAGGCACTTAAGACAAGCCACAGTCCCTGACCATGTGCAGACAAGTTGCTAGAGAGAAGGCATTCGTCTATGTCGTTCGCCGAAGAATGAAGAAGGACTGCAATTTTAATGCCGGTAAAACGCTAGCCTTTTGTGGCGTGGCCAGGCCCCAACCAAGGCATCACACAATAGTGTTTCAGTCAGAACTTCTTTGCTCAAACTCAAGTGCAATATTAACCGGCCTTACAATGTTATCGTACAAGTTCAATGTACGGTAATAATAGGAGTGAAATTTTCTTATGGATTTTCGCGACGTAAATACAGTGTAGTAAACGGTTTTAGACCTAAAGTACAGCGATATTTTTTTTAGGATGAAGCCCACATAGGTCTGAAACCCCTGTGCGTGGGTAATGAGTTGGATGATTGTGATTGATGAGTTGGACCTACAGTTTTAGGTGGGTTCCGAACCACCGGGAAGTGATTTTACAGCAGAGAACAGTGCCTTTTTTGCTGGCCAATCTAATCGGTCACCGTTACAAACAGGACCTACGAGAACGCAGCTTATCTCTCTGATTGAACAGATACCTGCTACGGCTTGCGGCTATCACTTCCCTTCATATACTCCAACTATTGAAGCTGGTGTAAGCAACGCTCTTCTGGGCCCTCTCAGTAAGGGTGTCCGATTGGATTGGACTCAGATCTCTGCTGTAAAATCACTCCCCGGTGGTTCGGAACCCACCTGAAACTGTAGGTCCAACTTATCAATCACCATAATCCAACTCATTACCCACGCACAGACCTCAGACTTATGAGGGCTTCGTCATTCAAAAAAAAAAAATTTAATTTGGGGGCTGTTGGTTATTGTGCAGTTTGATTGGAAAAATAAATATTCCATAAAAGTGTTATGTATTTATCTAGTTTAAATCAAATGTATGAATTTTATTAATGGAAGACTCACCTTGTTTTCAAAGTTCCAAGTATGCGGATCAGGACCAAAAGGATAGCGGACAAGGCTGGTATACACTACAATTGGCAATATACACTACACTATAATGTGTAGAACTAACTACAGTAGTTGGTAATAGTATAGTAAAGAATAAATCTAATAAATTAGAGGTGCAAGCTGGAGTGCCTCAGGGGTCAATACTAGGTCCATTACTTTTTTTGTTATATGTCAACCGTTTACCTAAAGAATTAATTAGTGGTAGAGCCCTCTCATTTGCTGATGATACATCACTCATTTTCAGCAATTCCATTCTAGATAATTTAGAAATAAGTGCCCATATAGGTGTGCAGTCCATTGTCCAATTTTTAAATCAGATGAAATTAACTATAAATAGTAAAAAATGCCAATACCTTCAATTCAAAAAGAAACATAATTTAAATGGAGATAGGGCTATAAACGTATTTGTAAACGTTAATCAATTAGACCAGGAAGAAAAAATTGCATTTCTAGGAGTTATGTTGGATAGACGATTGACCTGGACTCCATACATTGAGAAAATATGTAGTAAAATTTCATCTGGGGTATTTGTCCTGCGACAGCTCGCTAGATTGAATGACAAAAAGTTACTTTTTACAGCTTACCATGGGCTCTTACTATCACATATTAGGTATGCTATCTTAGTATGGGGTAATTCATCAAAACAAAATCTTGATAGGGTGTTTAAGATCCAAAAGAAAGCGGTTAGGTGTATAGAAAGAGTAAATAGATTAGATTCATGTAGGCCGTTGTTCAAGAGACTTGGTCTCCTAACTGTACCCTGCTTATATGTGTATGAAGCTACTTTATATGTAAAAACGAATGATATTAATCAAAATCTTGATGTACATGATTATAATATAAGAAGCCGAGGAGATTATCACTTGGTGAGTCACAATAGTAGCTTATTCAAACAAAAACCTAGTTATATTGGTAGGAAATTCTACAACAAGCTACCGCAGTTTTTGAAGAGTCTTGAAAATATAGAAATATTTAAAAAACAATTGAAGAAATATTTAGTTGATAGAGCTTTTTATAGTGTACAAGAGTTCCTTTCACATCAAAATTAAGCCTCACCTCAACTAATTGAAGTAATTATGGTATCTAGTGTATAATATTGTTGATCTGACTTGTCTTATACTCTTTAACTGGAGTCTCCAAGACGTAATCTACAAAAAAAAAAAAATTATTGGTGCTTCTGGTTTAGGAACCTTTATAGAATTTTCGTATCATCAATAATCAAAGCATCGATACAAGTTCCTAAATCAAAAGCACCAATTGTAGTGTATGCTGGCACTGTCCAGTGTTTCTTCAAAGAATTTCTTGGATATACCACAAACCACCGATTTGAAAGAAATTTTAGTTTGGTACTGTATTGGTACCCTAATAAGTAAAGGTGAGGGATCAAGAATAGCACAGTGAAAATAGTTTCAAAAGACCCGCTTTGATTTTTTCACTCGTAGCCTGCAATGAGGGTTTAAATCTCTCATTGACAAAGACGCGAGAACTAAATAAAATTTATTTTATAAATTATTACATAACGGGGCACATAATATGGGTTAAAATGGATGAATTAGCTCGTGTTTACAATCGTATAAATGTGGTTTTAGAGAGATTATTTTTCAAAAACTTGTCGGAGTACCGCAACCCCCCCCCCCCCCCTCCATACCTTAAAAAGAAACTAGACATGGCCTAAGTATATTCATTAATTTTTGCAGGTGTCCTCCATTTTTTACTGCATCAACCAGAGTACATCTCCCCCCCCCCCCCCACATCATCACACTACATCACTGGTCATCCCCCTCAGACTAAACTACTTATCCCATTGCTATTATGCATAATCCCTATAAAATTTGAATTGCTTCAACTAGAGCTCCAATGGTATTCTTCCCCAAAAGTATTACTGCCTCTAGTTTACTCTAAATCTAAATGATTCACACTCAATGTTTCCAACTCAATATCACTTCACCTATATTTCAATTTAAAAAAAAAAATTATCTTTTAGTTGGTGCTTCAATGGTGTTTTCTGAAGGTATTAATACCTCTAAGTTTCAAACTCAATAAATCAACACCTACATGCATTAACTATATTTCAATTCCCTATAGAAATTTAAATCGTTCGATTAGAGCTCCAAAGGTATTGTTTTCCAAAGGCCTCTAAGCTTTAAGCTCAATACATCAATACCTACATTTCAATTCGGTTTTTCAATATTATCTATTACGCTACATTTCAATATTAATGCCTCTAATCTTCTAGCTTAATATACGGTACCTATCTTATATTTCAACTTCAATTTCATATCAAAATTAAAATCGGATCAGTCAAAATTTAAAATTAAAGGTCCAAGTCAAATATTACATATTACACTAAATTTCAATATCAATGCCTCTAATCTTTTAACTCAATATACTGTAGTATTCATATAACTTGGCAGCGTGTAGAAGATGGAAAGACTGGCTACATTTGAACTCAACTGCTGCCAAGTTATATGAAAACTACAGTACCTATATATTTACATTTCAATTTCATATCAAAATTAAAATCGGCTCAGTCAAAATTTAAAATTAAAGGTCCAAGTCAAGTATTACATATTACCCTACATTTCAATATTAATGCCTCCAAGCCTCAAGCGCAATATATCTATATTTACATTTCAATTTCTCATAGAAATTAAAATCGTCCAATTGGAGTTCAAAGTCAAAATTTAAAGCAAGTTTGTACTCAACGCTCAGAAGCTTCATTATTATAATATAATACATAACTACTGCTCTAGTAAAGACGCGATTATTATCCATTATGCATGCTCTGCTTCATGCAATGCCCCATCAGTTACACGTGTGAAGAAACGAATTCATTAAGCTCATATCACACATTATTAGTGCGACATCTGCCTCTACCTGCCATTCGTGAATTTCAAGCACCAGAATGATAATTTTATTCTGTGCATCGTGCTTCGCGGAGTATTAAAACACTTTTCAAGCACGTTGCGCTAGTAGATTGCAATAATTGAAATGTGCTGCTTATTGTTAAAGCATTATTCAAACACATCGATGCGGTGCGGTGCGAAGTAAACATCTGAAGCCATGCAAACATTGGTGATGTTAGTGGGTTACGGAGACAATACTCTATCATCTGAATGTATGAACAAGCTATTGAATAATATCGATGGTTTTGTTGCGTGATGTGTTTTTAAATTATGTAGTTCACTCATGTCTTGAGTTGTCGGTGTTGAAAATTATAAAAATATAATATGTATGTACATAGTACCATAGCCGATTCGACTGTAGGTGACTCTTCAGACCGCAACGCTATGTTTTAGTCCAAAGAGCGTACTACACAAACGAGGAGTGAGGTAGTTTGTGATTGCTTTTCTCACTGAGCTAACAGAATAGTATCAGTATGCCAAGCCCACCGAAACAAATTCTGAAGCTCTGTGCTTGACAGCCCACTCTCACTTTTACACAGGTATACAAGGAACAATTTATTAGAAATATTGAATGAGGCAGTTGTGTTGATTTATTTTATTTATCTTTCTTTTGTATACATGGAGACATGAAGCCATGGTACACGTCAGTACTTCACAGCAAAAAGCAATGAAAAATCATACTTTAACAGTGAAACAAGACTGAAGCAGTAAAAAGAAAAGAAAGCATAGTGATTCGAACTCTGCTTTACATTGAATAAATATATTTTATCGATTTTTATATTCAGTTCACTGATGTCTTGAGTAGCTTGTTGTAAAAAAGGGGGAAATCATAGAAAAAAGATAAAAAAAGAGAAGGGAAAGAACAGTAGACTTTAATCCGGAATAAATAGAATAATTTTCAAAACAAGCCAAGTCGATTTTTTTAGAAATGTGTGTTTTTTTTTTAGTTTAATGGATTAGCTTTTCCCCAAACCCCCCCGTACCCTGGGTACTAGCAATGAATACAGGAACTATTTTTGTTCATTGGTACTAGAAATATTAATGATGATATAAAGATGATTTGAATAGTTTCGTTGTGTTTTGCTTGATTGTTGGAGTTAATCTCCCTATTTTTATTAGAATTTTTTGTAGTTGGATTCCTCTCAAATCAAGCAAATTCAGTTTATTTTTCGATGGTCGAAGGAAAAATATTTTATAGAAAACAGGAGAGAAAAGGGGAAGGGCGTAGTAAGAAAATTAAGGGCGTAGTACAGCAGACTTGAATAATTTGCAGAAGTCGATTATATAAAAATGTTTTTTTTTTAGTTCAATGGATGATTGAAATATTCATGATGTTATTAAGAGGGTTTGAATACCTTTGATGTGCCTTTCTGGATTTTTGGAATTAATCTCCCTATTTTTATTAACATTTTTTGTAGTTGGATTTCTCTCAAATTAAACAAATTCAAATTATCATTTGATGATCATTTCATAGCTACGGTATTTTTTAAATGAATAGTACTGCAAGACAGAATTTTCGACTGATTTCTTTCAAATCAATCTAACTCAGTTTTCAGTTGAATTATTTTCTCGCTACTGTATTTTTTAAATATACTTATTGATTCCTTATTTGAATGAAAACTCTAGTCAGAATTTGTAACTGGGTTATTTTAAATCAATGAAATTCACTGTTCCATTGAAGTTTGCTCTGAATTTTCCAAATTACCTTATTTACAAATTAGTTCCTTATTTGAATGAACAGTTAAGGCAGCATTTGTAACTAAATTCTTTCCAATCAATTAAATTCAGTTTGTAATGGACAATTATTTTCCCGCTGTTCGTTACACTAATATGCGGTGCTTAAATGAAGTTGAAAATGAGTGGTAAAATGCATTTCCTTAATTTAATGAAAATTTGAGTTAGAATTTGCATCCAGATTATTTAATTCAATGAAATTCACTTTTTCATTAAATTTTCTTACTACGCCATACTACGGGTTCCTGATTTGAAAGAAAATTAAAGCTCTGTCTCTCCTTACTGAGAGGCGAAAAGCACTATGAGGTGGAGGTGTCCGTGACATACTTTTAAAATAATGTACAATGATAATTTCAAATGAATTATGAGAACTGAAACCAGCTCGTGCATGATTCAATGGATACGTAGGCCTGCGTGTTGTGTTTGCGTTCAATTGCAGAGTGAAAGTATGTAATATTTGTCTTTGGATGAATTATAAGGTAATTAATTACAAGATTTGTAGAAGTATTAATAATAAATAATGTGATAATAATGATAGTTACATTATGAATTCACTTGTGACTTCGGACTATTTTGGCTACAATAGTTGATAGAGATTAACACTATCAACACTTGTTAAACTAGATAAGCTAGTTACAAATATTACAAAATTCAAGAGGAATCTACCATACTGCACTAGCTCATTCCTTTAATCAAAATTAAGAAATAGTACATGTAAACATACAAGTCTCGGGAACGCTTTGTTACAGAAATAAAGATGACAAAAGTTAACAGCTATCTTTATCAATTTATTCATTCAGAAATGTTTGGTACCTTATTTTGTTAAGAGTGGTCAGGGTTAGAAAATTAGATAAAAAATATAATTGATTATGTTTCAAGGCTGTTATTCAAAGTAATTATAGAGATATTCAAGAACATATGAAAAAAATGCTATAAAACACGTTTAAAATTTTAATTGGCTTAACTTGTTAATAATTGTCAATGAATAGTATGTTTTCCTACAAAATAGTTATGTAGAGGATTCATTTCTGAAAATAAAATGCAGTATAACCAGCATGTGGCTTGTATAGATGTGGAATACCCAATAACTTCACACAATCGGAGCTTATTGGGTCAAGTAACGAAATTAACAGGTTGAAGGTACTGTAAACGCGGTGATGCAGTCAGTTGGGGCGTTATCTTAGATAAGACTGACTGCTCCTCCTGCAGTTACGTTACGAGTTTGATTCTCGTTCAGCCTGACATATTTTGTGTAATCATTAACCTCATCACCCACGCAGATGTCGCAGACTTATGTAGACATCATCAGCAAAAAAAAAACATTGAAAATTGGTGTTTTGTTTCAATATCGTAGGCCTACAAAACAATTTCTGGTGTGTTATTGGCTATTGACTTATTGTGGTGCATTGACAAATAAATCAATTTAAATTTTAAAAAACCCTGTCTTTTGCAATTTTTGCATAGTTTCTTGAATATTTCAATAATATTACTGAATTTATAGATCTGTGACCTGTAAAATTCAAACAGCAATCTATAGAACAAAATTTGTTCTATAGATTGCTGTTTGAATGTTTTGATTGTATTGTAAAGCTCAATGCTTTGGAACTATCAAACCACTCTTTCTAGATAACATTTCATCATTTATTAAACGATATCAAGCAGCAACTTAACTTCTTCATTGATATTTCTTTTCTCTAACTTCTTTTCTAACTCAAATCTAAAAAGATCATTAATTCTACTGTCATTTCCATTTAGATAAGTCGTGATTTTTTGGTCATGTTGTGATGAAATAATAATAATAATAATAATGTGACTAGTGACTAGGGCTCTGACGTCATCTGTATGACGGTTATGATTGGCTCTATTGATGACTTTGTTTTAAATCAGCACGAAATTGATAGTCGTGATCATGATCAGTTTCGAAAATTCAATTATGAAACATTTTTTATGACTCGTACTTGGTTTCGTTTACTTGGTGTACTTTTGAGAATTATCTTTTGTCAATTTTTAAATGGCGAAGTGTCGTAAAGATCAAATAAATAGATTATTGCTTTCGACATAATAATAATAAATTTTGTTATTAATTTCAATACTCCCAGTAGATCACTGCTCTAGTGCGGTGCCAGCTAAAATCACAAATGGGATTTGCCTGACCTTTTCTTGCGAGATTTCCCTTCCTCCATGTCCTTCCACCAAAACCATTTTGGAGCTTTTTCATAATTTTCCTTTCCACAGGGTACACATATGATTTATTGAGCTTTAACTATTCCAATGAGCAAACATCACTTTGAAAAAGAGATTAGTACGATTAAACAGATAGCTATTACAAATGGATATGAGGATATCATTGTCGATAAACTTTGAATAAAATAAGTAGGAGACTAGCAATCAGAGCTAGCATTGCTGTAACTGATACTGGGGAAAGGTCATGGATAACGGTGCCTTATCTTGGCCCAGTATCTGATAAATTAGGGAAAGAATTGAAAAAGAACGGTTTTGATGTAGCTTTTCAAACCAAAGTTATTTTAAAGAGTTTATTCGGGTGTAGGGTATAGGCAAAATTGATATATGGGATAAAAGTGTAGGTTATAAATTGAATTGCAGTGATTGTTATGCTTGTTATGTGGGTCAGACCGGAAGAAGTTTCAAATGTAGAATAAATGAACATATCAGGGATTGGAAAACCCAGAAAGGAGGAGATTCAAATTTTGCAGAACATCTCATTAATAAAGGATACAAGTTCAAGGCTGAAGAAAATGTTAAATTTCTGCATTTGATTGGCAAAGGCAGACAATTGAACATTTTAGAAGCTCTGGAGATAACTAGGTTGGTGAAAAACGATTCCAATACTAGTTTAAATGACCAAATTTATTTTAACCAATTCAATACAACTAACTTGGTTTCATCATAATTCCAGCCTACATTTAAAAAACGGTTCTTTCGTGTATTTCTCAGTTGACCTTGGCTGCATTTCAGTTAGCTTCTAATTTTTTTAGTTTTAATTAGATTCAATTCTAGCCTTATTATGTATTTTTCTTCTTTGTTGCTTTCTAGATGTTCACAGTTTTTAGTTATTGATTTGACTGGTATATTTGCTTGTTACTCCTCCCACCAGGGGGCGTGATTTGTCAGCCAATCATTCATTTCATTTATTTACACACAGTTTCCAAATACAATAATACAACATATAGATACAATACAAAATAGGAAAAAGTGGTTAGGTAACCTCATTGAAAATGGTGTTGAGGCACCATCACGTTAAAAAAAGAAAGAAAAGCCTGAAGCCGAGCTAAAAGTTTAAAATAATCCTTGAATGAATATGTTTAAAAGTATACATAAAAAATATTAAAGAGTACTTAGAAATAAACTGTTCCTTTACAAACAAATCATAAACGACAATAAAATAAGATCAAAACTAGAATACTTAACCATTTTCTTATCAAAACAAGAATTCAACATCATCTTGCAAAAACAACCAAGACTTCAATTCTCTGAGAAAAATAACTAAATTTAAACTTGAGGAAACGTTGAAAGGTAGATGATTGAAAAATTTTAAAGCACAGAAAGAATAAAACCTACAAAATGCTTCAATATCCGCTTTCAGTAAAATAACCTTATTTTGCAACCTTAAACGACTAGAGTACACTTTTGAGTTACTCTGCACATTCCCTCCTCTAATGAAATCACAAATTTTGTTGAAGGACAGCCTCTTTCTTGCTTAGCCAATAGTAGTATCATTCCGTGTATATTCAGCTTCTCTGTACTTTAGTTTTAGTTTGATTGAGATTGATAATGGCATAACAACGGAAACTAGCTTCTCAATATTTTTTAATAAATGTGGTTGTGACAATTTCATCTTATTATTCATTAAATTCATTTAGCCTATTTAAAAAAATACAACTTGTAGACTAATAAACGCTCACTAATTATTTAGTCTTGCAACTGCACTAACTAAATACACGAAGCTTTTTTAAAAAATACAACTTGGAAAATGTGTGAATTTAAAGCGAAGATTATCGGAAACAAGTTTGGGGCAGGCTGAGAAATCGAAATAACGGTGCAAAGATGTCAAAGGCTTTGACCTTGACGGCCAGATACAACCTTGACATTCAAAGCTATCCGGACCAAAGAGTCGCGGTGCTATCTTGACTCAGACGCGACATTTTCTGTAAACTCTGCGGACTGTCTGTGTATGTTTAGTACTCGTAATTCCAGTTATCACAAATTTCATTAGTGGGGCGGTGATTTTAGACAGTCATACGATAGTTCGTTGTTTGTCACTGCTTATCATTTGTGGTTTTTTGTATTCTTATTATAATGCAATGAACTCTGTGTTACTACGCGTAGCGTCATAGAGTTGTGTAGATTTTTTATTTCCTCCAAACACAATACAAAGTTCAAATTTATTAGTTCAATAGTACGTGATTTCATACAAAAATAATATTTTAATTTTGCTAAATAACTCCACACAGCTTCAGGTTGCGGCTGCCTGCTTAATAAAATATAAGCATAAAGGACTGTTTTATATGCCAGCGAGACCCTGTCCCTGAACAGGAGAAATGGATATGGAAAATCTAATGAAGGAAGAAAGAAAAATAGTTGGGAAAATCCTTGGACCAAGGCGTACCGAAAACGGATACAGATTACAGAGAACGTCTTAATTAGAAGAATATTCTAATATAGAGACAGATATGAGGAAAACACGTCTTAAATTTTATGGTCACATCATGAGGCTTCCAGACAGTAGACTAACAAAAAGAATTGTAAACTATGTAGCATCACTTGTCAATGGAGGAGAATGGACACGAAATGTTAAAAAAGACCTAGTACTGGCCAAATTAACCAACAAAGAAATTTACAATAGAAAAAACTTCAGAATAAATCTTTATAAATGGGAAGTTATACCAGAGACAAAACCTCCAAGAGTTGGAACAAAATGGAGTGAAGAGAGAAAAGCTGAATTCGCACAAAAAATGAAAAGCTGGTGGGAAAACAAGAAGAGCAAGTCCAAAAATGAACCATCTTTACTCAGCGTCTTCCACTTTGGGAGTTTTACGTCTAATAATGATAATAATAATAATAAAAGGACTTTGAAATCATTTTGACCGATAACTCAGCACACATCTTCCCTCCCACCCTACCGCTACAAAAATAGTAGTAGTTACTCTGCATACCCCAAATAGTTCGGTTATCAGGTCTTCACTAAGTTTTCAGCACACCGGGATTCTTAAGAATAGAATTAATATTTTAATAGGCAGGATACTTCGATTTTTCAATTCACTGAAGCTCAATCTTTCATCAATTCTTTCAATCCATATGTCTTCTCACTAGTTCATCTGTTGTTGAAATTACAATTTTTTATATTGGAACTGGCCCAAATACATCAGTTCTGAAACTAGTAGTCATCAAGATCTGGTTTCAATTTTTTTCTAGAACCATCTTGAGTGTTAAATTTTTGATAACTTGTGCCTCGCGTAACATTATATTCTTTTCTTCTTATCAATAGTAACTATTTTGTATTACAATATTACAATTCAATAGAAAAATGTGTTTAAAAGTCCCATGATATCAGTACTGAAACATATAGTTCTCCTTACTCGTGTCATTATGCATAGAAAAATTTCGATTTAATAACATTTTACTGAAGGTTATCGGGGTTTCTCACTGAGGTTGCACTTTGCAATTGATTGTGTTGGTCGGATCATTAAAAAAAATTCATGAATGAAAAAATTGCAAAATGAGATAATTTTGGGATTTATCAATAGTAATGAACTTGTAAAAAATCTGCAGTCTCAGATAATTTGTTATAATGTATCATTTATGAACTTGCATTTGAAATTGAGTCATCTCAATAGAATAGGAGCCAATTGATTGATTGACTTTTTAATAAACCTATGTAGTTATTTAAGTTTTGTCATTTCCGTTTAATAAATTGTAGTTTCGTGTATAAATTCAAAGTTATCATTCACCTCATTACCCACGCACAAGTCTCGGACTCATGTGGGCATCATCAGCAATAGAAAAGAATTCAAAGTTACCATATAAAATGAAATTTTATCTTAGATATTTGCTATTGATACCACTTTTATTTCAATTAAATAGCTCATTTTCAATATTTTTTTTAATGGATATTAGTTTGTTGGTTTCAATATTATCTGGGAATAATATTTAACTATTATTATCAATCAATGTCAATATTTGTATATTATAAACAATAAATATCAGTATTTGAATATCATAACATCCAAAAATTCAAGAAGTTAAGAATTCCTTTCCTGCACACGAAGTCTGTAAGAAATATAAATATATAAAATAAATGATATTTTTCGAATAAATATATTTTTTACGAATCTACAAAGAAAAAATATATTAACTTATGTGCCATTTTATTACTTGTGGTGGAAAATTCAATGGGAATGAATAAATTCAGTTCGTAAAATAATAATATTCAAATATTTCAATCGATAAAAGCTGGGCTTTTATAAATTGTTAAAAAATAGTGGTGTTCGAATATTATACTCATTAAAATTAGTTTCAAATTGGAATTTAATGTGAAATTTGAATAGTCCAATTTATAAATATGAATAATTAGAATTAATAAAGAATAACCTAACACTAAGATCTTCAATTTTCGGTGACAGAATTTGTATAAGAGATGGACAATTTGTTTTTTTTGTGAAAGTGTCTGCAATCTTCTAGCCTACTTCATATAATACAAATAAAAATTCTGGCTGTAACCTAATTTACTTCAGTGCGAAAATTCCCTAAAATAATAATATATTTCTGATAATATAACGAAAGTATTTAAGACTGTCCACTTTCCAATCGCACTATCATAGCAATCTCCCATCATAACAATGTGAAAACTGTTATTCTACTAATGTCTCAGAAATATGATTATAAAACGGTATTTTTTCAAACGAAAATATCCTAAAAATAAATTCTTTGAACATTTTTCTAATAGTGCAGCGAAAGCATTTGAAAACAGTCCGCTTTTCAATTGTACTAATATTAACATCAAAAGAATGTCAAAACTGTTATTCATGTCTCACCAATACGGTTTCAAAACTGTATAGATGCTATCTCCACATCTATTACCTATCATTAATCAAATTTGTAGTGGAATCTGGTTTGAAAGTTATTTTCCGCACGTGTAAGTCTGTGATAAGTTTAGCTATTACTTTGATTTATATGAGTTTCAATTTATTGTTTTTTTCCTTTGACGGAACAACTGATAAGAGATACAGTGTGTCACTGTGAAATGGCTGTTATAAAAAAAAAGTTATGACATCTGTATTTAAAAGGAAGATTTTTATTTCCAGTCAAGAATCCAAGCCTAATCGTAAACTTAAGATTACTTCTACAGTATTCTAATACATAGTTAGCCAATGCAGTTTTTATATCAGGATACTGGGGATTTTCTGGTTGATGATGCCCACATGAGTCTGAGACTTGTGTATGGTTGATGTGGTGGATGATTACACAAAGTAAGTCAGGCTGAACGGAAACCCGTGACCGCAGAGATAGCAGTTAGAGTCCAAAGAGATAAACTCTATAACCAATCAGGCCTACAATAAATTGTTATGTGTACACGACTGCGGTTATATTCCGATTGTCATGGGTCAACTCCCGGCTAGTTCTGGAATTTTATCTTGCCATTAACGGAAAAAACTTCATTTGTCCTATAGGAAAGAATAAAATAGGCAATAATAACTTATTTAGTTTAGTCGGTTATTCTATTAATTTGTTAACCTTAGTAATTTAATCGTTCTTATTGTGTCAATTAGTTATTAAATAGCTCGTCCTCCTCCTCCTCTTCATCTTCCTCCTCCTCATCCCCCTCCTCTCCTTTCTCCTCCTTCTCCTCGCCCTCCTCTTACTCCTCTTCCTCCTCCTCCTCTTTATCATCATCAAGTAGCATCACTTTGAACAAAATGTTGCCTTACAGACTTCTTATGAGCCAGTAACGTTTTTTTATCGTGTATCATTTCTTATAGTTTTCCATTATTTTTATAGAACACTGATATAAAATTTTCCTCAATGGCAGCCTTACTAATAAAGTATATGGATGTCATTAATCCAAACAAAAAATGAAGTTTTTAACAATGTATTTTATTGAGTTTCGTAATTTTTCTTCCTTGTTTCTTGATTCCTACTTATATGGTCACAATTATTTACTTTAACAAGGGATATGTTGACGCATTCTTAGTTGACGTGAGAAAGAGGAAATTCTTCAGCGATTCAACTCCGAGTAATTTACCGTTGGAGTGGTTGGCAAATAGCGAATTATAACTGAATAATCGTGGCTAGTCCAACGTTTGATCCGTTATTTAGCGAGCCATTGAAATTCTTGAATGAAAACCTAAAACTTGTAGCGGTGATTTAAATTTAATAATTATCATGATTGGTTCAATCAGTTATATTGTAGATTACTATTGAAATCTAGAAGTGTAATGTGAATCCATCCCATATAGGGAGCCAATTTCATCAATATAGGGCCAAAATTTAGTTCTCTAGTAGGATCTTGGTGAAATTTGGCTGGAAGTTTTAGAAAGCATAGGCGATGTTCTCTTTGTTTAACTTTTTGGGATTGACTAA
Source organism: Conomelus anceps (assembly GCA_948455865.1). Taxonomy (NCBI): domain Eukaryota; kingdom Metazoa; phylum Arthropoda; class Insecta; order Hemiptera; family Delphacidae; genus Conomelus; species Conomelus anceps. The sequence continues at coordinate 3,472,821 of OX418227.1, forward strand.
TTTTGGCTTTTTTAGCAGCTTCTTTTTGTTTTGGGGTGAAAGGATAAACAAATCTGGACATTTCCTTGGTTTAAAGATATCTCTATCGTTCTTTAAGTATTTGAAAGCAAGGTTATTTTTCAGGATTGAAAAGTTGTGATGGCTTCCAAATATTTGTAGATTTTTTTAAACTTCCTATTTCATTAATAGTAGAAATTTGCAAGGGTGGCCGATTAGATTGGCCAGCAAAAAGGCTCTGTTCTCTCTAAAATCTTTTCCCGGTGGTTCGGAACCTACCTAAAACTGTTGGTCCAACTCACCAATCACCATCGTCTAATCCATTACCCACGCACAGGTCTCAGGTCTATATGGGTTTCATCCTCAAAAAAATTGTCAAGTTGAAATTTTGTGCAGGATACTGATTTGGGTTGAGAAGCCTGTTGATTTTTTTTTGAGGATGAAGCCCACATAGGTCTGAGACCTGTGCGTGGGTAATGAGTTGGATGATGGTGATTGATGAGTTGGACCGACAGTTTTAGGAGGGTTCCGAACCACCGGGAAGTGATTTTCAGCAGAGAACAGTGTCTTTTTTGCTGGCCAATCTAATCGGTCACCGTTACAAACAGGACCTACGAGAACGCAGCTTATCTATCTGATTGAACAGATACCTGCAACGGCTCGCGGCTATCACTTCCCTTTATCTATTCCATGTGGTTCTATATCTATGCATAAATGAATAAATAAAAATGAAGAAAATATATTGTCAAAACTAAAAAGTATTCATTTCCAAAACATGGCCATAAAACAGAGAATAAAATCTTCTTGATCGACTTTAATGAATCTTGACTTACTTGAATGAAGTAATGCAGTTCCTTATCGGTTAAGCCTGAGTTCATGATAGGTTGAGCCTTATTGAGTCCCGTTATTTGATTGTGGCTTCCTCAAAACTTGAGGAAGGATTCATTCTCTAAAAAGCTTTTCAAGTCACTCCCCCGATGGTTCGGAACCCACCTAAAACTTTAAATCCAACTCATCAATCCCCATCATCCAACTCATTACCCACGCACAGGTATCAGACCTATGTGGGCTTCATCCTCCGAAACAAAATTCCTACTCTCTTCGGTCTCTTTTTATTTTTATTTTTGGTTTTGATCAATGACAATTTTCGTATTTGAAAATAGCAACACACTTTACACACACACAAATTACCAGTTCACAGAAAAACAAATTTTATCTATTCACCTCATTACTCTTCCACTCCCATCAAGAGTCTCAGACTCACCAACAAGAAAAGTCTCTCGTGATGCCGCAAGTTAGGTTCTCAAATACGGGTCTCGTCTTGCAAATATTGTTCTTCCAAGTGACGTCACCAAAGAAAGCGTTCCGCAGTGCCTATTTATATTATTCATAGGCAAGTGACGGATGTAGGAGAAACGTGAAGAGAAGACAAAGAGTAAGAATAAGAATGAGAGAGAAAGGAAGAGGATATGAAAACTTGATGAAGGATGTAATCCGCGATGACACACTTATCGAACCTCTTCTTCGAGGGCAGACATCACGATTTGTCTAGTCTAGGTGAGTGAGAGGAAATCCAGCTGGTTCAAGTTGAAAGCAGCTAGCAGATTCCGGGACTGGAGAGGTTTAGCCGATCATTTCGCCAGACCTGTCTGGATTGTGTCTGCCTCCACATTATTGGCTGGAGCATTAGGAAATTCCATCACAATTACAAGAATCAACAAGTCATTAGTATTTAGTCATTAGTCATTGGTCTTCCTCGTTTCTATCCTGTTTACCAGTAGGTAAAAAAATGGTAACAAGAGGTTTTGCCTATTGTGGAATTCAGCTGTAAAGTTTACTAATTTAATTTACTAATATAAGTGGTTCGGCACCCTCCTAAAACTGTAGATCCAACTCATACCAATGTGGGCTTCAAAAAAAAGTGGTAGAGAGATGGGATTTTGTGGAGATTTGCTAGAAATTTGTTTGAATATGAATTGTGCTTTTAGAAATGAAGAAATCCGTTTTAAAATAATTATTAAATTATTTTTATTAAATGATTACCGATAAAATTTACCAATGCAATTTACTAATATAAGTGGTTTGACACCAACCTAAAACTGTAGGTCCAACTCATACCAATGTGAGCTTAAAAAAAGTGGTAGAGATTTTGTGGAATTTGGCTAGAAATTTGTTTGAATAGGAATTGTGTTTGTAGAAATTGAGAAATGCGTTTTGAAATGAATTATCCAATTATTTTTATTTATCAATTAAATATATTAAGTAATTACCTATAAAGTTTACCAATGCAATTTACTAATATAAGTGGTTCGGACCCCTCATAAAACTGTAGGTCCAACTTATCAATCATTATCATCCAACTCTATGTGAGCTTAAAAAGAAGTGGTAGAGATTTTGTGCAATTTGTTTGAATATGAATTTATTGTGTTTGTAGAAATTAAGAAATCCGTTTTAAAATGAATTATCCAATCAATTTTATTTATCAGTTAAATGTATCAAATGGCTGTATAATCCTGGCTGGAACTCTGCAGGAAAAATTATTTGAATTAAATAATTCATGGAAATTTCTCGTATTTTATCATTAGAACTCACGAATTCTGTAAGTAAACACGAAACTGTAGAGTGAGGGGTGATTGGGAGGATAGAAAATGGTGGAAAATCTGGCTGAAAGAAGGAAAGCAGTGAAAACTGGAAAATCCTAAATATGAATAAACTGTAAAGTTTTGTTTGGAAATAAATTATTGGTAAGTTGAGATTTTACAAATGAAAAATCTGCCTCAAAACGCATTTAATTATTTTTTTATATTTTGTATTGAATAATTTTCAATCTCGGCTTCAACTCGTGAAAATTATTTTATCGCTAACTATGAAAGTAAAGTAGTTTAAATTTAGCAATTAAAATGTAAACTATTGTAATTGAAAAATAAAAATTTAATTGAATTTCTAATTTGAAAAGTTGTATGATCCAGAAGTTTCAAAACAGTGGGGGGCTCTGGTAGCGCAGTTGGTTGGAGCGCTTGTCTGTGATGAGGTAGGGCTCTGGCTGGCTTTGTTTCTTGCTACCTTGGGTTCGAATCTCATTCAGTCATGGATGTTACTCATAATTCACCCATTCATCTCATTACCCACGCACAAGTCTCCAGACTCGTGGGCATGATCGACAATTTAAAAAAATGACCTCATGCTTTTTTTTAATGTAAAATAAGACTCGTATCCAGTATTGAATTGTATTTGTGTTAAAAAAGTTTATATCTTCTATTTCTCCTAATTTCATATTTTTTTGTTTTGTTCATAGGTAAGTCTGTGTCAATATTCTCGTTTTAAAAAAGTCTACCATCAAAACCAAGGAACTGAGTGAGTTATAAAACCTAATTGTTATTAATTGGTTGAGTTCCTGGGAGCTTTACTGGTAATCAGTGAATGCTAGCGGTGGCGTCTGATTGGTCTATTCAATTTTTTAACCAATCAGACACCGGTAACACCGCACCACATGTTTCTAAGAAATAAGAAGTTTATACATGGATAAAAAACTGAATGTGAGTAGAAAATAACAACCTAATATAATATACAAAAATTTATTATAACTACATAAAAAAATTAATATTACTAATTTATTTAACAGAGACATTGTTTCTTATCTCTTTTAGTATGAATTATTATTCTTAATAAAGACTTAATTTATTGTGTTCGATTATGTCTGTACCTGAAGCAGCTATTACTAAAAACTATAGTCTATTCATTTAAATTTAAACAATTAAAAAATATTTAGTTGGTAAAGCTTTTTATAATGTACAAGAGCTCTTTTCACATCAAAATTAAGCCTCACCTCAACTAATTGATATAGTATTATGTTAACTAGTGTATAAGATTGTGTAATTGTTAATCTGACTTGTCTTATACTCCTGAACTGGAGTCTGCAAGAAGTAATCTACAAAAAAAAAAAATTACCGGTTACCGGTGAAGCTCCCATGAACTCAACCATTAAGTACTATTGTAATATTCCTATTTTATAAGGATCTTTTTCTTTATTATATCCATTATAGTAAAGGTTTTGTCACTAATTGAAGCTATAAGCGTGTCATAAATAGAGAAACTACTCTTACGAAATTAAAACCTTATAACCTTATTACTGTCTATGTCTCAGCTTTTCTATAGCAGCAAAGTAAGCGGAGGCGTAGAGTGGTCAGGTTAGAATTAGCGTCATTGTTATCGATTACATATTGTACCTTAAATATTGTAGTTGAATATTATTGTTAAATATTGTAGGTAAATATATTGTAGCTTCCATACTAGACATCAGTCTTCAGAGAAAGCTGTGACAAAACAATATACGGGAGTATGCTAGTATGCTACACTGAAGAATTAAGGAATAGGGGCCAGTTAATAATGACAATAATGGCTTCGATAAAACGGTTTCTAATGTATTTAACGGTAGCAGGTTAGTAGCTAATGCCTGATGGGTGACTGTTGTGTCACTGGGTAATCGCCTTTCACATGTGGGCTCATGTAGGGTTGATAAGTTGATACTGTACTGTAGACTAGTACGCATGCCAAAATGAGGACAGTTGTGGATTTATTGGGATTTCCCCGAACTGATTACCGAGTCATCGACTCTCCTATCCTGGCTCAGCACCAGTCGTACTTTCACTACTTGTTGGCCAGTTTAGCCATGAGGTTACTAATCTACTAGGAAACCTATTGGCAATCGTTTAATCAATCAATGATCGAAAAGTATGGAGTGTATCTTGGAGTAGCTTTGGTTTTGTTGGAAAATTAAAAAGAAAAAAAAAACAATTAGTTAACTCACTTGCTCGTGATTCTATTTATTTGTTACTAGCTATTGTGCCCGTCCTTCGTACGGATTATGTTTAGATATAAGACTAAATATGTTTCGGCTTTTTTGATAGCAACGATCATGAAGTTGTTAGCAGCTTAGTAAACAACTTAGAACGTAAACAATTCAGTGACAGTTATCAGAGAGAATATTTAAGAACAGCTGATTGATATATCATGATAAATTAGGTGATTTGTTCTTATGTGGTAATAAAACTTAGAAGATATGAATCCAAAATCGCACAATACTTGGTTTTTAAACGTTTATTATTCTGTTAAAAAAAGTTAATTTAGTTTTTTTATAGCTAAAGACATTGTCAAAAAGGTTTTCAATACTGATAAATAACTTAAATCCCGATCTAAATGTGGCCGCGTAAATGCCTTCGGGGCCGTGACAGACAGACAGACAGAAATTGAGATAATACTTGTTTCGGCTTCTTTAATATATAAAACGTAAAAATAACCAAATAATATATTATTCTGATAAATGGACAGACAAAACTCTAATTTTATTTATATAGATTTACTCGGAATTCTATAGGTATACGTGGTTTTTTGTGTAGATTACGTCTTGGAGACTCCAGTTAAGGAGTGTACCATCATTGATTGACTTAGATCAGATAATCTTTCTTTATTCATGCAAATTTACAAATTTCACATAAAAATAGTTAAAACAAAATTATTAACACCACATACATGCTGCAGTAAACTAGGATGATGCTATTTTATAGTACTGGAAATTATGAAGATTGATATTATTTGTATGGTAATCCTAATGATATTGACTACTTTAATACGAATCTAAGTGATTCAATTTCATGAAACGGTGAAGTTTGACACTCAACACTTTTTTTACATTCAACCGGTTTGATAAATAAACTCTTTCAGCTTGTTGAATAATTAGTATATACTAAATATGCCAAATACGGATTTGAAGTAGGTAGATAAAAAAATAGAAAAAAACTTGCACCAATGCTTCCATCTGATTTTATTTACTGACTAGCCGGCAGGCTCGCTTTGCTCGCATCACCCTTCTAGCCAGGGTGGTTAATTTCTTGGACCCCTGTTATGAAGGGAGGGGAGTTTATACAATTGAGCCAACAGCCGTTAAACTGAACCCAGCAATAGAAGTAGAAGTTCGTCTCAAAATTTATAAATTTTTGGTTCGGTGGGGAAATTTTGATAGTTGTACCAGAGTTATTGTAGACTAGGTTGGTGATTCTCTACTATCAGCTGTTGGTCCCATGTCTGGAACAATGCAATTTTGTAGAGCCGCCTAGTTTGGTAGCGTGACAGTCATCAGTAGAGTGCCGACATGCGCAAGGCGTACTAATACAACTGCCAATAATGAGTTGACAAGCTGTACACCACTGAAAAGATTTTCACAATATATTCGACTTTATTTCCCATTTTCTGATTATCATCTTCTAATCTCACTGCTTCTCCGTCTCTCCTTTTCCTTTGATTTCTTCTTATCCCTATTTATCCTTCTTCTTTTCCTCACTTTTGTTTGCTTTATCCTCCTTTCTTTCTTTCCTTAATTTAAATCGCGTTCTTCATTTTTCATGATACATTTTTTCTTTTTTTTTCGGAGGATGAAGCCCACATAGGTCTGAGACCTGTGCGTTGGCATTGAATTGGATGATGGTGATTGATGTGTTGGACTTACAGTTTTAGGTGGGTTCCGAACCACCGGGGAGTGATTTTACAGCAGAGAACAGAGTCTTTTTTGCTGGCCATCACCCTTACAAAGAGCGCCCAGGAGTTTCGTAGCTTATCTCTGATGAACAGATTCCTGCTATTTTATCACCTACCAAAAAAGAATACTGTTTCCTCTCTTCTACTCCCACCCATTTTTATTTTATTTATTCCCTTCCTTATCTTTTTATACATTTTTCATTGCTTCCTTCATTTCCCTTAGTTCTTTCATCACCTACCAAGAAAGAAAACTGTCGCTTTTTGTAGGTCAAGATTTATCAACTCAAAAATTAACAAACAATATTCTACATCGAGATGAGCAGATTGAGTAATAAAACGTGATTATTATGAGAATGGCTTCAGTTTATGGTAAGCATAGCACGGCATATTGCAAGCAAGCAGGAAAATGTGGCAAGGATTTCTCATCAGTACACGATCAATAGCTGATCAATAGCTCTTGCAATAATGACGTCACTGTACTGTAATTAACATTGGTTGCATAGTACTAGAGATGCAACCTTCGCTCTTGGGTATCTGCTACATAAAGTACAATGAAGGATGGATGTGTCCGTCTAATAATAGCTCGTCGGAACATTTCATCATCCTTGGTAGGCTATTCATCATCAATACCGGCATTCAATTGATGAGCAATGCTCCCTTAAGGTACCTTTTAAGGCTACTAGATGTGATAGGTTGTTTTGAAATCTTGATGAAATGTCGAATTAAATAATAAAAAATGACCTGTCGAATTAAATAATAATAATAATTTACAATCTAATATCAAAACTGACTCTGTATTTCAATTTAATATATTGTCTTTACTCACTCAAATACTGGGGTGATGCATTTCACTTCTGTAAAGAATCTTCGTTTCAGAAGTGATATTCATCCCTCCAGTATCTCCAATATAAGTGAGTAAAGACAAAATATTAAATAGAAATACAAATATTAAATATCACATGTAATTAAGAAAAGAAGATTGCAGTTCTATGGACACATTTACAGAATGGAAAACACCAGATTAACAAAACAGATCTTCGACCTTCTTAACACTCACAAGAATAAGATGACATGGCTTGAAGAAATAGACAATGACCTACTAAACAATTCAATAGATGCAGAGATCCTAAAAACAGAGTAATATTCAGAAAGACAATACAGAGTTTGGAGTTCAGGAGAGAGGGCTATTGGCAGAGAGGGGAGAGAGTGGACGCAGGAAGACAAGGAACGTCACTCTAAAGGGAAAAAATAGAAATACAGTGTCAGTTTTCATATTAGATTGTTCATTAAGTATTTCGTCAAGGAAAACATCACAGATAATAATAATTATTAACAAATAGGAAGTTATACCAGAGAAAAAACCTCCAAGAGCTGGATAGAGCGAAGAGAGAAAAGCTGAATTCGCACAAAAAAAGAAAAGTTGGTGGGCAAACAAGAAGAACAAGTTCAAGAAATGAGTCATCTTTATTCAGCGTCTTCCACTTTGATAGCTTTACGTCTAATAATAATTATTATAATAATTACATAGGAATTTGTAGGCATATGAAGGGAAGTGATAGCCACGAGCCGTAGCAGGAATCTGTTCAATCAGATAGAGATAAGCTGCGTTCTCCTGGGTCCACTTTGTAACGGTGACCGATTAGATTGGCCAGCAAAAAAGACACTGTTCTCTGCTGTAACATCACTTCCCTGTGGTTCGGAACCCACCTAAAACTGTAGGGTTCACTTTGTAACGGTGACCGATTAGATTGGCCAGCAAAAAAGACACTGTTCTCTGCTGTAAAATCACTTCCCTGTGGTTCGGAACCCACCTAAAACTGTAGGTTCAACTCATCAATCACCATCATCCAACCAACTCATTACCCACGCCCAGGTCTGAGACCTATGTGGGCTTCATGCTCAAAAAAATAATTAAAAAAAAAAGAACTATGTAACATTCAACCAAGGTGCATTCTAACATTCTAACCTTGCCATTCAACTGCTTCAGTTTCTATTAACACCATGCTTCCTAACTCAGAAAAAAATGCACGTTGCAGTTCGTGAAAAAGAGTTTTGTTTCTTCTCGCTATTGCTTAACAGATCTCATAATATATAATTCATCAATATTTTCTGGGTTTTTTTTTATTGGATGTTTTAAAATAATTTGTGAAAAGATTTTAACACAAGCAAAAATAAAAACGTCAACATCTGAACTGTATAGAAAATTGACAATTATTGGGCTTATCATCAGTCCTCGTCATTTCCAATGTTTTGAGTTTCAAATGTCAACAGCAACAGCTGCCAACGTTTTCATTTTCACCATCCTAAACTAGCCTAGAGCCTATTGTGGAAATCTGTTTTTACAACATATTTTTATATTCGATTCCCCAAAGTTCAAAATGAATAGCGATCTTCTTTGGACTATGAGGAATCTATACACCACGTTTCAAAAGTATAGATTTCTTTAAATACGGACCTAAATCCTTTTAATAAGGTTCTATGTGGACTTGGGTGTTCACTCTAGATCACATTAAATAGCTGGAGGCAACAAATTTACATGCACAGGTTGCAGTAGACAGCTTGGCGGCGTTTGGCTCCAATGAAGAGGAGACGGAGAGGATGTTGTGAGGAGAAGGTGGGAAGAAGAAGGAGAAGATGATAAAGAGAAGGACAGACAGAGAAGAGGAAAGAACAAGATTATAGTTTCACAAGCACGTCGGTTGTAGGACCTTGAGATAGTTTGGTCAACTGTTCCACATCGCTTCATTGCAGGTCATTGCATCTCATGTTGATTTTGGCTTGACTGAATCATCTTAGCTCTCAGGATTTAAGATGATTGTTGATGATCCGATTCGTCATTTTATCTTCCTTCATTAACTACTACTTGTTCCTTTCCTTATTCTTTTTCTTCTTCTCCTCCTCCTTCTCCTACTCCTCCTCCTACTCCTCTTTCTTTTCCTCAATCTTCTCCTCTTTCTTTTCCTCAATCTTCTCCTACTCCTCCTCCTTCTTTTCCTCCTTCTATACCTCCTCCTCCTTCTCCTCCTCCTCCTTATCCTACTCCTCCTCCTCCTCTTTCTTTTCCTCCTTCTTCTTCTCCTACTCCTCTTCATCCTCCTACTCCTCCTCCTCCTCCTTCTCCTCCTTCTTCTTTTTCTTCTCCTTCTTTTTCCTTCGCCATTCTTACACTTAACCTTTTACCACAACATGTTTACATTCTACTAGTTTACATTGATTTGTTTAAAATTGTCTTATAGCCTATAGGTTATCTGAGTAAGATAAATCAATTCAAATGAGATAAATTAAAATTTATAACTTTTACATGTATAAATTAAAACAAATAATGAAAGCATATTCAAAATAATTTGTGGATAAAAAAAAACGTATGAAAATAGTATTATAAAAAAAGTATTATACAGAGTGTTTCGGAACTCTCTACCAATACTTCCAGGCAGTATTCCTGGACCACTAACAAAAGTAAATATTGTAATAAAATCCCCAGTTACTCACACAGCCGCTATTTTGTTTTTTACACTCATTATTTTTTTTATTCGAACACCTCTGAATGTATAATTTTGAAATTTTGCATACAGCTTTATAACAATTGAAGCAATCTAAAAAAAATTAATCAAAATGTTCCGACATTGAAAAACAAAATGGCGGCTATTTAAAATCTTTAAACCGGATTAAATTAATAATGGCTAATGGTATCAAAATTTGACTAGAATAACGCTTTTTAGATATTTTTATTGCAAATCTAATGATACCTCATTTTTCAAGATTGGCCAACAATTAACAGAGGTATGCTACTTTTTAGGGTTTGCGGTGGTTGGGAGCAGGTATTCAGTTTTCGGATTCCAACCACCGCATACCCTAAAAAGTAGCATATCTCTGTTAATTGTTGGCCTATCTTGAAAAATGAGGTATCATTAGATTTGCAATAAAAATATTTAAAAAAAGTTATTCTAGTCAAATTTTAATACCATTAGCCATTATTAATTTAATCCTGTTTAAAGATTTTAAATGGCCGCCATTTTGTTTTTTGATGTCGAAAATTTTGATTAATTTTTTTTAGATTGTTTAAATTGTAATAAAGCTATATGCAAAATTTCAAAATTGGTGTTTGAATAAAACAATAATGAGTGAAAAAACAAAAAGGCGACTGTGTGAGTAACTGAGGATTTTAGAAAAATTTTATTATGATATTTACTTTTGTTAGTGGTCCAGAAACACTGCCTAGAAGTATTGGTAGAGAGTTCCGAAACACCGTGTATAAAGAGAGAGAACGATAGTGAGAGAGATGGCTTCAAAGAAACACCTGATGAATTTGAAATCAGATTGAAGACGTTGGTTGCACTTTTTTGCAGCGTCTGACGGCTTGCAGCTTGCAGTTCTCGTCATGCACCAATAGCAGTGCGATGTGATGTCTGATCGTGACAGCGCATCAGAAGAGGTTGGCGTGACCCATGATATAGAGAGACGCTCTCTAGACTCTAGAAAGATGCAAAAGTGACGTGAAAGTATCTCATGATGAGTCACGCAGTGAAAATACTCGAGTATCATGCATGCAGCATGTCAATGTCTCATGTTTCATCTGGTCACAATTAATTTTTGTTTTTGGAGGATGAAGCCCACATGGGTCTAAGACCTGTGCGTGGGTAATGAGTTGGATGATGGTGATTGATAAGTTGGACCTACAGTTTTAGGTGGGTTCCGAACCACCGGGAAGTGATTTTACAACAGAGAACATTTTAAATATTTCTCACGTATAACGCAGCAACAATATCAACTGAAGTATTCATAGTATTATTTAACTTCCTGGATTTCTTGTTCCATGACGAACTGCGTTGTTAATATTAACTTTTCATGTGAAAAGTCGTTAAATTTCACATGAAAAGTTAATATTATTCAACGTTAAAACATAAATTTGAATTTTTTTGAGTAGTTTTGTGTTTGGTTGTTGTTTTCTCCGTTTCATGCCCTGTGCGCCCATAAAGGCTATCGAACTCCACCATGACAGTTTGACCAGAAACAGTTAGCTAACACTTCGATTACAATTTTTTTTAAATTCCAAAATATTAAATTATTTCTCTTTTTTTTCTAATAACAGGACTATCAATTTTCTCTCCAATGTCACTAGCCTATAAAACTGTTCTTATTTCAATCAATCAATTTATTTACAGCATCATTACAACAAAGGTCCTCCTAATCCAGTAGGTTTTTATTACAATTATAATTATTATAATGTCAATAATATATCACATATCAGATTCATATCAATAAATTAAAAATAAATATCATTAGTTCTGATATTTCAAATAATCAAAATCGTTTTGTACTGAAGATTCCAGAAAAGCAAGTAACTTGAGCAATTATATTACTTAGAAGTAGGATTAATATGTTAAAGGCATAAAGAAAGGCATTTATTATTATTATTATTATTATTATTATTATTATTATTATTATTATCATCTTGATAAAAGTAATTTATCTTGTAGGATTACTGAGCTTTAGTCTCTAAAATGTATGCTATATGCCATGTGAATTGAAAATATTTTAATTTTTTTCTTTTCAATAGTTTCTTCTTCACTTGAAGAAACTTTTGAGAAAAAAGAAATGAAAAGGTTTTCACATGACATGTAGCATACATTTTAAAGACTACAGCACAGTAATCCTACAAGATAAATTACTTTTATCAAGATGATTATAATAATAATAATAAATGCCTTAATTTATACGTGAAAATGAGAGAATACAACATTTTAATGTAAAAAGAGACTATTAATGTGCAAAAGTAAAGCTCAAGGACTTCTAAATTAATATCCCAAAAAACATTGAATATCTATACTTCTATAAAAGTTAAAAACATTGAATATCTATACTTCTATAAAAGTTAAAAACATTGAATATCTATACTTCTATAAAAGTTAAAAACATTGAATATCTATACTTCTATAAAAGTTGAAAACATTGAATATCTATACTTCTATAAAAGTTAAAAACATTGAATATCTATACTTCTATAAAAGTTGAAAACATTGAATATCTATACTTCTATAAAAGTTAAAAACATTGAATATCTATACTTCTATAAAAGTTGAAAACATTGAATATCTATACTTCTATAAAAGTTAAAAACATTGAATATCTATACTTCTATAAAAGTTACCTATACTTCTAGAAAGGTTAAGGAATTTCATCTCTCTTTATGAAAAGGATAGCATTCCAGTTACTCAAAAGACACAAATCGACAAAAACAAAAAAAAAAAAAAAATAAAAGCCAGTAAATACAATGAAAAATTTGGAGAAAGATCATAAACAAAAATTTAATGAGTTTTCATCATTTTTAAATAACTTTAAAGAATAATTCATGTCATTACAGTCATTTTTATAAGAAAATAATGATGATTATTCACTTACATTAAAAACAATAATACACGGCTGTCAAGTTAGAAGGTGACAGTAAAGATCTTGTAAATTTAAGTGAGCATTTTTGATTATTTACTTATAATATTTTGCTATTTATTTTCTTTTAAATTTTTGCTGTCAAGTTGGGAGGTGATAGCTGAAAGATCCTGTTGTAAATGAAAATGAATAATCGTCAATTTTTTATAAAAATGTCTGCAATGTCGTGAATGTTTCTAAAAATTGTGACTAATACGTGCAGTTTTTAATGGAAGAGGAAATTCAAAATTATTTCAAAAGTGTAAAAAAAATTCTAGCAGTATTGTAAAAGTATTAGACTAGTGCCATAGCAGGTATCTGTTCAATCAGAGATAAGCTACGAAACTCCTGGGCGCTCTTGTAAGGGTGACCAAAAAAGACTCTGTTCTCTGCTGTAGAATCACTTCCCGGTGGTTCGGAACCCACCTAAAACTGTAGGTCCAACTCATTAATCGCCATCATCCAATACATTACCACGCAAAGGTCTCGGACCTATGTGGGCTTCATCCTCAAAAAAAGTAGATGCAACAGTTTTTTTTTGTGGATGAAGCCCACATAGGTCTGAGACCTGTGCGTGGGTAATGAGTTGGATGATGGTGATTGATGAATTGGATCTACAGTTTTAGGTGGGTTCCGAACCACCGGGAAGTGATTTTACAGCAGAGAACAGTGTCTTTTTAAGTAAATAATAACAGTACGTAAAAGTAAAAGTAGCAGACAAGAACTTAATATAGAAATAAAATGGTATAAATATGGTTGAATATGACCTCAGTCAGTACATGTTGTGTACTTGCTAGTCTTCTGTAACAGTAAAATGAAAGAAATTGAAGCACAAAGTCTACTTCTGGGCTGTTAACCAGTGTGCAACGAAGTAGTCAGCCTTGTTGACCACCTTTGCTCCTTATTCCTGTAAAAAAGGAAGGAATAGAAGGAAGAAGGAAGGAATAAGTGCAAAATGGCGGTTGGTTTTTGAGGAGGAGCAGCAGGCGAGGTCAATCATTTGGAGGACTGGAGTGTCACGGTTGGCCAATGGTGCATTGCTGGCTCCCGGCCACGAAACACGGAAAACTGCTCAGAAAATGAGGAATAAGATGGGGAAAATTGAAGGGGAACAGCACACAAGGCAACAGTAGACTAGTTGATGTCAAAGTTGGGATTAGATGGACGAATTAGGGGACTAACGGAAATGTGAGTCCAGGAAGAATCTTAGAGGATTTGAGAATTGAAATAATGATAACTACATAAATCTTTATATATCTTGTATTATGATGAAATTTTTGTATGAAGTACTTATGTACAAGTGAGATTTATGACCTATAAAAAATATGTATCGGTTGCAGTCCCATATCTTCCCCACGAAACAATCGACTAAGAGAATCGATAGTCGATGTGAAAGGACTGTCAGGTTTAGTTTTGGGTCTAGTAAAGATATCGATTATCGAAATTTTCATTCGATTGTTTTGTGCTCCAGCCTATCATAAATCTCAAATTGTTACTGTGCATGCGTTACTCAGAGCAATAGTTAGCCCGTAACATGATTGTTTTAATTAACATGTCAACATAAAAGATCTTATCTCTAATCCAATGTTAGAATATTAGTTTCACTTTATTGAAATTCTCAAATTGTCAATCTATTGATATCAGATTTACTTACTTAGTTGAAATCGATTAAAGTTTTATTTCTAGTCTTCTCATTCATGGAAATAAATCAGGTTTTGAAATTCCAAGTTCTATAATCAAGAATTTTATAACAGTGAGAAAACATTGAGCTTATACTGTACTTAATAAGTAATAATTTGATACAGTCTGGAAAACTTATATTAAATCTGGAAAATTTAATACAGTCTGAAAAATTTGTATTAAATTTGAATTGTGTTTGGGGTTGATATTTCTTATTGTTTCTAACGTCATATATTATGTTCACAGGTGAGTCTGAGACCCAATTCTCTTAAAACATACAGTCACAAAAATCAAGGAGTTGAGTAAGTTATAGCACTCATTCATTCATTCATTCATTCCTTGTTCGTACAAAAATGTTATGAAATTGTTTGTAATTGTCTGAGAGGTTTCTGGGTTTTATCAAATCAAACTTTTTTTTATTCTGTCATTCATTATAGGACTATAAAGAGTTAAGCTTTGCAGGATTCAAAATTCAAATACAACTAGAAACTAAATAGTGTACACATTGAAATCCTCTACATTATTATAATGATGAAAATTATTAGACCAATTAACAGAACTTGAGCAAAATTTCTAGAAAGGGACGTCTATAGCAAATAGCAAAAGTAGTTTATAGTTTTAAACACCACGCATTTAAGAAAAGCTGTGAAACAATAAAAGTAATAGATAATACATGAAAATAACAGCAACAGATATTAAATAATTCATTGACTAACTTACTAATTAATTTGAAGATCTTACAGTGATCCTCTAAAGTCTACAGTCTACACTATAGAGGCTTGCTCACCTAAACAATACACATACATGGTAATAAAAAAATATATTGGAAATAAATAACATTTAACTTTGTAGATATTTGTGGCGCAAAGCATTGAATTTAAATTTAAATGGTAATGGTACAAAGCTCAACGGATAAAATGGTCAACAAAATATGTTTCTCTGGTAATATTGCAAAAGTAAGTTAAATTTTTGAATAGATAATTCAATTGACTCCGGCTCTTTCTATCTCTAGTTTCTATCAATTCCAAAGTCAAAAACTATAAAATCTTTCTCTTTCGTTTTTTCTCTTTCACTTGCTCCCATTCTCACGAGCATATTCTTCATTTTTTTTTCATACAATTTCATTAACTTTTTCCTGACACTACTTTCCTCAATCTGATAAACTAGTAAAAGTATGCACCAGAGAAATTTATCGTTCAATTTCCCCAATTATTTCATTAATTGAATCACGCGACTGTCCCGTAATCTATTTAAATAGCTGAGTTTGGTTAAATTTATCATTTGTAAGCAGTTTACACTGATCTTTGTACGACCTCCATTATTTTAGAACCGGATATCGGAAGAATGGAAGGAATTTTCACGTTTTTAATCGTTTACAGTGTTGTGAACGCATGTGCCATATTTTTAATTCGGTTTCAAACTGTTGTACTAGGCTGAAATAACACTAGGATAATCACACTTATAACCCCAATTTTTTTATTTTTCCTCTTCCCCTTTCCTTCTTATTATTCTACTCGTCGTCTCCCTTTTCTTTTTCTATCTTCATATTAGTATTTCGCTTCTCCTTCTTTTTTCTTCTTTTTATTGTGTTCATTCGTTCCGCAAATCGGCGATCATTTTAACTGGGATAGCGGCTCTCAAAGCTTAGTAGACGTTTTGGAGAACCATATTCTTTAATTTTTGAACCAAGAAATGCTTGTACCTCCAGGTTCTCATCTGCCTGAACCTTTCTTTGAAATAATTTGAGATGGTGTTATTCCCAGATATTTCTCATAATGTGACCAGAGTTTGCAAGCTTTCTTTTTATCACTGTGCTACTTCTACCTCAAATTATGTATATGATACCCACACCTCATAATCTGAGCCTCTACTCTCTTATTTATCACTTGAAACAAATCACCATAAGAAAATCACCATCGAGAAATCAAACACATGCTGTGGAATGGTGCTTTTCAAACTGCTTCAATCTATCTTCCAGCATTTTGCGGTGATGATTATCATCGAGTATTCGATGCTCCACTGTGCAAACAGTTTTGTATTCTTCACTTTCAACTTTTATCTTAACAAATAGCTCCACTCAGTGATTAAAAATTCTGTTTTAAACAAACATTTCTCACAGTATTTTCGATCCCTTCCTTTATTAATTGAATAATAATAATAATAGTTAAATGAAACGGGAAATACTCTTGAGCCCTGGGGCTGCAGTATTCGCTTGCTTGCATGTTTTAATGAGAAGGTGTTTTTTACCACATTTATTCACCTACCGTACAGCTGATGATAACTCGAATACTATTTTGAAATCTAACGCTTGATTGATTCATTAGAGCTGGTCCCTTTAGTTGCTATTATATTATTACAATTATTATTATTCTTTTTTTAACTGTATAATAAATAATTAACTAACAATAAATTAATTCCAAACTTCAAATACGGCACAATTATTATTTGAAGCGAAGCAAAAAAAAATGTTTTCATTATAACATTATTCAAACTTCAAAAAATTCAAAGCTTGAATCTGTCATCAGCTGTTCATATTTACCTTGCCAATCATTTTTTGTCATATGTTTCCCCACATTCAATGGCTCCGATTGCACTATAGTCATCACTATACAATGTTCCTAGCATGTTAATTAAAAATTATTGCTGCCTTCTATCAGCTGTACCCCACATTTAAACTACAATACATAGGCTCCAATTGGAAAATTTCTAATCGGAAATTTGATTTAATCAAATTCACAATTCCATATGATTTTTCCCATCATGATATTCCCTATAGTGATGATTGCCAGAGAACCTATCATTTTGTTTCGCCTCAAAAAGGATGAAAGGTAAATTTCATTGGAAAACGAACTTAATCTGTATAAAGGTTCCAAGAATGTGTGATTAAAATTTGAAGTTGATTGGTCAAAGCGTTCGAAAGTTATCGTCGAACGTACAAACAAACAACCCACATACAGGAAAAACCTCGAGTCACGAGTCAATACTAAGTACTCGCTACGCTCGTTCAATGAAGGGAACTAAACAAATAGCGCCACTCCAGTGATTAGTCTGTCTACTCCTTAGCTGGAGTCTCCAAGACGTATAATAATTATCATTCTCTTTTAAACAAAATTTTCTCCCAACCAATTCCTTCTTTTTTTATTTGGAGAACAGAATACAATGAAATGAAACAGAAAATATGGAGAGAGAAATAATAGTGATTGAGAAACGGAAAATTTAGAGTGAGGAATAATGGTAGTACCCTGGAGAACCCCCAGAAAAAGAAAAGTTGTCATCTAGTGCAAGTGACTGGACATTATCGGAATGAGCATTAGACTCCCGCTGTTTAAAAAGGGAACCATTGGCAGGCAATGCACTCCTTTACATAATGGACTTAGACGTGTCCTTCACTCCCTTAACACACTTTTGTGCCATTCACAGGCTTCTAACGCCAATAAAGCTACACAACAATTCACTCCATTGGAATGGCTAGTCAAGAAAATCTCTTCTTGTCATTATGTTATCTGGTGAGAACGTTCTGGGCTCTGAGACCTGATTTCATTGGTATTAATGGTGATTATAATAATTATAAATGATTTTTTTATTAATATTAAATTTAGCTACAGATTTTAGAAAGTTGGAGCTATGGGGAGAATGTCTAAAAATGTGTAGAATCTGTTTATGTCATGATGTTATCTAATGAGAATGTTCTGGGTTCTGAGAACCGATTTTATTGGTAATAATGGTGATTATAATAATTATAAATACATTTTTAATAATATTCAGCTACAGATTTTAGGAAGTTGGAGGTCTGGGGACAATGTTTTGAAATGTGTAAAAGCTATTACATTAATTACAACAAGCTAAAATAGTTATTTTTTGTAGATTACGTCTTGGAAACTCCAGTTACAGAGTATAAGACAAGTCAGATCAACAATTATACAGTCTTATGTACTAGTTACCATGATTATTACTATATCAATTAGTTGAGGTGAGGCTTAATTTTGATGTGAAAGGAACTTGTGATGTTTTCCATGACGAAATACTTAATGAACAATCTAATATTAAAACTGACACTGTATTTCACTTTTAAATAATGTTTTACTCACATATATTGGAGATGCTTGAGGAATGCATTTCACTTCTGAAAAGAAGCTTCGTCAGCCTGCCGCCAGGGGTCATGCTCTGTTCGGGTTAGGATGAGCGGCCATTATGTATTTGAAAATTGCGTTTGATTTGAATTGTGTTTGGTCGTTGAGTAAGTTTGTTCTATCTTGTTTATGGTGTTTGAATATTTCATATTGTTCCAGTGTATTTAGTTTGTGGCTTTTTTGGAATGTGTGTAGAATTTCCAAGTCAGTTTGGATGTTATTGTGTGAGTGCCCAGTGTTGATTAAGTGATCTGCAAATGTTGAGTCAGAGTTGGAATGTAGTGCTTTGATGTGCTCTTTATATCTTATGTTGAATGATCTGCCTGTTTGTCCTATGTAGTACTTGGGGCATGTGTTGCATTTAAGCTTATATATGCCTGGTTTGTTGAATTTGTGAATTGTGCTGTTTGTTAGGTGAGCTGGTTTTTGTTGGATCTGGTGTTTCAGGTTGTTTGTTGTTCTGAATGCTGTGTTAAATCCGGATTTTTGGAAGATGTAAGCTATTTTGTGTGATTTTTTGTTGAGATATGTGAGTGTGACAAATCTGTTTTGGTTTGCAGGTTTTGGATTTTTATTTTTCATTTTATTCATGATTTTGTCTACTAGATTGGTGTTGTATCCGTTTTGTTGTGCTAAATATTTGATTGTATTGATTTCTTCTTTGTGGTCAGCTTGTGATAGTGGAACATTAAGGAGTCTATGGATCATGGAGTTGAAAGCAGCAAGTTTGTGTTGATTTGGGTGGTTGGATGAGTTGTGAATGAGTGTGTCTGTGAGAGTTGGTTTTCTGTAGATTTTGAATTTGTGCATGTTATTTAGTTTTTTGATAGTGAGATCTAAGAAGTTCAAGGTGTAGTCTGTTTCATATTCTGCTGTGAATTGTAAGTTTTTATGGGTTTTGTTCAATTGTGTTAGGAGTTGTTCACACTGTCTTTGGTTTCCATTGTAAAGTACAATAATGTCATCAACGTAGCGGTGCCAGTAAATAATTTTGTTTGAGTGTTTGGTGTCTTTTAGTATTTTAGTATTCTCTATGTGCTGTAAAAATATTTCTGCTAGGATGCTGGAGATTGGGGATCCCATTGGTAGTCCTTCTGGTTGGGTGTAATACTTGTTATTGTGGGTGAAGTAGTTTTGTGATGTGATGATTTTTAATGTCTCAATTAGTTCTTTTGTGTGTTCAGGTGGGTTGTTTTGTGCTTTGAGTATGTTCTCTATTATGGAAATGGTTTCAGTTACAGGAATGTTTGTATACAGGTTTTTTATGTCAAATGATGCTAGTGTGGAATTATGTGGGATGTGTGTATTTTTTATTTTGTTTATGAGGTCTGTGCTGTTCTTTATATGAGATGGATGATTGATATTGATGAGTCTGCGCAGTTGAGTATCTATCTGTTTGGCTAATTTGTATCCTGGTGCTTTTCTGTAATTTATGATGGGTCTGATTGGTGTGCTTACTTTGTGTATTTTAGGTAGGGCTTGAAGAGTTGGTGCAGAAGGGTGAATTTGCTTCATATATCGCGTTTTTTAAATATTTATATATTTTTAAGACTCTTTAAAAACTGCGGTAGCTTATTGGTTATTAACCGGACGAAGAGAGGTCTCTGTTTCAAGTTGACCGTTTTGCATTTGCCTGTTTGTTTGCTTTTGTTTCTTCATTTGTTTGTAACGCATTTACGACCAAACGAGTGGACCAAATTCGTTGAAATTATGCATAGATGTTCCTTTTAGGAATGTGCAGCGATACTTGTGTAAGGATTTTCGAAATGTGCTTGCATTTAAAGGATATTTATAAAGAAAAAGTCACTGAGGCCTTCTTCTAAAGAAAACATATGATTTTTAAAATGAGCTTTCCCATTATATGGAATAATTGGAATCAGATTTTAAGATATGGAATAATTGGAATCAGATTTTAAGATAGCCCTCGGGTCCTCTTATTCATTAAGTTATCATTCATAAGAATAACATTAACTTTTTTTTGTAGTGGCGGAGGTGATATTGTGGAAGATATCCATAATGAATAATAAGACTTGAAGTTGTCACAACCACATTCATTGAAAACCGTAACATACTAGTTTCGGTTGTTACACCATTATCAATCTTAAACAAACTCCCTCTCTGCTATAATAATACTAGTTTGATAGAAAAAATTATTTCTAATATTTTAATTAATTATAACAAGTGATTACTAAAAAAATGTTATTCATTACAAGGGGTCATGACCTCCATTTTCCCCTGGGACCACCGCCATTGGATCCCTGAATTGGTAAAGGCATGAATAAGTTACATATTTACATGTTAGAGAATATTATCAAGATATGTATCATGTCTGATGTTCAAACCACATTCACAGGCCATTTTAATCGATATTTTTAATCTGTATCTTACCATACAGTCGATGCTGTGCTGACTCAATGTGTGAGAATCCAGCTCTGGTGGGTCCCCATCCTGGAATAGCTATCGTAGAATTCGGTAATAATTGATTGGCGTTGGTCTCTATAGTACAGGTTCCGCTGTAATAGGTGTGTGTGTGTGTGTGTGTGTGTGTGTGTGTGTGTTTGAATGGACGAGAGAAGTCATTGACACATGAGCCGGCAGGTTATCAAGGTGTATCAGGCCAAGATTCCAGCAGAGGAGTGGTTGTATTGGGCTACAGTGGCCCACAGAAGAAGCGTGCATCTATAAAGGAGAAGTGGTGCAGAAGAAGAAATAAAGAGAGAAGAAAGAGAGAAGGATAATGAAGTGAAGTAGGTAGGAGGAGGAAAAGGGAAGAAGAAGAATAAGAAGGGGAAGGAGGATAAGAAGAAGAAGAAGGAAAAGGAAAAGACGAAGGAAAAGGAGGAGCAGGAGGAGAAAATAGAAATAGAGGAGGAAAAATGGTAAGAAGAAGAAGGAGGAGGTTAAAAAAGAGACGAAGAGAAGGCAACAGAAAAAGAAGAAGAAAGGGAAGGTGATGAAGAGGAAGAAAACGATGATGATGATGATGATGATGATGATGATGATGGAGGAGAATCAAGAAAGAGAAAGTATGATTTTGATGGAAAGGTAGAATAATATCAGTAGAATAAGAAGAAGAAGCGAATAAAAACTATGATTGAAAAAGGAAAGGAGGATAAAAGAAAGAAGAAAGTAAGAGAAATAGGAGCAGAAAAAAGAATTACCGTATTAAAGAATATGGAAGAAGGGTAGGGAGAGAAGAATAAGAGGAGGAGCAGAGCGATGAAAGTAGAAGAGGGTAGAAAATTCGAATTAGATGAAGAAAATAGAGTTGAAGGAAATAGGAGTAGGAGAGGAAGAGGACAATAAGAGCAAGATAAAGAAGAACAAGAGGAGAAGATGGTGGAGGAGAAGGAGTAAGAGAAAGAAGAAGGAGAGGAGAGAAATACGAAAGTAGAGAAGTGATTTAGTGGATGAAGAAGACAAAAAGGAGAAAATAATGTTGAAAATGGTGAGAAGGAAGAGGATGGGTAGAAGATTAAGAAGAGAGAATGAGGAAGAAGGAGAAGAAAAGTAGCAGGAGCAATACGATAAGAAGAAAAATAGGAAAGAGATAATGAAGAACAAGAGAAAGTGACGAAGAAGAGGAAGGAGGAGAGAAACAAAGAGAATAAGAAAAACAATAGAAAGAAAGAGGAAATCAAGATTTTGGGGAGAAAAGGAAAGAGAAGGAGAAAAACGGGTGGAATATGTATGAATAAGAGGTAGAAAGAGAAAAACAAGAGAAAGAAGAAGAAGGAATAGTGAAAAACAAGAAGGTGAGCATTGAAAGCGGATGAGAGAATAGAGAAATCAAAAATGCTCAGTAATTTGAATTACCTTCAGAAGGAGAAGTGGTATAGAGGAAATAAGAAGATGAATGAAGAAGAAGAAAAAAACAAAAAAGGCATCAATATTTTCGGCTATGGATGGAATTCAAATTCGTAAGTCGCATTCGCCTTGAAGGCACCTCTTCCAGTCCTCCGTGTCCATGTTGAGAGGGTCAAAGAGGGTCCTCTTGCCTCTACGGGACACCCATCTTTACTACTACATCATGCTAGTTCATTGACCGAAACATCCTCTCTTCTCCTCAAGTTCCATCCTTTTCTAATAGATACTATTAATCGTCTTCTAATAGTGTGGTCATTCCATGTTTCTATCCTATTTTATGGATTGCTTTTGAAGTACCCGAAAGACGACGACGACGTTGAACCCTCCACAACCTGCTTGGGAATTTTGAAGTGAGACCGGTTTTGGAAAACTTGTCCCTCAAGATGGCTACTAGCGAGAGGTGTATTCTCCCCCAAGAATTTACAAGGACTTCGACTGATTCTTAGCTGTAAACAAGGATTGTGTAAATCAATCACTATTTGAATTACTCGTAGCCGTAAACAAGTATTTTGTGAATCTACATTTCTGGTACTCAAACAAGAATTTATTGTATAAATCCAACATCATTTTCCTGAGAGTACAAAAAGGTTCACTTGTGGTTTTTATAAATAACTAGCTGGCCCGACGCGCGTTGCTGCGTTCTCATAAAAAATATTCTTGATTTTATTATTTGCCACCTCCCACTGAAGTTACATTTCAAATTTCAACCTTCTAGGACTATTAGGGAAGAAGTTAGTTCTAGGGCTCTTCCAGCTGATCAGAGAGGTCTCCTTCGTTGTTTTCTTACACAGTAAGACCTTACTCGCCACCTCTCAATGAACATTTCAAATTTAAACCTCCTTCGACTATTAGGGTAGAAGCTAGGTTTTTGATTTTATTATTCGCCACCTCCTACTGAGACTACATTTCAAATTTCTAGCTGCATTGGATGTAAATTTGTTGAATTATTTCAACTGGAAACGTTGAATAGCTTTGAGATAGGGTATTCAACCTTCAGAAGAATGCTGAAACTTGTAGCTTATCCTAACTCGATGATCATATTTTTTATGTTCATGCAGTTTGTAACGAATTAACAAAATTAATTGTGTTATTGAGCGGGGCTAACAAGCACAATTGATGTGAAAATGAATTACTATGAATAGAATATCAAAGACGCAGATGATGTGTGTGAATTCGGGAGTGATAGCCGTGAGCCGTAGCTGGTATCTGTTCAATCAGAGATAAGCTGCAGTCTCCTTGGCACTCTGTGTAAGGGTGACCGATTAGATTGGCCAGCAAAAAAAACACTGTTCTCTGCTTCAACATCACAAGTTGTTTAGAATCTGTTCTCTGCTTTAAAATCACTTCCCGTTGGTTCGGAACCCACCTAAAACTGTATGTCCAGCTCATCAATCACCATCATTCAACTCATTACCCACGCACAGGACTCAGACCTATGTGGGCTTCATCCTCAAAAAAAAAAAAAAAAATTATTTCTTGTTTGATAGAGACTGATAATAGTGTAACAATAGAAATCTCACAGTTTTCAATAAAAGTGGCTGTGTGAACTTTTATCACATGAAAATAAGTCTTACTATACTCATGCCTTAAAAAACAGTTATTCTAGTCTCAAATGACAGTTAGGCCAATATTACACTGAGAGATGGTCACCTTCAGCTTGCTTATACCGT
Source organism: Conomelus anceps (assembly GCA_948455865.1). Taxonomy (NCBI): domain Eukaryota; kingdom Metazoa; phylum Arthropoda; class Insecta; order Hemiptera; family Delphacidae; genus Conomelus; species Conomelus anceps. The sequence continues at coordinate 3,497,119 of OX418227.1, forward strand.
AGTGAAAAAAATTTACTACCACAAAAATATTAATGTGTATCCGTATTTGAAAAATGTCAAAGAAGATTGTAAAACTATTTACACTTTAGACTTGACAAATGTGTGCAACACTGCGTTTGAACTCGCATAACAGTTTGAATACATTTACATTTATTTATGACATTAACTTTGCCTACTGACATTTAGGCAAACATTCTTGTGTGTAAATAAATTTCGTATGAACTTTTCGAATTGAAAACCGAGAAATGTATAATAGTGTCTTGAAAACCTTGAATGAATGGTTCTAAGTTGATGCAATGCACTTATTATGCATATGGATTCCCGTCTGCACTCACTTTCATTGACACAAGATGGTATTGTTCTAGTGATGGTCAATTAATTTATAGTATTGCTGCAATAATATGACAATAAGTAACGGTTTTCTATTGTAATTTAATGTAGTTCTTCACATTCAAGCTTCAAATGTTCATATATGCTATAATGTACATGTGCTGTATTCTATTACATCTGCACCATCTTCAATATGCAATATGTACAGTAGAAACAATTAGTCTGGGCGCACGGCCGTTTGGTAGTCAGCCATGGCGAGGGGAGTGTTTATCGCTCATTTCTAAAAACATGTGGCCCGTGCGATGCTGCAGATGTCTCCAAGGTCAACTAGTCAACTTTTAACAGGACGGCTAGTAGTGAAACCAGAGCCACGCGCCCAGACTAATTGTTTCTACTGTAAGCCAAAGTAGCAATATTGAAGAATTTTCGATTTATATACGGCCGAGTGCCGTAAAAGGTATCTACCTTAAAGGTTCAATCAGAGATAAGCTACGAAACTCCTGGGCTATCTTTGTACCCACCTAACTGTAGGTCGAGCTCATCAATCACAATCATCCAATTCATTACTCACGCACAGGTCTCAGACCTATGTGGGCTTCATCCTCCGAAATAGAAAAAAAGAAAAAATATTCAACTTAAATGTTATGTATGTATTTGTGATTGTCAATTTATAGTTATAGTGCCTCTACAGGATTGGAAATCGGGTCATCTAACCACTTGTTTCCAATGTATTTTATAAATGGTTGTATAATTGTTTGGAAATTGTGTGTGGTTAGGTTATCTTTATAAATGTTACCCTTGAAAATTCATTGAAAAAAATCAAGACACAATTACACTACTGTAGTAATTTAGCACTAAATAAATAAATAAATAAATGGATAAACTAATAATTCTCATCTACTCTTGTAGAATATAAGAATGTATTTATTCATTATTTTGATGCCACATAGCAACATCACCACTTCAGTCAATATTTCAATCTGTTTTGCCTCTTCCCATCAGCTAAGATCCAAGAATATTATTACAGTATATGTATAGGCATCTTGGTTTAATTTAATTGATATTCGGAAATAAATTTCAAATCTATTTTTCATTATTAATTATGATATATTTTTGAAAATAGAAGAGAATCGGTAAAATTAACAATAAAAAATAGTACAAAAAACAACAAAAATACTGGTTTTATTAAATCTTTTATCACATAGAATAATTTTAATAAATGTGTACTATGAATAATTGTAAAATTATGAAAATATGTATACAAATTTAAATATTATCTACTCTGAAAATTCACTTCAACCCTATTAAAAATAATATAAATTATTCAATCTTAGAGTTTCCAATTTCCTTTCCAGAACATCACAAAATTAATTCATAAAATTTTTCCCATTGATACTCACACTTTTACAATTGAAATTAGAAAAATAATATCAATCTATGGTAGTAGTAGTAGTACAAAATCTTTATTAAATCTTTCAACATTACATACATTAAAAAAAATAATAAATTTTATGCAGCAATGGTCTAAGACATAATTCAGAAAGCAAAAAAGACTGTTCTCTACTGCAAAATCACTTCCCGGTGGTTCGGAACCCACCTAAAACTGTAGGTCCAACTCATCATCCAATTTGTTACCTATGCACAGGTCTCAGACCTATGTAGGCTTCATCCTCCGAAAATAAAAAAATTACAATTTGTATTCACAATTGCAAAAATAATAATAAAATAAATATTATTTTCAACTTATTTGTAGAATTTTGGTTGATGTTGTGGAACTCCATAATAAAATATTATTTTTTCTACACAGGGGATATGTAAAATACAGATATACAAGTCATGTAAAATACGAATACCTACTCACTTCTTAAAACAGGAAAACTTGACTAAATTGGAATGTGAATCATGGACTGCACTGAATCATCCAGGAAGCATCTAATGGGCAAAATTATATTTCCAGGATTTACAGCTCCGTTGGGAGTGTGAATTCCCACTTTTTCTTTTTTCCTTTCTCTTTTCCTCTCAATCTTTATCGGCCTCTTCCCCCCCCGCTCACTATCTCTCTCACTATCTCACTATCGCTTCTCGGCCTGTTGGCTAAGATCAAAGTGTAGTATCTCTCTCTCTCTCTCTCTCTCTTACTCTACTGGGAATGTAATTTGAAAGAAATATTCATCCTTATTTCTCACTTTTCCAGGTTGAGAAATCTATCTCAAGTTTCTATTAACGTTCTGCATTCGACTATTAAACATTAATTTCTTAAAAACTAATAAGAGATGGTTTTGAAAGAACTGGCAATTAAGGAATTCGAAATTAATAAATTATGTAACTAATAAGAAGTGGAAAGTGAGTTGTATAATGAAAAATCTCCAAGAGTAATAAGAAGTTCAGAGTGAGTTTTACAGCATACCGTGTTCTCTTACTGTCACATATTAGGTACAATATGTTTTTTTTTTTTTTTTTTTTGTAGATTACGTCTTGGAGACTCCAGTTAAGGAGTATAAGACAAGTCAGATCAACAATATTATACACTAGATACCATAATTACTTCAATTAGTTGAGGTGAGGCTTAATTTTGATGTGAAAGGAACTCTTGTACACTATAAAAAGCTTTATCAACTAAATATTTCTTCAATTGTTTTTTAAATATTTCTATATTTTCAAGACTCTTCAAAAACTGCGGTAGTTTGTTGTAGAATTTCCTACCAATATAACTAGGTTTTTGTTTGAATAAGCTACTATTGTGACTCACCAAGTGATAATCTCCTCGGCTTCTTGTATTATAATCATGTACATCAAGATTTTGGTTAATATCATTCGTTTTTACATATAAAGTAGCTTCATACACATATAAGCAGGGTACAGTTAGGAGACCAAGTCTCTTGAACAACGGCCTACATGAATCTAATCTATTTACTCTTTCTATACACCTAACCGCTTTCTTTAGGAATCTTAAACACCCTATCAAGATTTTGTTTTGATGAATTACCCCATACTAGGATAGCATACCTAATATGTGACAGTAAGAGCCCATGGTAAGCTGTAAAAAGTAACTTTTTGTCATTCAATCTAGCGAGCTGTCGCAGGAAAAATACCCCAGATGAAATTTTACAACATATTTTCTCAATGTATGGAGTCCAGGTCAATCGTCTATCCAACACAACTCCCAGAAATGCAATTTTTCTTCCTGGTCTAATTGATTATCGTTTACAAACACGTTTAGAGCCCTATCTTCATTTAAATTATGTTTGTTTTTTAATTGAAGGTATTGGCATTTTTTGGCATGTGATGTATGTATCTTAGCTACATACCACTACTACTACTACATACTAGGTACTTGTATGCTATCTTAGCATACCAAACCAAACGTTTTTACCTACTCTTTCCATCAGTAATAAATTTAAAACCATACCCAATCGGTTAACTTCTCAAAAGTCCACCTTTCCCCAACCTAACCTCAGCACTTGATTGTTTATTTTATATTCCCATAGCAACATATGCCTTGGGATCAAAACATCTTCACAAACGTCCTTATAACTCCAATATAGGGTGAGAAGGGTGACCCCCTCAGCTCAGGTCAGGGGTTACCGCCGAACTTAGTTCTAATTTTTTTCTTCTTATGAGGTGCCTACTCTCCCCTGAAAATTTGGTACCTGTACCAAATGTAGTGAGTTCAACTGTTCAAGTTTAACAATAAGTTGTCAGAACTACTACTACAGAGTGACTAACAACGTAAGCTGCAAAACTTCTCTGACTTTTCCCTGATCTTTAATAAATTTTCCCTGACCAATATAAGGTACTAGCCGGCTGTTTTGCTCTGAAGTGTTATGCGTACGGACGGACAGAGCCTACGCATAATGCTCTCCCCCTATGTACTTCGTAAAGTGAGAGCTAAAAATCACTTTAAATCCTTCTTCAACTTGTTACCGTATATTTCCAAGTGAGTATTTCAACTTGCCTATTGAGTTTCCTGAGTAGAGTTCGAACTAGGATAAAAATAGACCTACGTGATGAATAGAATAGAAGTGTGTGTATGATCTGAAATAGACATTGAATGCGTTATGACTACTAGGAAATGACTATTTTACAACCATGTGGCCTCAACCAATATGGTGCTTCTATTTATAATATTGATTGGCAAGTTGTAGTTTAAAGAGGAATGTACAGAAAAAATATGTTCAGTGAATGAAAGAATGAATGAAATATAGTTTTATTCACAAAATTATAAAGAATAAATGTACACAATTTTGAAGCAATATCAATCTTAATCAATACATTAATACTAAATGTCTATTTTTTTTTTTTTTTTGTATAGGCCTACTATGGACCGCATTTATTTACCATTCAATTCATGTTGGTCTCTTTCTTCCTCCTCCAATACTCCTTCATCCTGACACTCTGAGCAATTCGTCTTTCTTGAGACCAAGTTTCAATTTTTGGCTCCTCTGGAAAATCATTTACTATTAACTTCCTTCTTAGGCCTGCCCTATCAAAAAAATCAGTTACTGTAATATCCAATCCCTGCATATCTTTTTTAGATTCTATAAACCAACTAAATTTTGATTTTCTATTGCTTATTTTATTAAATATTTTATGTGTCTGTCTGTTTGGATCCATTCTAAATAAATGGGCATAAAATGCTATTCTTCTCTTTCTAATTGTCTATTTATAATATTGAATACTGTTATAGTGGATAAAACAAAGTAAGAAATCACGAGGCCTGGCCTGTGTGGGATGGGTATCAGTGGTTCCATTTTTATTTTTATTCAAAAGGATAAAAGGAAAGAGGCTGCAGAGACTGTATAATTATTCTACAATATAAAAGAAAAAAAAGAATTTACGTGAAAAAGCAGATAGATTCAAATATACACATTCTTCATAAATATAGGCTACACAACGAAATAATGCACATTCTGTTAATTTACTAGAAGTATTTTTTATAAAGGATTCAAAGAACGGGTTGGCATTGTCCAGTTGCATGAGATATTCCTTAACGGATTTCATAAACAGGGGAAACTCGTTGCTCTCCAATAAAATAAATAAATAATAATTTACTCTTATGTTCAAATATCCCGAGAAAACGTAATATGGAACAAACAAAATGGAATTAAAAAACTTCTCCCAAATTATCTCATTTTCCCTTATCTCTCTTATTAGGATATAGCTCCTATTATAACTTCTTTATTATAGCTCCTCCCTGAAAGGTTAAAATCCAATATTCCAATATTCTCTCAATTTCAGAAGGCTTTGTGACTAAAAAAAAAAATAATTCCATGTTAGGTTAGGTTATTTAGATCATTTTACTTGAGTTCAATGCTATTAAAGGGAATTACTTGTAGATTTTAATGAAGGAAACGCTCGAAACAAGCATAAATATCTTATAATGTCATGTTAGAATGCATAAATATCCCTGTTTACTCCAACAGCAAGTAAGACATCGAACCTAAGGCGCCAGGAGTACTGGGGTCTCTCTTTTAACAGAGGAGCAATCTTGTAATTTTTCGTATTATCTATTGTTCTCTGTGCTTGAAATGACAAGCCAATTTTACAGCCAGCTCTAGAGATATGTACATCGTTTATTTACTGTAATTTCAAGGCGCCAATTTCAAAGAAGACGTTTTCATAGTGTTTTTGTAGCTTAGTGGGTACAGAATCCAGGAATTTAATTAGGCACCAGGAATCCAGGAACTTGATGAGGCAACTGCCTTATGAGAGGTTTTGCCCGAAAGTACATTCACGATAACTCTAATACATATCTGAACACTCCTATATGCATCTACTGTAGTATTCATATAACTTGGCAGCGTGTAGAAGATGGGAGGACTTGCTACATCTGAACCCAACTGCTGCCAAGCTATACGAAAACTACAGTACTCTAAAGCAGCTTGCTTTTAGAGCAGACAGATGCATCGAGTGTTCAGGTTAGCATTAGCGTTATCGTTAACATTGTTTTGCCCAAACTCTCAAAAAAAAAAAAAAAAAAAAAATGCGGAGTAATTCTTTAAATAAATCAATGATCACATAGGTATAACATTTAAAAAATCAATAACTTACTAAAAAGATGAACATTTTCATAGTTTTAATTGTTCAAATAACATTTTTTCATTCATTTCATTTATTTACACACAGTTTCCAAAATACAATAATACAACTTACAGATATAATACAAAATGGGAAAAAGTGGTTAGGTAACCTCATAGAACATCGTGTTGAGGCACCATCACGTTAAAAAAGAAAGAAAGAAAAGCCTGAAGCCGAGCTAAAAGTTTAAAATAATCCTTGAATGAATATGTTTAAAAGTATATGTATAAAAAATATTAAATCTTCTACTTAATATTACAATTGATCAATATTTCAAAGTTCAGCACCCAAGTATTATGTATATAATTAATAAAATAAAATGATTATTGCGTATTTATTTACATACAAAAGTCACAGGGCAACCAATTTAGAGCCTTAATGACACTTCTTTAGAACTGTCAAAAAGAAAGATTAAAAATAACAAAAAATATAAAGTATACAATTTTTTGATAAATCAATAATAATAAAGAAGAGAAGAAATAATCATAGATATAGGAAACAGTAGTAAATAATTAATAACTTGTTAGAGGGAAAAATTGCCTTAATGAGGTTAAAGTTGATCTTTGAAAGTGTTACTTATTGTAGTAGAAGTGTTTGAATCAATAATACCAAAAAATATGATATAAAACATTCATAAAAAATGGAGCTCTTCAATTTCAAATTTCTGACCAGTATATCTCAGACTTCTTTCAAAAGATTTGATTTAAAAAATTATATTTCCATTTCATCTACAATATAAGAATTATTTTACATGATAAGTCGCTTTATGAAGAGTACAAAAAAAAATTTGATAAGGTAAAAATGTTTATCTTTGAATTTAAAATTTAAAGTAGGGAGTCCCTGTTAGAAACAATACTTTAGATTTTAGGATTTTAGATTGTGTAATATGGAGGCGGAAAGCTCTCTTGTAAATACAAAAAAAAAATTCAATTTTAATTAGAAATTTTCTTTTCTTCATTAATCATGGAAGCTGGTGGTCGAACTGGCGAGGGTGACGGATTACTGCGACCGCATCATAATTTCAGTCATTTACAGCACTCGTCTGAGAGTCTCGTAATAAGTTTTCATAGCGTTTTTGCCAGTAGTTGCAATTATCAAGGCAGGAATATTGCTGCAGTTTGGTTGACCTTTCAAAAGTTGCATTCAGTGAAAGGATGAAGTTCTGCCAGTCGGTGAAGGTTCACTAAATAGTTTCCTACTTTCGCTTGCAGTAACAATTTGTTCAAATCGAGAATTTTCTAGAAGGTGGTGAATTTTTTACTCCTTTTGCGGTTGGATCACTCGTGCATGGATGGAAAAACCTCTTGTTCCAGCCGGGATTCGAACCCGGAACTGTGTGATTCGCTGGAGACCCGTTCACCTTAAGTTTAGCTTTCAAACTTCTAAGTTTGTCGTGCAGTAAAAGCTTAACGCACTGCCAACTTGGTAAAAATCAAATAATGTCCCGGAAATAGAGCCATATCAATTGCTGTTTATAATTATGTGCATTTTTCTCTGCATATTTCATAAGTCCATTATATCAATTATTTCCCAGTTATTCTTTTTTATTTTTACTATTTTTTTGGTACATGAATTTCATGAGTTATGTTTTATTATCTGCAAATATGTATTTTTATTTTTTTAAATTAATCTTTATACCTTATTTCAACTTTAATTGCTTTTATGTATTGTAATATATCTTTTTGGCTATATTTATTAGTGTAAGCCATAGATCTTATTAGATCTGGCAACGTAAGATGTAATAAATATCAAAAATATCATTGAGATGAGAAATCATTCACCCATTCACCTCATTACCCACGCACAAGTCTCCAGAATCAAGTTGGCATCATCCGCAATAAAAATAAAAAAATGAATAGTTTATAGATATTTTTATATAATATCCACCTAATAAAACATAACTCATGAAATTTATGTACCAAAAAAATAAGTAAAAAGAAAATAGAATGACTGGGAAATAATTGATATAATGGACTTATGAAATACAAGAGAAAAATGCACATCATTATAAAACAGCAATTGATATGGCTGTATTATAGTAGCCTATACAGGGGTTTCGTAATAAAATAAAGATGAGGTTTTGAGCATGAATAGCAAAAGAGACTCTGTTCTATGGTGTATAATCACTTCCCTGTGGTTCGGAACCCACCTAAAACTGTGGGTCCAACTCATCAATTACCATCGTATTACCACGCTCAGGTCTGAGACCTATGTGGGCTTCATATTTAAAAAAAATTGAAACAGTGACCTAACCTAAAATTTTGATCCTACTTTAAAATTTTGTGTAAAGCAGTTTTGGGCAATAGCCTGTTGTATTCACATTGATTGTATGTGTTAGTTAAATCAATGAATAAATAAATAAATAAAAAATGAGCGTAGCTTTAAGGTTTAAACGTTTGTGAAAATATCAATTTTCAAGTATACTGTGAAGAACTTTGCAACATAGTATGCACCACTAACATGACCAGTGTTGATCAGTGCATAAAAAAACGAACCAGCTCAAGTGTATATGCAAATTAATAATAATTAAGACAGAGGTAGTTGGGACAAGACTTCTCCTATCTTTACCACACACATACTCACCCCCCCCCCCCTATTATTTACCCACGCGTGTTCACAAGCATCCGCGCGAAGGTTGGTATGGAAGGTGTGTTGTTTAGATTTGAGTGCTTTAACCCCGGGGCCACCAACCGCTGAGTTTTGCACGGTTGTCTCGCTGTCTTTCAATCACTCTCTCATACTCTCTCCCTCACACACACACACTCTCTCTATTTTTTGCGCTCTCCGTCTATATTTTCGTACACACACTGGTACACACCCATTTCTACGTGGTGGTAATGACCCCTATACAACTCACACACTACTGGCACAAGGCACCTCTCAGTGTTGTGTTATTATTATTGTTCTTTTTTTATCGCGACATTGTCATCATCGCTGATATCATCATTGTTTCGTCATTGACGCTGTCATCATTGCCATGATCATCATTATTGTCAATTTCATCGTTGGATTTGAACATTTGAAAAATGATGTGTATGAATAATAATAATAATCCCATTGCATTTATAAATAAATTGTGAATTAACTATAAAGTAGGGTCTGGAACCTTTTTCAAATTACAAACTAGTAGGATTACAGCTTGTAGTTGTGAAATCCCGAAATTTTGTTGAAGTTTGTAGTTTTCACAACATTTGTATCTTATACGTCCATATATATATTTTTTATTGCTGATGATTCCCACGTGATTCCGAGACTTGTGCGTGGGTAATAAGGTGAATGATAGCACATATAGATGTCAGACGATGGAGCGGGATTCGAACCAAACCGCTGAAACGAAAGCAATCTGAAGTTGTGACGCACCAACCAACTGCGCTAAGCGGCCCGCCATTATGTTATATTACCCGCCATATTATGTTAAACACTATCCACTATTACACTATTTAACCTTTTTTTCATGGTGATGAAGTCTGAAATCAAGCTGACAACTAAGCCCTCTTGAGTCTGCGACTTGTGCTTAGGTTATGAGGTGAATGATGATAAAATAGTAGTTTATGCAACGATTTTATTTTGACCCTTATAAAAGCACGAGTTAGATGTAAGTTATATATCACGAGTGCTTTAATGGCCAAATAAAATCGTTGCATACACTATTTTATCTACGACCACTAGTATACATTTAATTAAAACAATTTCATTTTACCTGTGACTGTCAGATATACCTATAACCTCTCATCTCAAATACGAAAAGTTATAGTAGATTGTTAGGTTAGCAGCTTAGTTAGCAATTTGATCAAATCAGCTGATAGTTTCACAATATTGAATTACGATATTGATTCTATCAAAAATGCTTCTGATTGGTCCAGAACCCGTGTTATAATGTAGAACCTGTACTATAATGAGCTCTTTATACAACGGGTTCCAAAAAGCATTTCGAAAAGACAGCTGTTTTGGCATCAATTGTGAAACTGTAATGTATACATTATGACATGGTCGTAGATAAAATAATGTTATGAATGGTGAATCTGCAGCTTTAGATGGGTTCCGAATCACAAGAGATTGTGATTGTGTGTTGTAAGAGATAATAGAGCAGATAACGACGTGCTATAGCTACCTGTCTCCCATCCAAGAGGAGTGTTGAGTACTTTGACTTAACAATCTTGTCAGCTCTGAACATACACTCTACACTAATTGAATTCACTTTATTTTCAACCATGCTTTAATTTTGTATTTAATTGAGAACATTTTTCTTTTCAAATTGTACTAACGTTTTCCATTGACTTGCAATACTATTAAATTGACTATACTATTAAATCTGAATTTAACTATAGTGCATTGTTAGTAACTTGTGTTCATTCTAGTACTAGTTACATTATTTACACAATTTACTAAGTACATTCTTGTAACTAATGTTATACAAAAGTTGGAGTAATAAGTTAGTATTTGTTTGTGCAACAAACAAATTTGTGTCATTTCAACGTTGCTTTTTGTTAAATTTTAACTTTAATTTCTCCTAAATTTGATACATTCTGGAGTCTGTTGCAAAGCAAAGAAAGTCGGTATGGTTTGATAATTTAAAGACATTAGGCTCCTTCTGCTCATAATAATAAACCTGAAATAATTTGAATAATTTATTACCTACCGAAGTTGTTGAGTGAACTACAAATAAACGTTCCTTTCTGAAATATGATAAAATATCATTCAAATATGCGACAGCGAGCAACTAACGAATTTATTACTATCTGTATTTGTAACTGCGGCAGAGTGTGGAAGTGTTTACCTTTTTTTTTGCTTATGGAGTCGACATGAGTCTGAGACTTGTGTGTTGGTAATTTATTTATTCATTTATCTATTTATAGTAATGAGGTGAATGATAATACAATAATACTATGATGAATGGACTTACAGTTTAAGGTGGGTTCCAAACCATCGGGTTAGTGATAATAAAACGGATGTCCTTGAAAATTGCAAATTGTTAGGCAACAGGCTCCTGGACGTTTTGGTTTGACATTTAAAATGATGAAAAATGTGACGTCGGAAAATATTCCTCTGAAAACGCCCTCGCAGCTGAGTAAGTAGTTCAAGGGTTGATTTCGAGCCCTTCCTTTTCAAGGATTAGATTTCATCAAACCACAAGCATCATAGAATGTGTGGGATGGTATCAGATCAGACCGTCTAATTACTTGAGGGGCGGAAAGTGATTGAATTTCTCCTCTCAGTGATTAGTTCTTTCATCCCTAAAAAGAGACAAGTTCTGCTTTGTTGTAGAGTTCGTGCCAAAAAACAAAGTAGAAAAGATAAAACTGAGAAGATTGGAAGTGGGAGCCGGATGGTGGAGGCTGAGGAGGAGTAGGAGGAGAAGGAGGAGGATAAGGAGGAGGAGAAGGAGGACTAGATGGCGTAGTGGAGGGGAGGCAGTAGAAGAAGACGAGGAAGTAGAAAAAGAAGAAGTAGATATAGAAGGAGACAAAGAAGTAAAATGAGTAGAAGAAGAAGATTATGATGATGATGATTGATGATGATGGATGAAGAAATGGGACAAGAAGAAGGAAAAGAAAAGAGAAGAGGAACAAGAAGAAGAACAAGACGGAAAGTTAAGAGGAACAAGAAGGAGACAAATTTGCAGAAGAAGAAGAGGTCAAAGGAAGCAAAGGAGTAGTAAAAAAAAAGGAAAAGAAGAACAAAATAAAGAGAAAAGAAAAATGACTGGAAGAAAGAGAAAAGAAAATTACTGGAAGAAAGAGAAGACGAAGGAAAGACAGAAGGAGAAAACGAGAAGGAGGAGGAGGAGGAGAAGAAACAGAAGAAGAAAGAAGGAGAAAAATAGGTAATAGAACAGGATTTGGAGGAGGAGAAAGAAGCTGAATAAAAAGAGGGAAAAGCAAGAGGAAAAGGAGAACATGAAGCAAAAGAAAAATAGATAAATAACAAAAGAAGGAGAGGAGAAGAAACGTCGAAAAACAGGAGTAGTAAAGAATGTAATAAATGAAGGAGAAAAGCAAGTGAAAAACAAGAAAAAGGTTATGAGAGAAGGGAAAGAAGAAGACGGAAAAGAGATGAAAAACAAAAATTTAAGAGAAGAAATTGTAGCAAAAGAATAAAATTGTAGCAATTGTAGAAAAAGAAGATATGAAGAGCAAAAGAACATAGAAAAGAAAATGTAGCAGAAGAAGATGAAGAAGCAATAGTGTAGAAGCAATAGTGTGGAAAGTATTAAAAAAATAATAATGATATCTTGTGATCTAGCTGGCTCAGGTCTGGTTTCAGAGTTATCAGGTCGCACCTGAATAACTTCAGGGCATCTGACGTCACTTAACTACAGCTTTTTAGGCAGCGGGGACCGACAGCTTGAAGTGTATCCTCCGAAACACGGGAGAAGTAAAAGAAGAAGGAGAAGTTGATTAGATGTTGAACCTAAGAAGGAGAGGAAAAGAAAAGAAAGTAGAAAAAGATGATGGTGAGGTAGATGGAGAATTGGAAAAGAAGTAGAATTAAAAGGGGAAAAAAGAAGCCAGGAATTCACCTTTTGTGTGGGTGGAATAGCAGCCTGTTGTCTTGTTTCACCCTTCAGTGAAGTGATAATGTTCGCCCACTGTGAGTCAGACAAGTCAGATTGGGGGATGCTGCTCTAAGAAAATAGATTCCCCTTCCCCCCCACTTGTGCGTCAGAACAGTAGTTCTGCCCACACTAACAATTTCCTCCCTCTGCTTTAATTTGTCGTAATTGCAATGCAGTTTTGTTCAGAAATAAGACACAATTCGTCGCAATCGCAATAAATTTTTGTACAGTAATAATACAGTTTTACGTGAAATTATTAATTTAGTTTGGGGGGGTATGAGTATTGAAAATAGGAGAAAATAAAGGATGATGATGATGATGATGAAGAGTATAAAGAAGTTGAGAAAGGAGCGAAAAAAGAAGAACGAAAAGTAACAGAAGAAGAGGAGGAAGAGGATGAGGTGGAAGAGGAAGAGGAGGAGGAAGAGGATGAGGAGGAGGATGAGGAGGAGGAGGAAGATGAGCAGGTATGGGAATAGGAGAAGGAGGAGGAAGAGGAGAAGGAGGAGGAAGACGATGAGGAGGAGTGTAGCTAACACTGTTCCAGCAAAATATTGTCTGCTATGAATTACTTGCTCATGTATCACTAAAAAAATGAATAAAATAACATAACATTTAACATCATAACATTTCATTTAACATCATAACATAACATTTTTATACATATAAATGAATAAGTTAACTTGCTCAGGCAAGTGTTGCATAACAATTTTCACAATTATTACAATTACAATCTACAATTGAAAACTCTTATTATACATTGAATCATGCAGGAAGTAAAACTACGAACACTACTACAATGTTCATTCAATTTATTAACACACACATCACAAAAAAGAAACATAACATTACAATAATAGCACTCAATAAATAACAAGAAGGCTAAACAATAAGGAGTTGTGGTGTAGAAAAGAGAGGGGATTAGAAGGTCCTCCAACTATGGTTACCCAAAACTGATCTTTTTTTGGAGGATGAAGCCCACATAGGTCTGAGACCTGTGCGTGGGTAATGAGTTGGATGATGGTGATTGATGAGATTGCTAATTACAATCTAACTATTTTGTAATTTACTGTTTATAATAAACTAGGAATAAGAAAATATGAAAAAAATAAGGACATATCTAAAACAACAAAAAACTGTTCTTGTTATTCAAGTCAGAATCAAAAGGCACCCCAGGCACACGCAGGCCAAACGTTTTCGAATCGTGGAGAATCATTTTCAAATTTTGAAACAATAATTTTAAATTCACAGTCAATTTTAATTGAGAATAAATAGTATTTTTAAATTGATCACCACGATTCGAAAACGTTGAGAAAAAGTATTATCCTCCGAAAAAAAGTATTTTACAGCAAAAGTAATAGAATCAAAATAACAGTCTGTTTGGAATAAGGGTTGCAATAAAAACATCCCTCACAAATACCGTCCACCTCTGGAATCCTTTGAATCTTTCACATCTTTGAAAACATATAAGATTCACGCAAGCAGCTCGCTTCCCAGTTGCCATGGCAACGCAACATTGTGCGAATCGAGTTTCATCCCAAATATATATCTATATATAGATGTATAGTATGTATATATAGTTTCATCCCATAGCCTTGCTTAACGTTCTATAAGCTACTGACACTCTCTAATACAAACCACCCACTTCTTTATCCAATTTCTCTATTCTGCCCATATTTTCTGAACTACCCCATCTCCCCTACCGACTTTTTTCTGACCTACCCCTTCTCCAATACCTACGTTTTCTGTACTATCCCTTCCCCTACCCTCTTTTTCTGAACTACCCCTTCTCGTCTACCCTCTTTTTCTGTACTATCCCTTCTCCTACCCTCTTTTTCTGATATACTCCTTCTCCCCTACCCTCTTTTTCTGACCTACCCCTTCTCCTCTACCCACTTTTTCAGATCTACCCCTTCTCCCCTACCCTCTTCTCCTGAACTATCCCTTCCCCTACACTCTTTTTCTGAACCCCCCCCCCCCCCCCCAACCAAGACAATGAATAGGGGATGAAGCAGCACCGAACGCATGTAGAAGCTGTCCACCCACGTTAACAACCTTGTATCTAAATTCTCCAACAGCCCCGCACTATTATTGGGGGGGGGGGGGGGGGGGGTAGCAACTACCCTTGTCAGTTGAGGCGGAATAGTGTCAAAATAGATCGACCACATTACACTGATCTCATACACCCACGTTGTATGGAGTGGGTAGCAAATATGCATTCTATCATAGAGGTAGTATGAAGTGGAAATTGATTGAAAAATATGTGGAATTTATTTTTTAAATCACTAAAAATTCGCATCATCAGTGCAAAAAAAATGCTTTGTTGAGAACTTCTCTTTTCAAACAGATGAACTGTGTGGTATTTCACACACCCTTCCCAATCTCGTAATTTTGAAACTACTACCATAAGTAATCTACCAGGATAGAAAATTTCCAAACTGGATTCCCACAAGAACGGGTAAAATGCTAGTGTTTAATGTTGAGCAGACGCTCGTATGCACTTTCCTGCTAAACTTAAAAAGTTTTTTTAACTTGTGCAAATCTATTCTTGTACAAGTGTACAGTAGTCTATTCAAATGTCTGATGTAAAGTCATTGACTTGAATGACTTGAAAGTCATTGACTTAAAACAAAACGGTTAGTGTAGGAGTCAGGAAAATGTTCACAAGGATGATCGCACATAACTCCTCAATGGTCCCACATGACTAATTAGCATTGGTTGTGGTCAGGTCTCGTGACCACATTACAACAGGTGGAGCGATCTAAGCGGTGATTGGCTGAATACCTGGTGGCCGGTTCTCTCTTTCTCTCCCTCTCACTGTGTCATTCTCTCTCTCTCTCACTCTCATCCTCTCTCTGTTCATCTTGATGTAACGGTAATGTTCAAACCAGATGTAAAGCAAAACTGCCAATAAAGGGCCGCCGTCAATGACCCCACAACTAGCGCCAAGGTCCCCGTCAAACGTGTGGGAAAATGCATTCCAAACACTTGTGGGGAAGCGGAATATTGATGGGGTCAAAAGAGAAATTTTACTGTAATTCTGAAGCATCTTCTTGAAGTAATCTTTGGATGATGCTGGTGATGGTGAATCTCGATTCTAGAGAGTTGATTTGATGGTGATGGATAGATATGACTTATTTCGATATGATATCTATCGATAGTAAATATCGATTTAATTGGTTGTCTCCATTGGTTTGTGACAGAAAGATTGAGGTTGGAGTTTATGGATGACCTCTTTTTACAATAGTCCTTTTTCTCTCGTCATTTCTCTTGTAATGTAGAATAACGCAACAGTTGAAAAAGTTCTTAGAATCGTGTATTATTCGCTAAATATCTCAATATCTACGGCCAAGTATTGATGGGAAGGATATTCTTGAATATCCTCTTCCAAGAATGGACATTTATATGATCAAACTTGGCCGTTTCATGTAGATACATCACAATCATATTATCGTTATCAAATTGCATCTTACATTCATATCGTTGATTAATTCTATAGTTAAGATTTGTAAAATTCATAGAACAATAATTACAGTACTTATATATTTTTAACTATTATAATCTAGAATCTTTGACTGTGCATTTTGTAATCTACAAGAATAAAGTAAATAATCTGATCTAATCTAATCTAGCTATAAAGTAGTGTACTAGTACTGAAAACTAAAATTTAAGATTTTCAATATTAGTGTGTACTTACAAGAACAACTACGAATATAAGAAAATGATTGTCTTGAATGGAAAAATCATAACGGAGATCCTGTTAATGAATTGGAATGGTAAAATGTGCGAAAAGTTTACGAAGCTATGGGAAATTATGTTATTGAGCGGCTAACAAGCAAAATTGATGTGAAAATGAATTACTATGAATAGAATATCGAAGACGCAGCTGAAGTGTGTGAATTCGGGAGTGATAGCCGTGAGCCGTAGCAGGTATCTGTTCAATCAGAGATAAGCTGCGGTCTCCTTGGCACTCTTTGTAAGGGTGACCGATTAGATTGGCCAGCAAAAAGAAACTGTTCTCTGCTGTAAAATCACTTATCGGTGGTTCGGAACTCACCTAAAATTTTAGTTCCACTCATTAATCACCATCATCCAACAACTCATTACCCACACACAGGTCTCAGACCTATGTGGACTTCATCTTAAAAAAAAATTATCTCCAGCTTATACTCACTTAGTTGCTTACTCAGCTACTCACACTAAATCTAGACTATAAATATTTATTTATTCATCTATTCATTACAAAACACAATCAAGTAAAGATTTACAAATTTCCAATTAAAAAATCTAAATTTTAGGTTATAACAAAAATTAATTATACAATAAATCCATAAATCTAAATTACCTATATACTAACCTACCTTCAACCTAATTCAAGTTTTCAACTCAACTAACGTGAGATAGCTCACAAGATTCTATTAATTTAATAGACAAAAGTGCTCCATGGGAACCTGTACATGTGGAGAATGTAAAGAACTAAATTCACATTTCCGTTGAACGTGAACGACTAAAAGTATTGTTGTTATATATATAGAGTGTGTGTGTGTGTGTGTTTGTATGAGCTTTGAATTGATCCAACAATGCAGGTTTCGGTGGCAATTCAGGTTCCCACACGTGCGAAACTGTAGAATAGTGGAAAGTATGTTGTTCTCTTGTTACTTTTAAAACTGTATCTATCGAACTTAGTGCCAATTAATGGAAAATTTCACTTTGTAACATAAGTAAAAGGATCACATACAGGTTGTATTTTACCAGGGGTGGGTCTGGAAGTTGTTTTTGATGAAAGCACATGGGGGGGACAAATTCCTCATTAGGCCTAATGGAAAAATGCTAATTGTTAAACTGAACGCCTCTAGTCAATTATAAAGATGTAGTGAGTAATAAAATACTTCCAAGTAACTCATATAATGTTGAGAAAAATACAATGTACCTCATGTCTGCACTATATAAAATTTTGGTCAATTTTACCTGCTTATTGAGCTCCAGTAGGTTGTATTAATGGAAAAATGTTATTTATTAAATTGAACGCCTCTAGTCAATTATAAAGATATAGTGAGTAATAGAATACTTCCAAGTACCTTTAATAATAATTGAAAAAATACAATGATACTCATGTCTTAACTATATAAGATTTTAACTATTTTTACCTGCATATTGAGCGCCAGTAGGCTGTATTATTGGAAAAATGCTATTTATTATATTGAACGCCTCTAGTCAATTATAAAGATGCAGTGAGTGATAAAATACTTTCAAGTAAAGGAATCAAGAAGTGAAAAACATACTACAGAAAAGATCCTGTCAAGTATGATTTCAAGTACCTCGGATAATGATTGAAAAAATACAATGATTTTCATGTTTGCACGATAAATGATTCCAGTGAATTTACCTGCTTATTTTGAGCTCCAGTAGGCTGAGTTAATGGAACAATGCTATTTATTAAATTGAACGCTTCTAGTCAATCATTATTATCTATTGAGTAATAAAATACTTTCAAGTAATGATGGAAAAAATACAATTATTCACATGTCTGCGCTATATACGATTTTAGTTAATTCTGCCTGCTTATTGAGCTCTCTTAAGCTGTATTAGCCTACTGTAGGAGGATTTAGATGCGCCTAGCACCTTTTTTCTCAGTATTTTACAAGCAAAGAGACAAACAAAATAGATTTTAAATAAAATTGTCGATTTTTCCATTGTTTTGATTTAAATCCTCCATTTAGAATTATCGATTTCTCCATTAATTTTATTTAATCCGCCGTTCATGCCTAGTATCTTCCAAAGAAGCTCATTGTATTCCCTTAATACTTGGGGATTAATCATTGAAATAATTAAAAAATTATTTGAATTCTTTTAAAAATACAAGTACTAAAATTCTACTAGGATTCTCCACTTGGAATATTGCTATAATATAGAAGCAATTTGCAACTTTTTGAATTTGTTCAATAAAACCAGCCTCTAAACTTGCTTTCATAAAACTTTCAAGAAATTGTTTATCATTGCAATCAGTCTATTATCATTTATTAATTCATTTATCACATTCATTTATTAGCAAGAAAAGCTTTGAGAGATTGGGCACCATGTGTGCTATTAAAATAATTTTGCAATTAGTTGCCCAATAAAATCAGCCACTGAACTTGCTTCTGTTATTTCCATAACTAGTCTTCAATTTTATGAGGATACTAACTTCTGGGTTCTCCCTCACCCTAAAACATAAACTAATCACAATACAAAAGAAATATCTAGATACAGAGCTCTTTCCTCGCACATAGATTGATAGTCTATGCGGGGAAATATATTTCCTTGATTGTTTTATGTTTTGTTTTTATTGTATATATTGTGAAAATAAAATAAATTGAATTGAATGTAATTAATATGAATCAAGCACAATATAAATTAATCATTTAATTTAAATTTCTTGTCAATAATTTTCCAAACTCTTGCAATAGAGATTCATGTAGAATATATTTTGCGTAAGTACATTCCGTTTACAAAACTCTTCATAAATGATTTTTTCAATTTTTTCGGACCTCTACTCCTGTGTAGAATTATCTCCAAAACTCTTGGTTAATTTAGGCACAAACAAACTATTTCAGCTATGGTATAGTTTAGTTGTAAGTCACTGTAGAGATTTGTATGAGAATACGCTGGTATACGATTTCTTCAATGCTTCAGCATTGATTTTCGCATGTAAACATTTGCAGAACTGAAAATTTCCTGTCGGCGTATGACTTTACACCATGTGAATCACCTCCCCAAGAGATTAAAAATGCTGTCGTCAGTATTTACCTGAATAACCGTTACGTGAAAACAATTATACCAGTCAAATCATGCAAATAACCAACAACAATTAGTGAATTTCACTAAGCGTTGAAATACGTCAAAGAAAAGAAACTACTTCCAGTGATAATAAGTCAATAGGTGATAATTAATTGGTATTCCATTATCTGACATATTTCTGCCCAACCACAGTAACTATTCAGACTGATAGAAAGCCGATTATGAGAAAGCTTCTGACCAATTTGTAAATAAAAGGCCGATTTCTACGTCAGATTTTGATGAATGAATTCAATTTACGCCTTCTGAACTAACTGTCTGTCATCAATGAGGCAGAATATACTACTGTGTGAAGTGTTATCAGTATATTTCCGTTTCTACTAATTTTTTGATAAAGGGTGACGCCTTCTAATGTGAAAGTTCTCGAAATATCTTGTTTCAATAATTTGCAAGTGATTTTACAGTAACTACAAGTACGGTACTGTACTCATAATATTAGTTTGAGGCTGCTTAGTTGAAAATTTAATAAGGGAGGTTGTAATTTTTTTAATTTTTTCGATAGGCGGCTTAAAAAACATTATTATTATTGTCTTACATATTATAATACCTGGATTTCTTGTTCCATGACGATCTGCGTTGTTAATATTAACTTTTTAAGTGAATTAAACGACTTGCAGTCAAATTTGACTGCAAGTCGTTTAATTCACTTGAAAAGTTAATATTATAATTGCCTTATATTATCTCTTTTTTCTTTTAGAGGATGAAGCCCACATTGGTCTGAGACCTGTGCGTGGGTAATGAATTGGGTGATGGTGATTGATGAGTTGGACCTACAATTTTAGGTGGGTTCCGAACCACCGGAAGTGATTTTACAGCAGAGAACGTAGTCTTTTTTGCTGGCCACTCCAATCGGTCACCCTTTCAAAGAGCGCCTAGGAGTTTCGTAGCTTATCTCTGATTGATCAAATACCTGCTATGGCATTCGGCATTTTTCCATGGGCTTAGCCAAGGGGTGACCCCCATTTTTTATATATTTGAATAATTTCAATTCTAATGCTAAATCGTGTCTTTTTTTGTACAAAATTTAGAAAATATTGTGTAATAATTCCTTTCCAGTACATTCTATATACGATTTTAACAGTATAAAAATAAAAAATGAATCTTCCGTGTATGCGTGTAGAATTTGGGTCCATTTCTCATCCTTCTCTATTTAGAATGTCTACTAAATCTGATTCTAGACATAAAATAAGATTCATGGTCTGGCAACTGAGATTTGCTTCGCTTGAAGAAAAACTGCGATAAAAAGGTAAAGAAAGTGGATTACAATGGGGCATGAAAGAGAAAGAAAGAAAGAAAGAGAGAGAGAGAGAGAGACTATTTTCGTAATATTGCATAATAATGCTCACAGTGAACGGTGGCAGTGGGAAAAGTGAAAAGAAAATGGAAAAATATCGAATTATGTCACCCGCTCTCATAATGACAAATGCAGCGCTATTCTCACTGGGTTTATAAATGATGATGTTCGATTTTTCCAGAAGAAAATGGCTTAGAAAATGTTTTTTTCCAGTTTGGAACAGATTAACTGAGTTTGGGACTGAGCTCATAATTATTAATGGTTATGCAGCTGAAAATGAATTGTTATGATGTAATCTGTGATGTTTTCAATGACAAAATACTTGAGCCAGTATCTCCAGTATAAGTGAGTGAAAAATCATAATTTAAATAGAAATATAGTGTCAGTTTTGATATTAGATTGAAATGTGTCTTGACTATGTGAGACGTCTATCACTTGAAATTTGGCTATCACTTATCAATTGATAATCACAATGTTAGAGTCAATCAAATTGCCTCTAAACTGGTGGTGCATACTTATTAATTTTTAAGTGTTCTCAAGATGTGTCATTTGGAAGTCTACAGTACAATAAATGAAATTAAAATGAGAATTCGAAAATATTATATATTTTATTGAAATAGAATAAAAAACTTGTTTTCAAGCTTGTGCAGTCCTTGTGCAGAAATTACGAATGCTGATGCTTAGCAAAATTTTCTACTTTATATTTTTACAGTGTATTCGTTGACGTTTTCATTTTTGATTGTGTTGAAATCTCTTCTTTAATTATTTTAAATCATCGAATTGATAAAAGTAGAGAGAAAATATTGAGGCATGATATATTGAGATCTGTAGAACAAGAACAAGAAGAAAAAACCTATTTTCAATCATTTGAACATTTTTTTTTCTTTGTAGTGGCAAAGGTGATATTTTGGAAGATATTCATAATGAATAATAAGGCTTGAAGCTGTCACAACCACTTTTATATGTGTTTTTTACACTTTTGACAACTTCGTCTTATTATTCATTATTATTATTATTTTTATTTTCATTATTATTATCAATATTATGCTTTCATGGCCACAGGGGACCACTTTAAGTTCTAACATGGCTAATTCTTTCGCTTCTTCCAGTTTTTGTGAAGCGTTTATGCAGTTCTTCCTATGCTTTTCTTTTCTTTTGCCAGTAGTTCTTTAAGGCTACAGATCTTCTTAGCCTCTCTGCATCTGAAATCACCATGGTTTTTTTGTTCTGTGTTGGTTCTTTGAATTTAATTGATTGTTGATTGAGTGTCCATTATTTGAACATTTTTGTGAATTGGTAAGCATATGATGTTTATAGAAACCAAAGCAGTTGAATGGCAAGGTTAGTAGAGAGGTTAGTATGGGCATCTTGATTGATATGCCTATGGATAGGCCTATCAGGTGGATATGCCTATGGATATGGTGGATAGGTGGATATGCCTATCAGCACAGTCGATAATAATAATTATTTAACTTTCTTAGTAATGGCGAAGGTGATATTGTGGAAGGTATCCATAATGAATAATAAGACGAAATTGTCACAACCACATTTATTAAAACTTTGAGAAACTAGTTTCGGTTGTTTCAGTTTGATTGAGATTGATAATGGTGTAACAACCGAAACTAGTTTCTCGAAGTTTTAATAAATGTGGTTGTGACAATTTCGTCTTATTACCGTATTCATTAATAATTATTTAATTCCTCAGGTCTTTAAATACTCGGTTGTATCGGCTTATTTGAATCGAATTCTCTGTAAACCTCTAGCAGTCCATAGATTACTGGTGCAGACTGGGGGTAATCAAATAGGCTCACTTAATAATAGCCAATTGATACAACTCAGACTGCAACACTGCTCCTTCAAGAACTGGTAGATTGTATGGTAGGAGTTCGTTGACCCTTTTGAGGATGTGTGAGTAGTATTGCCCTCTTTGTCTAATGTGTTATGCGTATGCGTAGTCTTCTCTGCCTCATAGGCGTATTATAGTCAGGCCAATCATGAGGTAGCATGAATGAAGTTCACTATAAACACGCTTGCTCGCGTGTGTATAGACGCGTGCGTCTGTGTGATTAGTGGGCTTTATTCTTCTCCTTCTTTACCAACTCCTTCTCTTTCTCCTTCTTTCTCACTTACTCCATCTGTTTTCTTCTTCGGTCACACAATATGAATCCGTTGATTGGAACATTTGCTTATTTAATCGCAACCTTCCCGGCAATAAAAGTTCAAGCTGTGTTTCGTTTTAATGAAGTTGATGATAAAATTTTTATACCAATAAAATAAATTTATTGGTAGGATTGTTGGCAATATAATTTCTCAAATAGTTAGATCACTCTCAATTCAATTTAAATTTATACACCAATAAAATGTTATGGCTACCTTGTTTTGAGTTTCAAACTATTTTAATGTGTGAGTTATTTTATGAATTTTGTGTGTTTAAAATTGAGAATTTTTCCATCCCATTTGTCTTGAGGAATTGAGAAACTCGGCCTCGCGAACCTATAAAACGACCTTGAGGCTTCTTCATCTCAAGGGTGACTTGCAAGCTCTTCGAAATTCTATTCAAGTCTCATTTGAGTTGGAAAACCCTCAAGGTCGGTACATCAATTCGGAACTCGATAGTTCATTCCTTCATTAAGTCCTTCATGAGTTTGAAATGATGGGGATTTTTGAGACGGAAAGTGACATTTTTTGTAGATTACGTGTTGGAGACTCCAGTTAAGGAGTAGACAAGTCAGATCAACAATATTATACATTAAATAACATAATTACTATATCAATTAGTTGAGGTGAGGCTTAATTTTTATGTGAAAGGAACTCTTGTATACTATACAAAGCTTTATCAACTAAATATTTTTAAATTGTTTTTTAAATATCTCTATATTTTCAAGACTCTTTAAAAACTGCGGTAGCTTGTTGTAGTTTCCTACCTATATAAGTAGGTTTTTGTTTGAACAATCCACTATTGTGACTCACCAAGTGATAATCTCCTCGGCGTCTTGTATTATGATCGTGTACGTCAAGATTTTGGTTAATATCACTCTTTTTTACATATAAAGTAGCTTCACACATATTTTTAAGCAGGGTACAGTTAGCAGACCAAGTCTCTTGAACAACGGCCTACATGAATCTAATCTATTTACTCTTTCCATACCCCTAACATCTAGTTCATAAACTGTGGGATTTCATTGGCTAGTGTATCAATGAACTATCCAAGTATATATGTATCGACCTTGAATTTTCCTCAACTCAAAGGACATCTTGGGGTCTTGGCAAATGCTAAGCATCTCAAAAATCTTGAAAATTTCGAAAATCTGTAATAATACATTTTTATAATTTTTGACTAATATGACTAATCTGCTAATAAATATTTTTTATTGATATACTTGTAAAATAAATAAAAATATTGATGTAAATGAAGAGTAAAAGAGTAAAACAAGCTGAACAGATGCTGAAAAAATTTCAGTAGTCTGATTTGATTGAGAAGGTGTTGTGGAGTATTATGACATTTTCAATTCACTGGTGAAGTATTTTTGAACCTATGTTGTAATAATATATGGTTTAAAGGAAGTTTTCCTGATGTTTAGCTTCAAAATGATCTCTTCAAAGTTTTTTTTTGCTCTAGAATAATCTCTTATATATAAACATCAATCAAACTGTTTGCTGTTTGAGCTACCGGCCCTTAATGTTTAAAAAGTCATTCTATTCTATTATTATCAAATTTTCAAGTTATAGAATCTTATTTCAGCTATTTTGACACTACGTTAAAATTTCTCACTCCCTAGTACTAATTAAACAAAACTGTTCCCCTTTTTGAAATAAACTACGGTACCTTGAAGTTCATTGAAATCCTAGACGACAAATCAAAGGAATGACATACTTTGATAGTTATCAATGGCTTCTTTCAACCACCAAGTGCATCTTCCACGATATAACCGACAAAATTTAAAAAATGTTAACGGACATCTGACCTTAGCCGTGCGTACAGTATCATCTAAGCTGTTTGCTTTCTGGAATCCTATTCAATCTCTAAAACAAACGTCAACATTTCCATCGAGAAAATATTTGACCTTTGAAACCCAGCCTGTGACCTTTTGAAACTCTCAGTTGGTACACTACTCTAGAGCTGCATAACAGACGAATATACTGTGAAGAAAAGGTCAATCTTATCTTAATCTATCAAACATCTTATCCATAAAGCATTCTACCATTTAGAACTGTGAATATGTTCCCAAGTACATTAATCAATGGAAATTATGGTTTGGTATTCATGTTATCAATTGAGATAATGCTGAATCACGAGTTTGTGAGTTTTGGGTATATTGACAGGCGTTTGAGAAAGAGACGGAGCGTTCGCCAAGCGTCATAAGTAAATGGCTGTGATTGGTTGAGCCGGCACAGTCAATGACTCTGCCATTTATTCATAACGCTTGACGCCTCTGACGCTTCACGAACGCTCCATGAGCGGACGGTTATGGAACCGTATATGTATGAACTTATCTTGAGGGTTTCTCAACTCAAGGAAGTCACCCTTCCTTGAGTTAACATGCTTTACACCGAAATGTTAATGATTTATGACAGATTAAGCTATCATCCTGTCATCCTTGTATGGAAACTGTGAAAAACTTACTCTGTAGTCAGGAATGCATGAAAAATATCCTTTGTTGCATGTGGAACATTTTCGTTAAAACCAACTGGATTGTTTGGGGGAAAATTCTGGGTGAATGATGAAAAGTTTTAATTGGTTCTAAAGATAGAATCTTGTTGGTTCTAAGTTAGAACATGTTCTGTATTTGAGTCTGAAATTCATATTTTTTGAGGAGTTGGTTGGATTATTTATTCAACTTGTTCCTTTCATATGATCATTAATTTAGTTTACTATTAATAATAATAATAATAGTTGGCCTCCACATCACCCCTTACAACCTACCCGTTCCACCACATGGCGCCAAGTGACTGAATGAGTATGCTTAGGCTATTTTTATGTGCAATAGAACCAAGGTTAGTAGATAGATCTATCTACTAACCTTGCAATAGAATGGCTTCAGCCTTTGTGTATTGCAACTATTAATATTAATAATAATAATAATAATAATAATAATAATAATATTTTTTTTTTTTTTTTTTTTTTTTTTGGGAGGTGGAAATGCTTTTCTGCACGATGTGCCAGACTCTTGGCAAAGCAAAATACTGGCTAAAACCACCTCCAGCTTCTGGGCCCGCCTGGGACTGTTTGTCACATTACTTCAGAACGGGCCCTTCTAACTAGAGCTTTTCAGCTACCCTGCTGCATCTAAATCTATCTATAATAATAATAATAATAATACTAATAATAATAATAATAATAATAATAATAATAATAATAATTTTTTTTTTTTTTTTCTTTTATTAAGGCGTTTTGCCATTTGACATGTACATGAGCATGAACTATTGGCTAAAACCACCTCCAAACCTAGAGACCGCCTGGAACTGAATAATAATAATAATAACCATCCTTTTGGAGAAGTGGTTATAGCTTTCTGCCTCTTGCACTGCTTTGCACACCTCATGGACTGCATCAATTGTTGATCGCCCTAGTCTGAATCCAAACTGGTTAGGTGCTAATAATAATAATAATAATAATAATAATAATAATAGAAATAATAATAATAATAAAAATAATAATAATAATAATAATTAAAGTTCTCATTCCATCTCCCAATTTATCAGCGTGATCTTGAGAACATTAAATTATTATGTAGGTCTATACAAACTGTACAAAAAATGTACTTGGTCATGATTTGTATGTAAATAAAGAATTTGATTTGTATGTAAATAAAGAATTTAATTGATTGATGATAAATAATCTTAGTTATTATTGTGAAATTTTTAATTTGTTATTTGAACTTGTTTTATCATACTATTTTCAATTTTACAGGTGAGTGCTGATCACATTTTTGGTTGCTCGCTGCTTGTGAGTATAATAATTACCTATAATAAATTATTAGTAACTGATTGGAATTTTTAAATTCGTAAATTATATTAGTATACATTAGTTTTCTACTATCAAAAGTACTGTATTTCTATTTAATATATGATTTTCAATCACTTATACTGGAGATATTGGAGGGATGCATTTCACTTCTAAAGAAATGAGGCTGATGAAGCTTCTCTTTAGAAGTGTAATGTATCCCTCCAGTATAAGTGAGTGGAAAACATATATTAAACAGAAATACAGTGTCAGTTTTGATAGATTGTTCATAAAGTATTTCGTCATGGAAAACATTACAGATACTAATATTAGTTGGTAGCGTAGCACTTACGAGCTTCCTATCATCCTATTCTAGGAAAATGAATTGCTGTTTTGTTTTCCTTTAAGGAAACTGCGTCGAATTTGTGCAATGGTAGTTTAAGTGAAGTTACGCAATAGATTTAGTGTCGAACGTATTTCTGGACGTAACTAGAGGAACGTAACAAAATAATCAGGTCAGCAGGTCGAGTCGGAGCGCAATAGAAAAATGACAAGGTCGAAGTTCGTTGTGGAAACCCCGAGAGGAAAAGCGGAAAATTCGACTCTCTCTCTTTCTTTGTGTCAGGTTGTTTTCCGAGGCCTTAGGTTGGAACCCACTCCCTGCCCTCCCTGTCACTCTCCCCAGTATTTCCGGTCGAAGTTTATAAAATATTCATAGCTTTCGTAGCTCTGGTGAAAATTATTACTACGTGACATAGATTCAAGAAAATTCGTAACCGATTATTACTCGGCCATCTGATGTTCAATATTCAATACTTCAGGAATGCTTGTGCAATAAATTGGTGGGTGGTTATTGCATTTCATAAACTACAAAAGAAATATCCTCCATTAACAAAGAAAAAGTCCTGGGGTTGTAAATAATGGTAAATACTGAATGATCATCAATTCATTTATTCAGAACAAAAAAACACAAGTAAAGATACAACAGGCATAGCCTACTACTGCTTTCTTTACAAATTTTTAAATGAAAAATCCAAATTTTAGGTTATATCCAAGTTGAATTCACTTTGAATACAAGTACTGATTCATTCCTAAACAAAAATATCAATATAAATACCCCGTAATAATATTCATTTGAAATGGTTATATACTGTATTGAGCTACTTCGTATTTTAGTTTCAGTTTGATTGCTATTGGAAAATCATAAACAGCTTACCATGGGCTCTTACTGTCACATATTAGGTGTGCTATCTTAGTATGGGGTGATTAATCAAAACAAAACCTTAATAGGGTGTTTAAGATCCAAAACAAAGCTGCTTGGTGTATGGAAGGAGTAAAAAGATTAGATTAATGTAGGCCGTTGTTCAAGAGACTTGGTCTCCTAACTGTTTCCTGCTTAAATGTGTATGAAGCTACTTTATATATAAAAAGAGAGATATATTAACCAAAATCTTGATGTACACGATTATAATATAAGAAGCCGAGGCGATTATCACAACAGGCATAGCCTACTACTGCTTTCTTTACAATTTTTTTAATGAAAAATCCAAATTCTAGGTTATGTCCAAGTTGAACTAGGAATTTAGGTTATTCAAACGAAACCCTAGTTAAATTGGTAGGAAACTCTAAGCTACCGTAGTTTTCAGAGTCTTGTAAATATAGAAATATTAAAAAAACAATTGAAAAAATATTTAGTTGATAGAGCGTTTTTTCGTGTACAAGAGTTCCTTTCATATCAAAATTAAGCCTCACCTAAACTAATAGATATAGTAATATTATAATAACTAGTGTATAAGATTGCATAATAATTGTTAATCTGACTAACTTGTATTACACTCCTAACCTAACCTAACCTAACGTATCTAAGACATAATCTACAAAAATAAAAACATGACAACTAAAACTCTTGTGATGAAATTGACTTTGACATATTTTCTCCCCCGATTCTCAGTACAATAGATGAAGTTTTGATACTTCTGTACACCAACCACTACTAAAAATGGTTGTTGGTTCTTGATTCACTAATTACTACAGCACTAGTATCTAGAAGTATTGGTCCTTGACCTAACAACTACTAACTTATATTATTTCTACTTGTTAGGAGAGCCCAATCACCCTTTTATCACTATAATTCAGTATAATCTACACTCTACACGTGCATTACTGCCACTATAATCACCATAACCAATAGTCTTGTTAACCGTTGATAATCAGGCAATCAGTTAGGACTCATATATATATTTTATAGATTCATATATACAGATATATTGTATACAGTATAGATAGTATTGTATACAGGGATATATATATATATAACTCACATGTAATGCAGTCTAGAAAGTCGACAAGTTATGAGCAATAATAACAACATGGGTTTGGGCGCTGGTCCAGTTATTATTGTACATATAGATATAATAATACATGGACGTAGTGATATTAATATGGTGTAGGTGATACAGATATAGATATAGTGCTGTACAAAGGCAAGGTGAAAACTGAAATGTGTCCAGAGCAACACTGCAACTTTGAAAAAGTTCAAATTCCATTGTGTTGTACAATAATTCTGCGGGTAACGCCTATTCTTGTACACTTTCTTTCTCTTTTCCTCTTGTTCTCTCTTACTGTTTTCTCTCTCTTTCTATCCCAGACTAAAATAGCGGATTCTGTTTGTCGATATGTAATCTGGTCAATTTCTCTTCTCACCTTACCTACAAACATTTACTGTTGTCTCAGTAAAATTCTTTCACTTTTACATTCTCTTTTCCTCTTCATCTTCTTCTTTTTCTTCTTCTCCGTTTACCAATTCTACTTTTTCTTCTTCTACTTCTTCTTCTTCTTCTCCTTCTCCTACTCCTTCCTCTCCTTTTACCAATTCTTCTTCTCCTCCTTCTTTTCCTCTTTCTCTTATTCCTCCTCCTCTGGTTTTCTCCTTTTACCAATTCTTCTTTTTCTTCTTCTCCTTTTACCAATTCTTATTTTTCTTCTTCTTCTTCTTCTTCTTCTTCTTCTTCTCCTTCTTTTCCTCTTTCTCTTATTCCTCCTCCTCTGGTTTTCTCCTTTTACCAATCTTTCTTTTTCTTCTTCTTCTCCTTCTTCTTCTTTTACCAATTCTTTTCTTCTCCTTTTTCTACTTTTCCTCTTTCTCCTACTCCTCCTAATCTGGTTCTTCTTCTTTTACTAATTCTTCTTTTTCTTCTTCTTCTCCTTCTCTCGGTCTTCTCCTTCTACAAATTCTTCTTCTCCTTCGTCTTCTTCTTTTCCTCCTTCTCCTACTCTTCCTACTCTTGCTCTTGTCTTATTACCAATTCTTCTTCTTCTTCTCAATCTACTCTAGTTCTTCTCTTTCTACTAATTCTTCTTCTACCTCTTATTCCTCTTATTATTATTCTCCTGCTTCTACTCCTCCTTCTTTTGTTCTTCTCTTTCTAACAATTTTTCTTGTACTCCTTTTTTCAGTCTTCTCCTTCTACCAATTCTACTTCTCTTTTTTCTTCTTCTCCTACTCCAGTTCTTCTGTTTTTAGCAATTCTTCTTCTTCTTTCTCTCCTACTCCTTCTTTTATCAATTCTTCTTATTTTTCCTCTTATTCGTTTTCTTCTTCTGGTTCTTCTCTTTTACCAATTCTCCTTCTACTGCTTCTCTCGTTCTTAATCTTCTTGTTCTTTTTCTTTGTCTTCTTATTCTTTTTTTAATTCTTGTACTTCCCCACTCACTTTCCAATCACACGCCCGTCTTTTGAATGGAGTTTTTTAAGTGGCGCAGAACCGTATTAGTTCATATAAATATAGTGTATAAAGGCTGGGTTAGCCTTGTAAACACTCAGGACTGACTAAATATCTGAATAACTTGAAAAATTATGATTTAGTTACTTTATAAATGATAAAATAGATAATAGAAATGGATAAAACCGGGATAGATGAAAGTTAAAAGGTCATCACAACATAGGAACCAGTTATATGAGAACAAATACTGTATATACTGTAAAAAAAAGACTAATGAGAAAAGAAGATTAATAGAATGAGAAGGTTGAAATAGCGAGAAAGGAAGAGAAAGACGAAGAAGAAGAAAAAGAGAAAGTAGAAGGATAAGAGAAAGGGAAAGAGAAAGAAGAAAAGGAAGGAGAAGGAAAAAGAAATATAGTGGTGGAGAAAACCAGTAGCAGATTACTTGTGAATGAGATTCCAGGAACTTATATGAAAATTCTGGTCAAATTTTAGTGAATATTACAGTATTTGTTTGTCAAGAGATCAAAGTTGGATTGATATAATCAATTTTGAAGATACACATCGATCCTTTTCCTTTTCCTGGTTTTCCTTTTGACCCAGCACTTATTTTTCACAAAATTTTAACTAGAAAATCTAAATCTTTGTAGGTTGGGTCACTCGCTAGAAATTACACTTGTAAAAAATATAGCCTAAATTAATTTCTTTCCAGTGGAAAAATATTAATTGAAACGTTTTCGTGGAATAAGGGAGTGAATAGGGGGGAAATCAGAAAAAAGGAGGGGGGGGGGAAGCGAATAAAATATTGCAAGCGTGAGAATGTGAGGAGGTGTGGGGGAGTTGAGTAATTGGGAAGCGAATTGGCTGAGAAAGCCAATGACATAATACTGAGAGAGAGAGAGAGAGGTAGAAAGAAACAGAATGAAAGAAAGTGAGTGAGAGAGAAAGATTGAAAGAAAGCAAATGAGAGGGAAGGAGAAAGAGCTAGCCAGTTTTGATTGGAGATTGAGCCAGAAAAGGAAAGAATGAGATCAAGATAGGAAAGAAAAAGACAAATAGACAGAGAGAATAGAAAAACATTGACAGAGGGAGATGTTGAGAGAGAAAAAAGAGGAGAGAGCGAGTGAGCAATAGACGGAAATATTTGTTCAATCATTGTGTCTGCCATTGGTGTATTCTGGTTTTCAGGAGGCCTAGTCTTGACTTCCAGACAGACTGACCTGGACTATTACATAAATATATATATCCACTACTGTTACTGTATATATAGTGCTATTTTGTACTTTCAATCTGCATCGGTATATAGACAGCGCAACGCAACTGGTCTGATAACGGTATGTAGGAATGATTCCCCTAAATACCACGTGTTGGCATAGTATAGCCAAAGAATAGTTGACTAGTTCTGTGAAGAGCGGGTTCTGTCAATTATGTCAACTCATGGTGGAAAGATACCATCATGGTTGAAAGATGTCAACTCATGGTGGAAAGTATCATTCCATCATGATGTCAACTGCAACCGTTGTCGGAATAGAGGGACACCTTAAAAAAATAATCAGCAGCACATTTTTGTTAAAAATCTGTACAAATTCTGGAAAAAAAAGCCGCTGTCTTTTTTTTCAAATTTATTTTCTTGTGCGTGCCATAAATCATGTTGTGTGTGTAAAAGCTCTTTCATAAATCATAAATCAAAAACAAAAGCGCTTTCGTAGATCAAAATCAAAACCATAAGCTCTTCTTAAAGCTCTCTCACAGATATGGGAAGTGATAAACGTAAGCCGTAGCAGGTATCTGTTCAATCAGATAGAGATAAGCTGCGTTCTCCTGGGCTCTCTTTGTAAGGGTGACCGATTAGAATGGTCAGCGAAAAAGACACTGTTCTCTGCTGTAAAATCACTTCCCTCCCGGTGGTTGGGAACCCATCTAAAACTGTAGGTCCAACTCATCAATCACCATCACTTCATCCTCCCCTGTGGGCTTCATCCTCCCACAAAAAATCGTGTGAAAGTTCTTCCGTGTATTTATTTTTTTTCTCGATTTTTAAATTTTTTTAATGATTTTTGAGGACGAAGCCCACGTTGGTCTGAGATTACGTGGATAATAAGTTGAAAGATGGTGATTTATGAGTTGGACCTACAGTTTTAGATGGGTTCCCAACCACTGGGAAGTGATTTTACAGCAGAGTACAGTCTTTATTGCTGGCCAATCCAATCGGTCACCCTTACAAAGAGTGCCAAGGAGATCGTAGCTTATCTTCATCTGACTGAACAGATACCTGCTACGGTTCGCGACTATCACTTCTATTGTGTACACCGTTCTTAATGTTAATCAAACTGAAAGTAGACCATACTACTCCAAGTTAGTTGCCCACTTTCAACAAAATTTCGATTGTTTCTGGGGTACCTGGGGGGGGGGGGGGGGGGCATCTCTCTGATCCCCTCATAGTTACGCCATGTTAGTAACTCATTGCAGTTGATAGAAGGCCTAAGCAACTTTTAGCGCCCACTCAGTAGCCTAAATCCTAAAGGGATTGACCTTCAGTGCTTGTAACACACACCCTAAACTGACCACTGGTGTAGTTGCCTTAATTGATACTCTTGTCCTTTTTTTGGAGGATGAAGCCCACATAGGTCTGAGACCTGTGCGTGGGTAATGAGTTGAATGATGGTGATTGATAAGCTGGACCTACAGTTTTAGGTGGGTTCCGAACCACCGGGAAGTGATTTTACTGCAGAGAACAGTGTCTTTTTTGCTGGCCAATCTAATCGGTTACCCTTACAAAGAGTGTCCAGGAGAAGGCAGCTTATCTCTATCTGATTGAGTAGATACCTGCTGCGGCTCACGGCTATCACTTCCCTGCGGTACGGTACGATCCAAACCACCGTACGGTATCAGCCGAAGAGCTCACCTTCACTTTGGCAAGTTCAATGGCGAAATGGCGGACGTGCAACACAACGTATTCCCACGCTTGTGCACTGGTGAAATCGACGGCGGCCTTCCCAGACGACCTTTCTCTCAACTCTCAGCTCCCAGTGTCTGCTCTCTGCACAAATGCGCCTCTTACCTCCGCCATTTTGAAATGAGTGTGTCTTCAGTGCTGTAGAGCGTTATTCTATCATAA
The DNA here is from genome assembly GCA_948455865.1 of Conomelus anceps. Taxonomy (NCBI): domain Eukaryota; kingdom Metazoa; phylum Arthropoda; class Insecta; order Hemiptera; family Delphacidae; genus Conomelus; species Conomelus anceps. The sequence continues at coordinate 3,530,995 of OX418227.1, forward strand.
TCCAGTCTTCTATTTTGTATAATATTTATATGAACATTATGTATTTATAAATTAACAATAAATGGAAAGATGCAACAGTCCAAAACCGGTCTCTTCACAAATTTTGATAGAGCTATTTTATCCAAAACTTTTAGGTTAGTCCACACGAAAAATTTAGATTCACTAAAAAACATTCGAAAAAGTTACTTGTTTCTTTTCATTTAAAGACAACTGGTTTTAAAAGTTCATTCGAAAAAACACTAAAAAATTGAAAAGAATTCAAAATATAAAATTATCGTACAAGTCACATTCAAAATCTAATAATATCTAGAGTAGTGAGGAGAGCCACTAAAAGCCGTGAGCCGTAGCAGGTATCTGCTCAATAAGACAGAGATAAGCTGCGTTCTCCTAGGCACTCTTTGTAAGGGTAACCGATTAGATTGGCCAGCAAAAAAGGCGCCGTTCTCTGCAGTAAAATCACTTCCCTTCGAAACCCAACTAAAACTGTGGGTTCAGCTCATCAATCACCATCATCCAACTCATTACCCACGCACAAGTCTCAGACCTGTGTGGGCTTTATCCTCAAAAAAATAAAAGATTACAATGGGTGTCTTACAAAACTAACGAATCCCTGAGATCAAATGGCGGAAGTAATGCATGGTGGTGAAGTTTCTGTGCCTCAAACGCTATTTGAGCAACATTTAATCCAATGTCAACAATCGGGAATGTACCAGTCAGTTTAGTCACAGGTGTCTTTTCATTAAATTGTGTCAGATCTACTTTTTCAAGAAAAAAGTGGATAAAAACTCGAAAATTGGATTTTCAAGAACAATTGATTGTAATGTGCTAATCGAGAATTAGTTAAGTCAATGATTAAATAGAGTCAGATCTATTTTTTTTTCAAGATGATTCTATTCTTGAGATCCTTGGAACTTATCCTGTCTGATGTTTTCTAGTAGGCCTTTTTACATTACGATGCTGATAAACATTACGATGTTTTTCTCATCTTTCTTCTTATCTTACTTCTCTTTTATGTTTTCTACTTCTTTGGCTTCTTCTAGTTTCTCTATTTCCCCTTCTTTCTCTTTTGCTTCTTCTCCTTCCTCTGCTTCTATTTCTTTTTATTTTATTTATTCATTTATTTAGTAATTTATTACAAGAAACACTATCAAGTAAAGATACAACAGGCACAGCCCATTACTTCTTTCTTTACAAATTTTCAACTAAAAAATACAAATTATAGGTTCCAAGTTAAACTAGAAATTTCACTTTGAAGAACAATTACTAATTCTTCTCAAAACAAGAATACTAATATAAAAAGAATTC